>JAYEPQ010000005.1:32696109-33056109 GCA_036321105.1 Dracaena cambodiana
GGAGAAAAACATATAGAGGAATATAGAGAAGAAGATAGAGAAAATTTTATAGAGTTTTTATTGTTTTAGAGAGAAATTGAAAATTATTAGTTCTTGTACTTTCTTCATACTTGATAATAAAAGATTTCCTTATTTTTATTTGATAACTATGTCTAGCATGAGTCACTATTTTTTTTCGATTTTGGATGAGAAGACAAACACTTGATCATTGATTTTGTATGAATTTATTGCTATTGTGCTTAATTGATTTATATAAAATTGCTATTGGCTTCCCAATTTATTGTTTTGATTATTAATATATAATTTTGGACTTTCATGGTTTATTTCTCGAAAGTATAGTTATCGCTTAGGTTGTTGATATATCATTAACTTTTTAGGCATGGTATATACTTAGAAATTGAGTAATTATTTCTATTATTTATAGATCATGCTCATATTATTGCTAAAATTCATATAAATATTAATTAAAGGAATTGACTAATAACAATATTATTATCTTCTATAATATTGTGCTCATAAAGAAATATATTCTGGTTATATAAGACTACATGATTTATACAACTGAGATAATTATAGTAATAATCATCCAAAGATATGATCTTGGAGGCTTTAACTCATCTAAGCCAATTTATCTCTCTGATGTCTTTTAATTTTATTAATATATATTCAAACCAACTATTCTCCATTTTTTAATTCTGTCATAACTCATATTATATGTGTCTAACGCTAGAAATAATATAATATCTTCGAATAAAGGATCTTAGGTTGACTTGCTTACTTGTGATCTTCATCATTTGGGAGTGTACAAATGAGATAGCATCGGTCATAATCATGGCATTTAACTCACTCCAGATCACTACTCGGAATGGAATACTCCAAGAGCTTATTTGAATGAACTCAAGAATTAGAGCTATTATTAGTTAATAGATTAACCAACCTAGGCTCATACGAGAATAGACCCATTAAGCGCAGGAACTTGAAATTTTCAAGACGCAGAAGACTCAAGAATCCTTCACTATACTTAGATCCATTTGAGGAAAGAAAACTGACTTCAAATATGATAAGGAAACCTTTGTCCGCGAGGCAAATGAATTCCTTTCGTATATGGAGATAGTATAGGACTTCAATTACTACTTTATCAAAGAAATACTATAAATTTACCCCACCTCCACAAAGAAGGGGAGGTTGTCTTCTACATCCTAATCATCTAAAGAGTAAAGATAGAGATTAAGAAATTGTATTCTTAATTTAATTATAATGTATATGCTAGAACGACTACCTTCCCCCCAGTACGTAGACCTAAGATTCCTTCTAAATTGAACCTCTTTATATCTCTGTCTATGCACTATGGCTATGTTTTTTCTTTTATTATCTAACGACTCTTTTATATGTTACTCGAGGTCATAAGTTGCCTTGTGAACTTAATTTACCTCAGGATCTGATTCTAAGCATGATCTCTATTTGATACTTGGATTTGACTCGGTGATATTAGCTGACCAAATTTGACATCAAGAGACATGAGCCATATTTAATTTAATATGAATATGACTTAAACTTGACATGGACATATGCTATAATGGACATATAATATGTTTCAACATGAAACTAATCTTGAATATATCGATTATATATTATACAGAGTTGCTAGATCACTCTCTAATAGTTGTTGCCTTACCCAACTTAGGTACGATTCAACACCAGGCATCCTATATCAACCATTTTCTAGGTCCTTATAAAGAACATTTGAAATACCAATATCCCATTATTAAGTTTTTCTAACATCATGGCATTCTAGATTTAGCATACCTCACACATATAGAGAAATATTTGAATAGATAACATTAGACTAGATACATACAAGACTTGGTAGAACTGATTTTTTATTCTTATTTAATTTTTAAACTTTATATTTTTTTTTAATAAAGTTTCACATGATGTATATGGTTAAAACTGTATTATTTTCCATCACTTTCTATAGATGTATTTTTTTATTGCGATCGATATGTGTTCAAATCTCGAAATAAATTCCATCGAACCAACAGTTGATGATGTGAAGTATTTTATTAAGGTGGCAGAAGACCTATTGCCGATTATCCTTCTAGTTTTTATTGCTTTTTAATTTGTTTATATTATGAACTCATGACCCTGATGGGAATTATGTTTAATTGATATGTGTTTTACTTATGATGTTTCCTGTTATTCAATGTAATAAGAACTTTGTTTCCTCAATAAAGTTAAGTTACTTATATTCATAATTTTGTACTTGTGATTATTGTAACTGATATTGTATGTGCTTAGTATATTTTAACTAAGTATATTACAGATATCTATTGATGTGAATTTTAATTAGCTGCAAGCATACAGTGTCAATTACATCACTTTACAGATTAATTCTGTAAAGAACAATTAATATCTCGCTCTAAAATTTATATAACGAATCAATTAAAGAAGTAAAAAGTAGTTGTTTGAAAAGTTTTAATTAATTATTACAAGATGAAAACTACGATTATAGAACCCATTATATACAAGATATTAGTACTATTCACAATTCCCTTACAGTCACATTACACAATAAGAAGAAGATCTTTAAAGAAATCTTTAAAGATGATCTTTAAACATGAAACATACAATCTAAAAATAAATCATTAACGAAATATCAACAAATCAAAATAAAGCATATCCATAGATTAGAAATTAGACAAATTAAATCATCAATTCTAAATTCAACTTAGCAAGAATAATTTATCAAATTATCTCAATTCCTTAATTGTTAAGAATAACTTGTCAAGTATTTAGATTTTAGAAGCAATTAATTTAATTCAATTAAAGAAAAGGAAGAATAATGAGAGAATTAATTTATTGATGTTTCATGCTCCTTTCAAAATTTCTGCTTTGTTATTCCCATCATTCAGTAACCACAGTATGATTCCAATAGCCAAGAGAGAATGATTTTCTATAGATTATCTACATAATCTAACTTCATCTACATCATAGAAATTTAAAGAAAATTATCTAGATGTGATATTAATTATAACACATAAATTAATTTAAAATAAAGACATAAAAATTAAAAGAACTAAATTTTATTAAATAAAAACCTGAATTATAATAATGAACAGTAGTAAGCAAGAAGAAGATGGATTTAACCCTGGGTTTCAATCCTTAAAGCAATTAATTAAGTATATTTACATTGTTGTTTTTCTAAGAGTATTAAAGGTATAAGAATTTAACTGATCTAATCTAATTACGTAAGAAGAATTCTAATCTCCGTTGAAGTCTTCTGAAAAATTTTAGCTTCAAATTCCACATTGGCACAACCGTTGGTGATAAAATTTCCAAAAATCAGTAAAAAAGAAATAACCATGCAGAACGCGAAGCTAATTCCGTAGCTCCGCGTTTGGCTAAGATTTAGCCTCGCGTTGAGTAAAATGCGAAGCTAAATCTATAGCTCTGCGTTCAGAGTATTTAACTCTGCGTGAGTGAATTCTTAGAATTCTAAATTGATTGTGATTGAGATTTGGACTTATCCAATACCCAAATTGAGTCCAATCAGAATCCTAAATTAATTTGATTGAGATTTGGACTTATCCAATATCTAAATTGAGTCCAATCAGAATTCTAAATTAAGAGATTTAAATCAAAACTAAGATATTTGATTAGAATTCTTGATAAATACAAAAACCTTCTATTCTTATTCCTATGGAAATCTTCTATTCCTATTCCTATGAAAACTCTCATAACCAACTAAAATTTATAAATACCCTCTTTGAGGAGACTTTAGGGAGCCATCTTCAATAGATTAATCTTCAATAGATCCATCTTCAATAGATTAATCTTTAATAGATCCATCTTCAATTTTTTTGATCTTTTGGCAATTCAAGTACAGGAGAGAGCCCTGAAGCCTTTGGTGATGATCTTTTCGAAACTTTTGTGAAGTTCAAGTACGCGTGAGAGCCTTGAACCCATCAAGAGGCGGCCGTCATCTTCATTGAGCAAGAAGACTTCCGCGTCAGATCGTCCAAAGGAGCTATTTGATAGATTCCATCGCTGCGAGAACCTACTTTTTATTGTAAAACAGAGAGATAAGTTATAAATCCTCTCGTTTGTTTTTTTGTTCACTTTCATTGTAATTAAGCTATTCAATGGAAGGAAGTAAGAATTTTGCTACGAACAAACTGACGATCACAGTCGGAGACGTCTCTTTTACTGAAAAAGAGATCGTGGTACAATCTGACATGGAAAAGATCGGATCCGACATTAATATGCTCATCGTGCAGATCAACCAGCAGAAATACGAGGAGTACCTCTCTTCTGAATCAGGTAATCTGACTGAAATGCCGTGCTATCATCGCATGCGCTCCAATATCCGTAAATTAGGTAATCAAAAATCCACCGTTAAATAGGAACCCTTGGAGACCGCGCCATGGAGCCGTCGTTTGGGCAAAAATCCTAACAGAAGATGACATCTCTATATCCGAAGAAGGCCTAGAAACTGATTTGACAAGAACCCAACTCCGCAATAGAAATCAGAGAGTAAGGAGGAGAGCCTTCAAAGCCCGCGTTAAACACGAGGCTAATGAAGTGGCAAAACGCGAGGCTACTGCACCTCGCAAACTGACTTGCGTCAATCGAAAGACCAGTCAACATCGCATTAAATGCGAACTTATAACAGCGTGTGATGGAGACTCTCCACCCGAGACTATTGGTTCTGCACTTAAAATCAGTGAAACTCGCGATAAATCGCGAGGATAAACTTCTCAAAAAGCCAGCGTGTGATGGTTATTCTCCACGCGAGGCTAAAATTGAGCTTAGTGTAAATCGCAAAGCCAGTGAAACTTGTGTTAATCGCAAGACTCCTTAGCATCGCATAAATCGTGAAGATAATTATCGGCCTTGCATTAATTGCAAAAATCGCGTTAAATGCGAAGATATGACTTGCATAAATCGCAAGAATAAGCCAGCGTGCAAAAATTTTCCTCCACGCGAGGCTAATATTCCAGAAGTTAAAGTTTTGCAGAAATGCCAAGCTAGCGTAAAACGCGAGGGTAGCGTAAAACGCGAAGCTATTTCTCAGTTTGCGTATCAAAACGCGAAGCTATTTCTCAGATTCGCGTACCAGAACGCGAAGCTAATATTCAGCTCCGCGTAAAACAATCTGAATACAAAATCAGGGTTGATAATCGCATTGTTGGACAAGAACTTGATATCAATGATTCTAAGAAACTTCAATGGGCCCCTGGATCCTCTCAACAGCTGAGTGGGCCCCATGATTCTATGTCTAAGACCACTGACCTCATAGAATACTTAACAAAGAAGCTGAGCATAAATCAAGTTCAATTGGATCCTATCTGTCATTGCGAACAATTTATGATAGCAGTATCTGCGGTACTGAACAATTGTTGCTGCAATAAAAAAAGGGTGTCGGTATTCGACCGATTAACTGAGTCAAAAAAAAACCCTGCAAAGAGGACAAAAAGTGCTCCCCGAGAGATTAAAGAAAAAGAATGGAGAGCAGTAACCTCTAACATGGTTGGAAAGGGGAAGAAAGTCGTAGATAAAGATGATTCCGAATCAAGTGATGAAAAACCTCATCATCTTACCCGACTTAAATCAAGTGTTGTTCTCTCTCGAAATTACAAGAAACTTGTAAAAGTTCTTGTGACGACAATAGAGACAATTCAGCCATAACTTCTCTACAATCTTGTGCATCCTCCCGACCACTGAAATCACACTCGCACGCAGTGGACAGGTCCGATGACATTAACCAGAGGATAGAAGTCCAAGAGCAGATGATTCGAGGTCAGCAAAAGGCCATTAATGACCTCAAACTAATGCTTCTAAAAGTGGTCGAAAATACTCAGAAGATAGTCGAAGATAGAGCGAAAACTTCTTCCTCGAAAACACCACCAAAGAAAGATGAGGGGATACCGTTTAAAATGAATGAAGACAATAAAGAAGAAAAGGCTTATTTGACGCATGAGGAAGATGAGAAATACTCTTTCCGTGATCCTCATGAAGAAAAAATTGAGAAATTACAAACCCAAGTGGATGCCCTAATGCACAAAAAAGAATTGAAAGAATCAGGGATTTCAAGACCATACCCGCTTGAGTGGGACTTTGCCCTCTATCCAGAAAAATACAAAGCCCTCAAATTGAAGTCAAATGACGGGAAGGAGTCCCCAAACCAGCACATATATTACTTCGTATCACAAGCCGGTCATCTGATGGGAAATGATCCCATAATAACCAAGGTATTTGCAAGCACTCTGCGAGGGCCTGCCTTTACATGGTTTATGCAGTTGTCCCCGAGAACTATAAACACTTGGTATGATGTCGAGAAACAGTTCTTGACACATTTTTTTGAGGATGATATCGAAATATCGGTTCATTCTCTTCTTGCGACGAAACAAAGAGAAGAAGAAACAATTAAGAGTTTTATTGAACATTTCAGGAAAAAATCCGAGCATTGTCGACATGGTATGACCCAAGAAACTCCGGTGGAAATCTGCAAGTATAATTTCAGGACCGGTATACTGATAAGAATGGGAGCTGTAGAGTCTAATAACTGGAAGGACCTATTAAAGCAGGGAGAGCAGGAGTAAAATATAATTCGCCGGATTGAGAAATCTCGTTGCATGAGAAACTCTACGAATAACAGGCCATATTCACAGAATCCTAAAAATAAAGGGAAGATTGTGATGGCATCAGTTGCAGATACGAAGCAAGACCTCAGAATCCGAGAGGTGCAGGTCAAAATAGGCCCCGACAAGAATGAACTTATACGTTCAAAACTGAGCAGACAGATACTCTGTTCCATCTCCTCCTTAGAAAGAGCATATTGAAGCTTTCCGAGAATCAAAAATCGAAAGACGCTAGGAAAATCAATGACCCTAACTATTTCCGATACCATCAGAACGTCGGGCACCCAACTAAGGATTGCTATCCTCTTAAGAACCAAATTCAGGCATTGATAGAAGCGGAATTCTCACACTTAAAGAGGAATAGAATAAAGTTTATGCAAATATAGCAAATTTGGTGGTAGGAACAAATGAGTTCCCTGCTAGAGCAAGCCTTGTACTGTAGGAAAGCCAATATCGACACCAAGCACGGGCAGCCCGCACTTGCAAGCTGGCCCCTTGGGGTACGCTCCGAACCACAGCTGCGATCGAGTCGTCCTCATTGGTTAGCAGCCAGATTGGACTGGGGGTACCAAAGACATTGATGTGATAAACATCATATTGTTTATGCTACTCTCACTAGCCATTGGAATGGCTAATTGAGTGCTATAGATAAAAATTTTTTTGCCCAATATTGTTAAAGCGGAGGGAAAAGGAGATCAAGTTCTTTACCAACCCTATCATACGGGGATAAAAGTATGAATCAACTACTCAATGCTGTTAAAGGCAAAGAGGAGAGGAAATCAATTGCTCAACAACTCATCTCGCTGAGAGGAATAGCATGGCTAGCCCAACTCAAACGGTAGTTGGTAAAAACGAATCAAATTTGTTGATAGCTGAGAGTTTGCTAAAAAATCCCATAAACTCTATCATGTTAAGTTTCTATCTCTGATAGTGAGATGTAGTTCAAGTTACGCGAGAGAGTTTTGAACCGTCTCCACCAAATTATCAGGCATGTGCAATTGCACGTCGCTGCCAAAGATCGATGTTTCTGACCCGATCATGTTGGCATGTGCAATTAAATGCCTTCGCCAAACGTCAGGCATGTGCAATTAAGTACCTCTACCGAAACTCGATGATCCTGACCTGACCATCTTGATGTATAGAAATTCAAGTTACGCGAAAGAGCACTTGAACCATCTCCATCAAAATTCCAAGCATGTGCGATCAGACACCTCTGCCGAATTTCTTGATCTTAACCTGATCACCAAATTGAAGATCCAAAGTATTTCAAAATTTGCTAAGTTAAAAACCATTTTGAAAACTTTGGAGGGGGTTCTGTTGGTGGTAAAATTTTTAAAAAGCAATAAAAAGGAAATAACTACCCAGAATGCGGAGCTAATTCCGTAGCTCCGTGTTTGGCTAAAATTTAGCCTCGCGTTGAGTAAAAAGCGGAGCTAAATCTATAGCTCCGCATTCAGAGTATTTAAGTCCGCGTGAGTAGATTCTTAGAATCCTAAATTGATTGTGATTGAGATTTAGGCTTATCCAATATCCAAATTGAGTCCAATCAGAATCCTAAATTGATTGTGATTGAGATTTAGACTTATCCAATATCCAAATTGAGTCCAATCAGAATTCTAAATCAAGAGATTTAAATCAAAATTAAGATATTTGATTAGAATTCTTGATAAATACAAAAACCTTCTATTCCTATTCATATTCCTATGGAAACCTTCTGTTCTTATTCCTATAGAAACTCTCGTAATCAACTAAAGTCTATAAATATCCTCTTTGAGGAGACTTTTGAGAGCTATCTTCAATATATTAATCTTCAATAAATCCATCTTCAATAGATCCATTTTCAATCTTTTTGATGTTTTGGCAATTCAAGTACGCGAGAGAGCCTTGAAGTCTTTGGTGATCGATCTTTATCGAAGCTTTCGTGAAGTTCAAGTACGCGTGAGAGTCTTGAACCCATCAAGAGCCGGCCGTTATTTTCATTGAGCAAGAAGACTTCCGCGTCAGATCGTCCAAAAGAGCTATTCGATAGATCTCATCGCTGCGAGAAACCACTTTTTATTGTAAAAAAGAGAGATAAGTTATAAATCCTCTCGTTTGTTTTCTTTTATTCACTTTCATTGTAACTAAGCTATTCAATGGAAAGAAGTAAGAATTTTGCTACGAACAACAACAAGATAGCAGCATTGACTGTCTAGTAATGACATTGAACTTCACGTGGTGACATTACTAAATGATTCCGAATTAGCCTTTAAAGTTTGACCAAGTTTATCTTCAACTGGGACTTACTCTAATCACATTAAATCTGGAAGTAGGCTCTGCATTACGCTGTCTTAATTTATCATGATCTTTATGTTTTGACCCCTATTTTCTTTACGTTTATACTCCTTTTGTCTCTTTTCGCGATAATTCTAAGTTTGTTGCAAACACACAAAAACATCCAAATAGCACTTATTTATGAACGTAAAAAATAATATGAATGATAAAATATACATCTGTATAATGTACTTATATACCGTATATCAGAAATAGGGCATGACAGGTATTATATATGAATGTGGAAATATGCAATTTTTAGTAGTAACCACGATGTAAGATAGTATGAAATGAGATTCAATCCATTCAAATGCGCCATAGACGTTTCTTCTTCTTAATCGTAAAATACTTGCGCAAATAGCTATATCAAATAAGAATTGTCTTTACATTATTTCCAATAAAATTATGAAATAAAAAGCATTCTAAAGTCATATATAGGAATGATTGAAACAAAATTGCATTTCCGGGAGAATGGATTCTGGGAAGATGGAATAAAAAAATAAAAATAAGTAGTAGAAATAAACGAACATCTTTCAAAAATGATTTATTCTTTCATGGAATGTATCTTGGATTCATGCTCAAGTTCCAAATGATTTAGGCCATGTTCTCATAAGAAAGTATCAGAAGCATGTTCTAATAATATGAGGACCCAAATAGCATTCAGGATGTCCAATCCTTGGATGAGAAGCTGATCACTTCTTGAATGGATTCTTGTCCAAGTGATTAGCTGAAAAGTCTCTCATTGTGTTTGGATTGAGGGAAAATGAAGGAAAAGAAAAGAAAAAGAAAGAGAAAGTTACTTTCCAATGTTTGATTAGAGGGAAAATTAGAGAGAAAATAAAAGGAAAAAAAAGTGAGAGAAAATGTATTAAGTTTTTATTCTTTTTCATTTTCTTCCTCAAATCTAAGAGAAAATGAAAGAAAAGGAAACTTGAGAGAAAAAAGAAAAAGGAAGAGAAATTTTTGTATAAATTTTCTTATAATTTTAGTCCCAAGATATTTTTGATTTTTATAAAGTTTGAACCATTTGGTTATTATATGCTTAATCATTTAAAAATTAAAAATTATATCAATAATATGTAAATTAATATTAAAATTCTCTATAGTTTAATTAGAATTATATTTTTCTTTTAATTTTCTATTGAGCAACCAAAAATAAGAAACTACTTTTTTCTAAAATTTTCTTGAGATTTTCTTCTTTATTTTCTTTCTAACCAAACATAATAAAAAAAAAACCAATTTCCATATCCTTTTCTTTCGTTTTTTCTTTCCCTTTCCTTTTCTTTTCTTTTCCTTCATTTCTCCTCAATCCAAACACAGCCTTAGAGTCAAAACCGAAAATCAAAAATGATCAAGGCTTACCCCAGCAAAGGATCCCAAATATTTAATGACTCCAAGAAGCTCAAAAGGTCTTCGAAGAACTAAAAATATACCTCCAGCCGCCTCCTTTCCTTACCTAACCTATTTTTAGCGAAGAACCTTTTGTGTACCATACTGTCATAAGGAACCAGTGAGCTCGATCCTCATCCGAAAAGAATCTGCAATCTAAAAGCATGCATATTATGAAAGTCAAATCTTGAACGACTCAAAAACTAACTATTCAAGGGTCAAAAAGCTCACGTACGTACTTATTAGAGATCGGTGATTAGATTATATTTCCATGCACACCATGTATGTGCTCTCCAACATCCTCAATGGATCGATTATAACAAACAGAGAAAGATCTTCATGGATGTAGAAGTTGGCATCAAGTTAACTGAATATGATACTTTTACCCCAATCCATAATCAGGGCTATCAAATTTACTGAATTTGATATTACCTCGATCCGCAGCCAAGGCCAAAGGATGCCAAAATGACCAACATCGAGGATGCAGAGATGGCCAAAAGTGAGGATACCAAGAGGACACCGAGGTGGTCATAACAAGAGTAGGCAATGCGAACTAAGACTATGGGGATGGCTTCCCCGAGTTTGGATCCCCCGGTCTAAGTGTACTATATCATGTGTCCACCACATGATTTTTTCTACTTACAGTCAAACTACTACTCAAACTCTATCTTGATTAAATTTTGAAGAATAAGCGCTCTCCTAAATCTCCAAGAAAAGGGAAATTTATCTCCAAAACAGCTGAATCCATCTACAACAAGAAAATCAAAATGTTCGAATTAAGCTATTATTCCGATTCTTAACCACCTACAGATAACTATAAATATCCCAACTCACTGATATTGGACACAATTCAGATACAAAAGCTTAATTGAGAACTTGTAATTTGAAGTGATAAAGCACTTTGAGAATTTGTGACTCCAATCGTCAACAAAAAAGAACTATTTGGACTTACTACCCTTCACAGAGGATATAAACTTGAAATCCATCTCACATCCTGTCTATTTATTCTCATATTTTTACTCGCTAAGAGTTCCTATGGAATATCTCAATAGATATCCCATATCTATAAACTTTGCTCTTAACATCCCAACCTAGTTCGTGTCTGATTCGAGTCTATATGATTGTTTGATTCTTAGATTGACTAGACCAACATAGTTCGTAATTTTTGACATAAACACAAATGTCATTTGAAAAACAACTTTTCTTTAACAAATAATGAGCTAACAACCAGTTACGGTTATGATTGCTCTCTTGTACTTCCATACCGGTTTATTAGCGAAAAAAAAAAAAAAAAAAGACAAACAAAACCTTTATACCAGTCTCTCTTACAAACATTTTATGGACAAACATATCTTGCATACAATACAAGCCCAAAAATGACAACTCCCCAACCCAAGCCAACAGTAAATTCAAGTATAAAAAAAAAATTCAGACTTCTTTAAATATTGCTGGCAACTTTAATACATAAACAGAAGCAGTAGCCGCTAATCAATAACACTAAAAACAATCCATCGAAGGCTTCAAGTAAAAGAACACCAGTATCCCCCAGTCTGTACGAGTAGTAGGACGAAGAGATCCGTCCACAAAATAACAGATATCTTTTACTTAACTATTCCTGCCAAAACCCTAAATATTAGCATTTATAAGTAAGAGATTACAAACTCGTACCCAATACAAATAAGATATATCTGCTACAAAATAGTAATGTTAGTGCTGCCACTGTTTTAGTAAACTTCACCCAACTTTGCAATTTATATCGACATTTATAACAACAGTGATTATTTTGTGATACTGCCCTTGGATTGGCCACCTGAATAGATATTAAAAAAAAAAAAAAAAAAAAAAAAAACCCATAAAACTCATAAGGATAGCCTTTGAAGAGCTTGAGTAGATTAAAATGCTAAAGGAACAAAAAATAAAAAAAGGTTTGATGCGTTGGCAGCAGTTCATATTGGCAGTTCATATTGGTAAACAAGTGTTGATAAGCGTGGATAGACAAATAAAAGATAATGATCATTCCCACTTGTTCTATACCTACTAGATTAGCAAATCTGTTAAAGATTCACTTTTGTTTATGGAAAAAGGAGAGAATAAAGTTGAATTCATTATGCAAATCACAATCATCTAAACACCAAACCACATAAGATAATATACAATTTTTACGCACTAATAACAAATTTACCCATCGCAGGGTAGAAATTAGAAACTGTAAATATCCTTTCGACTGTTGAGAAGGAGTTTCAAAAACTTACCTCCATCATAAGTCCACAAAGTGAGATCGTCCTTGAGAAGCTGCAATATAAGCGTACTGCATGTCCTTGTATGATTCCTGCGCTGAGGGTGCTGAGCTCCGTAACAGCCTCATCAAATGCTTGTTTAGCTAAGTGACATGCTATGTAGAAATGCAATAGTAAAATTGCACATAACATGTTATTGAAGATGAAATTCATTGTTTTTGTAGATTCCCCATCGAACGAAGATTTTTTTTTTTTTTGAAGATTATCAAAGTTTTTCCAATTATAAGAAGTACCAATCTCAGAAATTAGTGCTTGATCTAGTACTAGATGCCCATCTCAAGGAATGATAAATATGATGCTATGGCAGAGAGAACGGAAACATCAAGTAGAATATATTTATAAATAATCAAATTGGTTTTCGTGGAAGGCGAATCTAATCTCGTAAATCCAACTATCATTACATCCATGAGTTGTCTCTATTTTGAGTCATGGCATATTGATGGGATCCAGTTTAGTAGATTTAGTTTAGTGGATATTTTGATAAAGTTATAGTTATTTGCACCCGTCAAGACTATTATTATATAAATAATGATGTATGGGGCCTTTATTGATTCAGTGAATGTATAAAGATAATATGAGTTTTTCAGTTAAATCTCTTATGTGATGTGAGACTGGGTGAGTGATTCACCGAGATATGAGACCCAAACTCTATCTTTTGTTATTTCCTATCAAACACTATCTTGTTCTTTTCCAAATCCCTACCACCATAAGCCCTAGTTCTTGTTTGTAGTGCGTCACGGTATGCTTAAAGCCAAGGGAAACGTGAAAAAGAAGAGGTAGCAGAAAATATTGATACTTACCTCTCGGGTGAGTTGAGTATCTCATAGTAGAAAACCGAGAAATTAAGAGCAAGACCTAGCCTTATTGGATGAGTTTGTGGAAGATCAGTCATAGCAATACTCGTTGCAGCCATGTGTTTTTAAAATAAAATTCTCAAATAGATAAATGATAAGACCACCAGAAGAGAAGGAAATCACAACGATAGTAATAATGACATGATAAAAAAAAAAAAATTGAAAGAATGAGAAAGAAAGAGACTAAATAATACCTGGTAGGCTTTGAGAGACTGATCAACAACTTCTTTTCTTTTATTTTCAGTTTTAAACTCAGCTAAATATCGGTAATAGTCACCTTTCCCAGTTTGAAAAGATAAATTTATTTGAGAAGTTTTTTTTTATTTTTTTATTTTTTCCATCAACTTACAAGCATCTATATATCAGCTATCAAGAATCACGAAAATTGTATGGTACTTCGGTATTTGCATTAATTGTTGCAGAAAGCTGACATCTTACCCATATAAATACACCCATAATAATGCCACATAATAACAAAGGAAATACCAAATGGGAACTAATGGAACAAAATAAAGAAATTAATATAAATAAAAGGGAAGGCACAAAATTTAACGAGATTTGATAAATGTTATCTACATCCTTTGGCGCACAATCAATCCACTATTACCAAGCTTCAATTTATAACGACCACTAACAAATTGAAAAGTTCTCCAAAAATAAGAGAATTTCTCAAACCCTAAAGACCCCAAAATTATAATTTCGAATTTTTCCAAATTGGAAAACTTTCTAAAATAAAAACTGTTTTCTAAAAATATTTCTACAAAACAAAGAAAATCTAATTGTTTTTAGAATGCTTAAAACCAAAAACCCAAAGCCCATTGTATATGGCCCGTGGGTGGTGTCTTTTTAGTTCCCAACTGATATGGGAATTTTGAGCCACACACAAATACAACAATGTCCATCTTGGCGAAGAAGGCCCACATCATTAGTGCCTCCAAACAAAAATCTTCAAACTGACAAAACATTAACCAAATCCAAACAATACTTGAATTTGGTCGAAATCACCATTTTGATCATCATATCAACGGGATTCTCTGCAACTTCAATCTTATGAAGCAGTATCTTCTCATCTTCAATAATTTATCCGTGCATAATAGACTTGGTTCTTTACCAAGTAAATTGCACTCTAACTGTCACAATATACAGTAAGCTATTTCTGAACAAATCCCAAGTTTTCAAGCAAACCCTGTAACCAAATTGCCTCATTTACTAGATCTGTACCTGTCATATACTCTGTTTCTGTTGTAAACAAAGTAACTATGGACTGCATAGAAGACCTCCAACTCATTGGTGCTTTAGTAAGAGTAAACATATAATCAGTAGTTGATCGACATTTATCCAAATCATCTGCATAGTCAGAATCAATATATCCAACCACACACTAAGCAAGAGTATCATCCCGCTCAAATATCAAACCAACATCTACGGTATTTAGAAAATACCATAGAATCTATTTCACATCCTGCCAATGTCCTTTTTTTAAGATCATGCATATACCTACTAACAACGCCAACTGCCTGTGAGATGTCAGATCCCGTATACACCATAGTATTCATCAAGCTACCAACTGCATTTGAATAAGGAACCCTCGATATATACTCACATTGCTCATCCGTGATAGGAGATAAAACTACACTTAACTTAAAATGAGGAGTAAGTGGGGTACTCATAGGTTTTGATTGTTCTGTCATCCTAAAATGCTGTAGCACCTTCTTTAGATATTGTTTTTAGGACAAATCTTGCCTCTCTTTCAATCTCTGCTTATCTCCATGCCGAGAATCTTTTTAGTTTCACCTAAATATTGCATTTCAAACTGTTGATTCAAGTGAGTGTTCAACTTTTTAATCTCTTCTTGGCTCTTTGAAGCTATCAACATATCATCCACATATAAGAGTAGATAAATGAAAGACCCATCATGTAGCTTGCAAAAATACACACAGTGATCAAATTTGCTTTCGGTATACTTCAACACTCTCATAAACCGATCAAATTGCTTGTACTACTGTCTCGGAGATTGCTTCAATCCGTACAACTATTTCTTTACTTTGCAAACCCAATTTTCTTTTCCAGTAACCTTGAATTCATATGGCTGAGCCATATAAATTTCCTCTTCCAAATTACCGTGTAAAATTGCGGTTTTTACAACAAGTTAAACTAGCTCCTGTTGGCAGTGAAAATTTCTAAGTAAATAGAGTTTTCCACAACAGAATGCGGAGCTAACGCAGTAGCTCCGCGTTTGGCTATATTAGCCTCGCGTTTGAGTAAAACGAGGAGATGTTCAATAGCTCCATGTTAGCTCTGCATTCTGGTTTTTTAGCTACGCGTTTTGATGCGATTAGCTCCGTGTGAGCAGATAACCAGAATTTCAAATTGATTGAGATTATGATTTGGGTTTATCCAAATACCTAAATTAAGTTCGATCAGAACTCTAAATCGAGAGATTTAAATCAAAACTAAGATATTTGATTGGAATCCTTGATGAGTACAAATTCTATTTAGATAGAAACTCTCATATGATCCTAAGGCTATAAATACTCTCTTGGGAAAGCCCTAGGGGTCTTCTTTTTTCTCTTTGGCATTGGAGATTTCTTTTGAGAGTTTTTGAGAAGTTCGAGTTACGCATAGAGCCTTGAACGAATCAAGACCAGAGGAGACCAATTCTACAGTCGGCCATCATCTTCAAGAGAGAAGAGTTCGACATAAGATCATCCAAAGGAGCTGCTTGACAGATTCCATCGCCACATAGATCCCACACTATTTTATAAAAGAGAGCGATTGAAATATAAAATCCTCTCGTTTGTTCTTTCTTTTTCTTGTTCTCTTTCGTTGTAATTCGAGTTTATTCAATGGAAGGAAAGCGAAGAAATTCTGCTGCGAACAAACTGGCGACCACAGTGGGAGCCGTCTCTTTCACTAAAGAAGAGATTGTTGCGCAATCGGACGTCGATATGATCGGATCCGACGTAGACATGTTGGTCATTGAAATTGACCAGCAGAAGTACGAGGAGTACCTCTCCTCTGAATTATTAAGTAACCTGAATGAGACACGACACTATCGTCGCGTGCGCTCCAACACCCGAGCAACGGGGATTCTTGGAGAGCGCGGCCATAGAGCCGTGTTCGGGCAGGAAATCTTAGCAGAGGATGATCCCTCTACCGCCGAAGAAGACCTGGAAACTGGATTGACTAGAACCCAACTCCGAAATAGAAATCGGAGAGCAACGAAAAGCCCTCAAAGCCCGCCTTAGACGCGAGGCTAACGCCATAGAACGCGAGGCTATGGTCCCTCACAAACTGGCTCGCGCTAATTACGAGACCAGGCATTATCGCGTTAAACGCAAAGTCTCAACTTGCGTTGATCGCAAGAAAAAGCCAGTGTGTGATACTCCATGCGAGACTACTATTGGGCTTAGCGAGAAACGCGAAGTCAGTAAGATTTGCGTTAGTCGCAAAATTTCTGACACTCACGAGAAACGCGAGTATAAAATCTCCTTAAAACCAGCGTATGATACTCCACGCGAGGCTACTACTGGGCTTAGCGAGAAATGCGAAGCCAGTACAACTTGCGATAAACGCAAAATTTCTTACACTCGTAAGGAACGCGAGGATAAAAATTCCTTACAGCCAGCGTGTGATTCTCCAAGCGAGGCTAATACTGAGCTTAGCGAGAAACGCGAAGCCAGTAGTATTTGAGAAATGCAAGATGCCTCACCTCCGTGTAAATTGTGAAGATGATTGGCAGATTGTCGTTAATCGTAAAAATCGCGCTAGACACGAAGTTGTGACTTGCGTTAGTCGCAAGAATAAGCCAGCGTGCAGGAATTTTCTTCCACGCGGGGCTAAGATTCCAGAAGAGAAACTTCTGAAGGAACGCCAAGCCAGCGTAAAACGCGAGGCTAGCGTAGCAAAATGCGGAGCTATTCTTCAGGCCCGCGACACAAAACGTAAAGCTAACTTTAAGCCCCGCGCTCCAAAACGCGAAGCTATCTTTCAACTCCGCGTAGATCAGCCTGAATATCAAAACAGGGCTGATCGTCGCATCAATCGACCAAAACTGAACTCCAGTGATTCCAAGAAACCTTAACAGGCTCCTAGACCCTCTCAACAGTTGAATGGGCCCCACAACTCCATGACTAAAGTTACCGATCTCAGGGAGTACTTAACCAAGAAGAGAAGTTTAGAACAAGTTCAATCCGAATCTTCTTGTCATTGACAATAGATTATGACGGCGGTATCCGCTGTAGTCGATAATTGTTGCTGCAATAAGAATAGGGTATCGATGTTCGATCGATTAACAGAGTCGGACAAAAATCCTGCTAAGAAAATGAAAGCTACTCCTCGAAAAGAATAGATAATTATAACCTCCAATATGGTCGGAAAGGGGAAGAAGGTTGTAGAGATGTATAATGATTCTAAATCAAGTGATGAAGAATCCCATCACAACACCCGACTTAAGTCAGGAGCTGTCCCGCCTCGAAACTATAAGAAACTTACAAAAGGTTCTTATGACGACGACAGTGATAATTCGGCTATAGCTTCACCTCATTCCTCTGCATCATCTCGGCTACAGAGGTCAGCATCACACATGGTGTATAAATCAGATGACATCGATCAAAGATTTGAAGCCCAGGAAAAAATGATTCGGGAGCAACAAAAAACAATGAATATCTTAGAATGATGCTCTCGAAAGTGGTCGAAAATACTCAGAAGATTGTTGAGGATAACACTAAGAAAGAAAAAGAAACCTTGTTCAACAAACTGAACGAGGAAGATAAAGAAGAAAAAGCCCACTCAACACATGAGGACGAGGACAAATATTCTTTTCATGATCCACATGAAGAGAAAATTGAGAAATTGCAAAGTCAACTCGAAGCGTTAATGCACAAAAAAAGAGTTGAAAGAATCGGGGGTTTCAAGACCATATCCACCTGAAGGGGATATGGTACCATACCCTCAGAAATATAAACCGCTCAAACTGGAGCCATATGACGCGAAAGGGTCTCCCAGTCAACATATTTACTATTTCTTGTCCCAAGCAGGACATTTGATGGGCAATGACCCAATAATGACCAAGGTATTCGCAAGTACCTTGCGAGGGCCTGCCTTTACTTGGTTTCAGCAGTTGCTCCCAGGTACTATTAATACTTGGTTTGATGTTGAGAAACTATTTCTCTCACGTTTCTTTGAGGATGATACCGAAATTATGATTCATTCCCTCCTTGCAACTAAACAAGGGGAACAAGAAACAGTAAAAGATTTCATAGAAAGGTTCCGGGAGAAGTCCATGCATTGCAAACACGGAATGGTCCAGGAAACTCTAGTCGAGACATGTCGACATAATCTTAAGACTAACGTGCTCCTAAAAATAGGGGCCGTAGAGTCTAGGACATGGAGGGATTTGCTCAAACAGGAAGAGTAAAATGAAGATTTGATCCGTTGAGTTGAAGAGTCTCGTGGGACAAGAAACACTGGGAATAATAGACCGTATACCAAAAATAATAATAATAAAAATAAAGGAAAAGCAGTGATGGCATCAGAAGTCGCTCCACAAAAGACAAATCCTCCAAGCTCGAAGCCCCAAAATTAGAAAGGCATGAGACAAAATAGGCTTCAGCAAGAGAGGACCTATACCTTCAAAGAAGAGCAAAAGCCTACACTCTTCCACCTGCTCCTGAGAAAGGGAATGTTGAAACTTCCGGAGAATAGGAAACCGGAGGACGCTGGTAAGACCAACGACCCTAACTATTGTCTCTACCACCGGAATGTTGGGCACCCTACTAGGGATTGTTACCCTCTAAAGAATAGAATCCAAGCACTAATAAAAGCTAGAGTTCTGACGCTTATAGAGGAACAAAAGAAAGTCACTGCCCATATGGCAACCATAGTGGTTGGAACCCATGAGTTCCCCACAGGGGTGACTCCGATACGAAAGGGGAAGTTGGTTACAAAAAACCATGACCCACATAAGAAGGCACAAGAAAGACTTGTCCCCATAACAACTCAAAAAGGGGAAGTGGGTCCACCCTGATTTACTACAGGATGAACAGTGGACGGCCGCAGAGGGTCAAAGGAAAAAGCAGACTGCTAATGCCATTTCCGCAGGGATAAAGGAAGAATATATAGCTTCGAGAGCCTTCACAGATTCTGAAGAAGAGCCCGAAACAATGACCACTCATCAAGATGGAGTGGGCCCTTCCAATACTCGGTCTGGCAAACCATATCTCAAGGATTACACCAGGGTAGACCCGAAGAACATATACGGGGAACTCGCAAAGCCCACAAAACAAAAGGGGCTTCGTTTCCAGAAAAATCATGGAAAAGATGAAGGAGTCAAAGACGCTACCTTCAAGTTTGATATAATAGCTCAGTTGGCAAATATTCCAGCTCGAGTCACGCTGTACGAGTTGTTACGATTATCGAAATCAACTCGCGAGGTGTTGAGAGAAGCCCTGGCAGACTCTGAGTCAAACCTAGCTCAGATTGTCAAGCTGGCTGACGAAGAGCAGGACTCTTGCCCCCGCTGTTATCAAGTGAGGAGGCAGGTCTCACAAATTACCTTCTCTCCGGAGGATATGCAGGTAAGAAATATAAAGCATAATAGGCCTTTATATTTCATCGGATATGTCGGATCTACCAAGGTGGAACGCATTCAAATCGATCGGGGGTCTGCACTAAGAGTTATTCCCAGAAGGCTAATGCAACTATTGGAAATATCTCCTCATCGTTTGACGCTTACAAATACTACTATTTACGGATTCAATGCTAACAACAGCTGTCCTCTTGGCAAAATTCGACTGCGGTGCCAAATTGGAGATTTAAGGACGGAGGTTACATGCTATGTTATAGACGTAGATACGTCTTATAACATCTTGCTGGGGCGACCTTGGATACATGCATGTATGATAGTCCCGTCGACTCTCCACCAGTGTATGAAGTACTGTGATGAACAGGGAGAAGTCCGGACACTAGTTGCAGATAGGCAACCATTCAAGAGACTAGAGAATTACTTCACGGACGCCAGGCTCTATAAACCAGTCCATAAGGTCCCGTGCGACAATCGCAGCAAACTTCAAAAGCCCGATGACAGCGGCAATGAAGCCGACACGGAGTACGAATCTCCCGAAGATAACGATGGGGGTGATTATGAAATCAATCATCACATAGATTTTAATTTGAATTTTGATAATAATGTAGCTGATGTAGTAGAGAGTGAGTGGATTATCAATGAAAATATAAAGTTAGTCTACGAGCCTGCTATAGCTACTGAATCTGAACCGTCTTGTACTTCCACTAAAGTGGATGGCCTGTCTGAACTTGAGGTTCTAGCGGCACATCATTTTCCACTTAGGTCATCCCTCCTCTCTCGGTCTAAAATAATTAAGGGAAAAGGTCACTTCTTTGAAGTGCCTCCTCGACAAGGGTCCCAAAAGCCGATCATGTTCGGCAGAGTAATTACGTCATCTCGACAAAGACAAAGCAGTGAAAGTGAGGAACAAACATCACCTCAATTTCACTTATATGAACAGAAATCCCGGCAAATGATGGAGAAAATAGGTTATAATTTTACTCAGAAATTGGGATTAAACTTTGGAAAAGGGCGACGGAATCTTATACCCTCGTTTAGACCGAGAGGTAAGAGCCCAGATTATTATCAAAAGACTCGCAGGGGGTTGGGCTATGTATCTACTCCTCCCTCACCACCATGTCAATATGAAGAAAGATCTTCGTCCGATGAGGGTTTCAATCCGATTGATCAGGACTCGGATATAAGTACTGGCGCTTGGTTTTAATTTTTGACATTCAATATGGTTTCAGCTGCACCAGAAAGCGACGAGAAACCAATTGATGTTCAAAATGATTCCTAGGCTAAGCATATGGACACTTGCTGGGATGTCCACTTTGAACAGCGTGACCTGCCCACAGAAAATAAGCTAGTACAAGTCAACATGGGAACGGACGAAAATCCGAAGCCTATCTTCGTAAGCGACATGCTAACTCCCTTGGAAAAGGAGAAACTTATATCTCTTATCAAAGAGTATATAGACGTGTTCGCATAGAGCTACGAAGACATGCCCGGACTTGACCCTCAAATTGCCACGCATCGGTTAAATATTAAAGAAGACGCCAAACCAGTTAAACAATAGCAAAGGCGTTTTCGACCGGAATTGATGGAGGCAATAGTTACCGAGGTCAATAAGATTATAAAATCTGGATTCATCCGTGAAGAGCAACATCCTGATTGGGTGGCTAACATAGTGCCGGTTCGAAAGAAGAACAGCAAAATCCGGATATGCATCGATTTTCGAGACCTGAATGCTACATGTCCTAAGAATGAATTTCCACTCCCCATCACCGATGTGATGATTGATAATACTTGCAGTTATGAGAGGATGTCTTTTATGGATGGCTTCTCAGGATATAACCAGATTAAAATGTACCCAGATGATGAAAAGCACACGGCTTTCAGAATGCCGCTGGGGGTATATTGTTATACAGTGATGCCTTTCAGATTGAAGAACGCCGGTGCCACCTACCAACAAGTAATGAGCGTCATATTTAAAGAACACCTGTGCAAAACGGTATAGTGTTATGTGGATGACTTAGCGGTCAAAAACAGAAACAAAGAAGATCATCTGCATGACTTAAGGACAGTCTTCGATGTTATGCGAAAACACCATCTGAAGATGAATCCCACTAAGTCGTTTATGGGGGTGTCCAGTGGAAAATTCCTCGGGTTCATAATAACTTCAAAAGGAATTTTTCTTGACCCCGAAAAGGTGAAAGCTATTAGTGAAATGCCACCGCCCCGAAATCTTAAGGAATTAAGGGGGTTACCGGAAAATTAGCCTATATCCGGCGCTTCATCTCCAATTTATCAGGGTGATACCAGCCATTATCTAGACTCATGAAAAAGGGGGTTTCTTTCGTATGGGATGAGGCATGTCAACAGGCGTTTGATGATCTCAAAGAATATCTTACCAAACCTCCTGTTTTTATGACACCGATCCCTGGACAGCCATTTCTTATATATGTAAGGGTCATGGATGATGCGTTAGGAGCATTACATGCTCAGTATAATGAGCACGGCCATGAACACGCCCTTTATTACTTAAGCAGGACAATGATCGGAGCCGAGCGTCGGTACACCCCGATCGAAAAAGAATGTTTAGCCCTAGTGTTCGCTGTTCAAAAAATGCGACGCTATGTTTCAGGGCAAACGCTACATGTCATATCACGGGTCAATCCTTTGAAAATCCTGATGACAAAACTAGGATCCTTAAATGACCGATTGGCGAAATGGCATTATTGCTGTCGCCATATGATATACACTTCGTCCCTCAAAAAGTCATGAAGGGACAGGCGATCGTCGATTTCCTAGCAAATCATCTAATCTGGTCCAATTCTAAACAGACGACAGAGGTCAACACAGTTAGCAAAGAACAACCATGACAAATGTTTTTTGATGGTGCTGCCAGACGATCTGCTGCTAGAGTGGGGGTTGTGCTAATATCCCCACATAAACATATATTGCCTAACGGTTACTCATTAACAGAACTATGCACGAATAATGTGGCAGAATACAACGCACTCATTATTGGCTTAAAAATGGCTCTGCAACTGGGGGTGAACTATCTAGAGGCATATGGAGACTCTAAGCTCATCGTCAACCAGATGACAGGTGAGTATGAAGTCAGACATGAAGCCCTCATCCCCTTTCATCAGCTAGCCATTGAGCTAGCAGGATATTTTGAACAATATATATATCATATATCTCGGAATGAGAACGTCTATGCAGATACTCTTGCTGCGTTAGCTGCAATATTGGCGATCCCGCCAGGTGAAGCTAAAAGCATCACTATTGGTAGCAGAGAACTCCTCCACCCAGATACGGTATTCCAAACCAAAGAGGTGTGTCAGACAGGCTTAATTCTGGAACCCCGTGATTGGCGATTTCTATTTATAGATTATGCCCTATACGGGATACTACCAGAGGATCCAAAGAAAGCCGCCTCAATAAAGAGGAAGGCCCCGAGATTCTACTTTGATCGTACACTTCAAATTTTATAGAGAAAGTCAAATGATGGTCTGTTACTACGCTGCATATCAAAAGCAGAAGCAGATAAAGTGCTGAAGGAAACACATGATGGAGTATGTGGAGCTCATCAGCTCGGTCCAAAACTCGAAAACCGCATAAAAAGGCTGGGATACTACTGGCCGAAGATGATTACAGAGGCAATGGCATATGCTAAATGGTGCCATGCATGCCAAGTACATGCTAATTTTATTCATCAACCCCCAGAATATTTGCACAATACCGTTGCTAGTTGGCCATTTGAGGCATGGGGAATGGATATTGCGGGCCAATAACTCCCCCGTCATCCAAAGGATATCGGTTTATTCTTGCAATAACCGATTATTTTTCAAGATGGGCCGAAGCTGTACCCATGAGAGAGGTGAAAACGACAGATGTGATTAAGTTCATCAAGCATCATGTCATTTACCGTTTTGGCATCCCCCGAATGATTATTCATGATAATGGACCGCAATTCATCAGCCAGGGGTTCTCAAGATTCTGTGATAAGTTTAGAATCAAAGATGTTGCTTCAACACCATATAACCCTGCGGCAAATGGATTAGCCAAAGCCTTTAACAAGACAATCATTAAACTCCTTCGGAAGTTTGTCTCTTCCAACAAAAGAGACTGGGATGAAAAGTTAGAAGAGTGCTTGTAGGCTTATCGCACCACCATTCGCACCCCAACAAAAGCTACCATGTTCTCCTTGGTTTATGAAAGTCAGGCCGTCTTGCCTCTCGAAATCCAGATATCATCATTAAGAGTGGCCTTAGCCACAAGGATGATGACAGAAGAGCGCCATCAACAAAGATTGCAAGAACTAGAGGCGTTAGATGAAAAATATCTCAGGGCTCAACAACAAATTGAGTTGTATCAAGCCCGAATCTCGCAAACATTCAATAAGAACGTTAAACCAAGGACTGGTTATTAAAAGGCCAATGATTCTAACCCACAAAACTAAAGGTAAATTTGAACCCAAGTGGGAAGGACCATTTGTTGTGGAGACGGTATACTCTAGTGGAGCCATCACTTAATGAATCAGAACGACGATAGAATGATGATGCAGATCAATGAGAAATTTCTGAAGAAATACTATGCCTAAACTAAACCAGAATGATGACAGAGTAACTGTCACATCTGGTTCAGATCTCTAGGAGTATAACCATCCACCGGTTCAAGTTACGCAGATGAGCACTTGAACTTCTCGCTTAAAACTAGGCATGCGCAATTTGGCGCCTCTGCCGAAATCTGATGATCCTGACCCGATCATCTTGGTATGAGCAATTCAAGTTACGCATGAGAGCCTTGAACCGTCTCCACTTGCTCAAGTTACGCAGATGAGCACTTGAACTTCTTACTTAAAACTAGGCATGCGCAATTAGGCGCCTCTGCCGAAATTTGGTGATCCTGACCCGATCATCTTGGTATGAGCAGTTCAAGTTATGCATGAGAACCTTGGACCGCCTCCACCTGTTCAAGTTACGCAGATGAGCACTTGAACTTCTTGCTTAAAACTAGACATGCGCAATTAGGCGCCTCTGCCGAAATCTGGTCATCCTAACCCAATCATCTCGGTATTAGCAGTTCAAGTTATATATGAGAGCCTTGAACCGCATCCGATCAAACTCTAGGCATGCGCAATTAGGCGTCTCTGTCGAAATCTGGTGATCCTGACCCGATCACCTCGGTATTAGTAGTCTAAGTTACGCATATGAGGACTGTTTTACCTATACAACTAAGTTATTTTGATGACGAGTTATCTGTTGTGCAAACAAATTTTGTAGCCAACAGGTAAAAGAATCAAAAGATTACCTTTATTCGAAAAGGAATGAAGTCACAAAGAAACAGTAAAGTTCTCTCTTCTATTACAAGTTCTTATTACAAAAAGAATAAAGGAATAGAAAGAAAGTTATGGATCTCCTAAAAGCCTCAATTTATTTGTCGTCTCGTTAATCACTCGACGGCGAGTTTCCTCCACGGAGTGTTGGGCCTGCCGGCGTAAATCATCGTTGCTTATTGCCAGTTGCTGGGCCAACTGCTGACGAGATTCTTCAATAATACGGCTCCTCATTATGCCTTCCTGTTCAAGTTGTTCTTGTTGAAGAATCAGCTGTTCCCGTTTCTTAACGGATTCTCCTAACCGAGACTCACTGGCTTCCAGAATAGCTCGAGCCTTAGCAATAGTCTCTCTGGCTCTATGGATGGCGGCCTGACTCCCCTCAATCTCGAAGTCCACTATCTCTAACCCCCTGAGGATTGATTCTTGACTGGCTCGTAGTTCTGCCAACTCAGACTTCCTCTTGGAACCTTAATTCCTCTTTACGAGCCACTAACTCTGCCCGAAGACACGCCGATTCGATCTCAGTGATCGCTTCCACATCCACTTGGCGAACTGTGTTTAACATGTTCACCTGGTCTTCCAAAGCTTCCAGGCGGGCTCGGTAGGGAGCTGCTCGGTCACGTCCCCCAATCCTTTCTATATTATCCAGATAGCTGGACAACATTAGACGTCCAAGGTTAAAGAAATCTCTTCCGTCCAGGATCATTCTGATGCACCTCCTTAGTAGCCGCATAAAGTCATTTATACTGTGGTTGAAGAATTCTTCGAGAGGGTCCATAGTGTCTGTGTTTAGAGCAGGCAGCGCTAAGGAAGATGTCGTTGGGGGAGGAGTAGCGTCCGCGGGGGTCGAGGAAGAAGAAGCCCGTCCCTGTACCAGATTCATGACATGAGGGGCCAGTAAAACCAATATGGACTTGGCAGAACTAGGAACCCGAGGAGGAGTATCACTGGTATAGATCACTAGGGCAGCACAACCAGCAGGGGTAGACGATGGTGTGTCTTCACCTGAAGCTCCTCCCGTGGCAGAAGTGGCTTCGAATGAGAACTTCAGATTTTCTTCATCTGTTGTTGGCAGATGACTTGGAGCTGGAGGAATCACAGATGTCTCAACAGCCATTATTGTTGACGATATTAAAATCGCTGGTTGAGGAGTAGAGGGCACACCAACTACTACTGGAAAAGTTTCCTCAGAGCAGACCATTGGTGTCGGAGATGGCTGTACGCCCGAAAATTGTATCTTTGATTCCATTGCAAAATTATTTGAATTACAACGAAATTGAAATTACAAAAAATATCGAGAAATAACAAGAACAGGAATATTAATTTACTCCCTTTTTTATGTGGGTTCGGGTGGCGGTGGAGTCTTGCTGCTGCCTCCGTTGACCGTCCGACCAGGAGAAGATGGCTCTGCTCTTTTCTTTGATCTCACGAGCTCGCCCGTAATCGTCCCAAAGTCTTCCAATCCAAAAGTTTTTTCTCCAGTTAAATTTCTGTGTTTTATAAACCGAAGAAGCTCCAAATCCGGCTCAATTCTCTCCTGAAAAATCGGATCACGGATTATCAGTCCAAAAATAGGAAATAAATAATGGAAAAAAAAACGGAAAACAACCCGCGGGTTGGCACCTGCGAGATCGCCCGCGGGATCCCCCCCACGGGTTGCACGCGGGATGCAACCCGCGGGTGCTCCCGCGGGATGCAACCCGCGGGTGTGCCCACTTAGCAAAAAAAGTTTTTTTTTTTTTTTGGTATCTACATAACCCCCTCCAAAGTTTTTGAATTTCTGTATTGAACCATACTGAATTTCAAAATACTTTGGATTCTTTAATTTTGGTTATAGACCTTTTAAAAGATTTGGCCGATAGAGATAACTGTTAACATATTCATTTATTCAATGACAAGCAGGGGTATGATTTTAACGTACTCATTAGAAGACAAGCAGAGGCATGATGTTAACATGCTTATTTTAGGTCAAGCAGAGGTATAATATTAACGTGCTTATTTTAATCCTAACCGTTCAGTGACATCTAGTATGACGAATCAGGAAAAGACAGAGCTGACATTAAATGTGTCTTGGAGCTTAACCTATTCAGAGGATCTGGTCGTGATAGGGACAAGCTGACTAAACAGAGGTGACGGTTAACGTATTTAGTTTTGGAATCGGACTATCAGAGGTAACTGTTAACTTGATAGGGAGATAATTTTCGTCAGAGGTGATTTTCAACTTAACGATATCAAAAGCACGTTCATCAGAGGTTGTAATGTTGGACTTGATGAAGTGTGAATTTTTTTTTCTGTCAGAGGTGAAATCTTAACGTGACAGGGGATCGATTTAATTAGGATTTTATCTCTTTTGATTTTGAATTATGACGTCAGAGGTATGATTTTAACTTGACAAATATTTTAGAGTGTCGCTTGCTCTGTTAGAGCAAAATGACAAGAAAAGTTTTGCTGTCAGAGGTGAAATCTTAACGTGACAGAAGATTTATCTGATTAGGATTTTTAGCAAACCCCCAGCTATCAACGGATTTGATTAGCCTTTACCAACTACCGTTTGAGTTGGGTTAGCCATGCTATTCCCCTCAGCATGGTGAGTTGTCGAGGATTTCGTTTGGGCTTAAATGCCAAATTTTTCCTCTTCCCTTTGCCTTAACAGCTTAGGGCAGTGATGTATCCTTATATTTGGATAAGAATACTGTTGTGACAGATTTGTCGTGGGATTTTTAGCAAACCCCCAGCTATCAATGGGTTTGATTTTGCCTTTACCAACTACCGTTTGAGTTGGGCTAGCCATGCTATTATCCTCAGCATAGTGAGTTGTCGAGGATTTCATTTGGGCTTAAATGCCAAACTTCTCCCCTTCCCTTTGCCTTAGCGGCGTTGGGTGATTCATGCTTTTTACCCCCAGCATGGTGGGGTTGGCGAGAATTTTATTCTCTTCCCGTAGCCTTGTCGGCGTTGGGTAATTCATACTTATTACCCCCAGTATGGTGGGGTTGGCGAGAAATTTATTCTCTCCACGTAGCCTTGTCGGCATTGGGTAATTTATACTTTTTACCCCCAGTATGGTGGGGTTGGTGAGAAATCTATTCTCTTCCCGTAGCCTTAGCGGCGTTGGGCGGTTCATACTTATTACCCCCAGTATGGTGGGGTTGGCGAGAAATTTATTCTCTCCCCGTAGCCTTGTCGGCGTTGGGTAATTCATACTTTTTACCCCCGTATGGTGGGGTTGCTGAGAAATTTATTCTCTCCCCGTAGCCTTGTCGGCGTTGGGTAATTCATACTTTTTACCCCCAGTATGGTGGGGTTGGCGAGAAATTTATTCTCTCCCCGTAGCCTTATCGGCGTTGGGCAATTCATACTTTTTACCCCCAGTATGATGGGGTTGACGAGAAATTTATTCTCTCTCCGTAGCCTTGTCGGCGTTGGGTGATTCCTTTTTTTTTTATATATATATGGGGGTTTAAATTAACCGCCCTGAGCCCATTTTTTTTGGAATTGTTGTGAGCCCAAGTGGTACCTTTAGACCACACACATTAGATGTGTCGGAGTTAGCTCTAACTCCTTTTTTGTTCAGCTTTGAGCTGAACGGCTCCAGCGTCAATCAACGCTTGAATTTTATCTTTTAAGATAAAACAATTTTTTGTGGGGTGACCTACAATCCGATGGTATAGGCAATAATTCAGATCGTTAGTCTTCCCAATTTCTTCAGGCCTCTTGCTTTCCGGCAAGTTGAGCATCTTGCGTTTGCTGAGCAGGTTGAACATAGTAGCAGTATGTTCATCCTTGAACGAATACTGCTTTTGAAGACTGGGTGACTTTGCTGTGTTGCTTGTAGTTGGCCATCTTTTCTGCTTCGGTGTACTTTCTACCGCCATTGTCGTTATGTCTTTCCCTTTTGAACGGGAAAACTGGAATGGAGATTCGTTTGTACCGTCTCCGGTTACAGACTGTTGCATTTCGAGACGTCGAAGTATTTCTTCGGCCTGTTCGCCCTGCTTAAGCAGATCCTTCCATGACTTGGATTCGACCGAACCCATCTTGTCTAGGATATCGGTCAACAAGTTATGTCTGCAGGTTTCCACAAGCGTATCCTGCGTCATGCCGTGTGGGCATCGAACAGAAAGTTCTCGGAACCGCTCGACATAAGTTTTGACCGTTTCGCCTTCTTCTTGCTTCGCTGCTAGCAAAGATAGTATCGAGACTTCAGTATCATCTTCAAAAAATCGGGCTAGGAACTCACGTTCTACATCAGCCCATGATTTAATTGATCCCTGGGGTAGCTGCATGAACCAGGTAAATGCGGGCCCCCGTAAAGTACTCGCAAATATCTTAGTCATGGTCGGATCATTTCCCATGAGATGTCCTGTCTGCGAGAAGAAGTAGAAGATGTGCTGTTGTGGCGAACTTTTACCGTCGAATGACTGAAGGTTCAACGGTTTGTATTTTGTAGGGTAAGGCACGGTCTCCCATTCTATGGGATATGGACGGACTACCCCCACCTCTTGTAGCTTTTTGCGATGAAGAAGAGCTTGTAATTGGTTCTCCATCTTCTCTATTTTCTCTGCGTGAGGATTGATGATAACTTTCACTTCCTCTTCCTCTCTTGAATGAGGAGGCACTTCTTCATTTTCGTCTTTGCTGTCTTCATTTATTTGGACAGGCCGTTTTCCTTTCTGCCGACTAGAAATGGACGGCGATGATTGGTTCTTTCTAGTTTGAGCCAGCAACTCAATCAAAAGTTGTTTCATTTCTTCTATGCTCTCTTCTTGCTGTTCGAGACGTTTTTCTTGTCTCTCAAGCCTTTCAGAGACTTCTTCTAGAAGCGCGCCCTCTGGTTCGATAGAAACTCCTTTTGATCCTAGAGTGATTTCCTTATCCGAAGGGTTATTTCCGACCACCTTTTTGCCTTTATTAACCATATATGATGAGGCGGCAGGTAGATCGGTTTCAGAGCACACCCTCTTTACCGTCAGTATTCTTTTGGATTCGGTGATCCGCTCAAAAACGGACCGTCTCGGATGGCACTCGCAATTTGATAGAACAGTTGAGATTAACTGTTCGCATTGGCATTGAGGAGTATTCTGTGCAGAGTTTTTCTTCCAATTGAGGTACTCTCTCAAGTCTTGAGATACTTCTTTGTCTCTATTTGCAACCTGACGCCTCTTGCGTCGCGAATTTGGTTCATAATATTGGAGAGTTTGCAATATTTCAGGGCTGGGCTCTTTTCCCGAATCAGATTGTTCTCCAACCCTTCTGCGGATTCTTCTGGAGTGTGTGCTGGCCTGCGCAGTTATACGGGCCTCGCACGCATCTGACTTGTTCTTCGGGATTTGGAGGATTCTATCATGAATATGTTCATCCGAAGAGAAATTTGAAGACCTATCCTCAGGTGAGTTCATGAGCACATCCTTATATTTGTTTGTAGAGGAACGGGATGGTACACCTGAGAGAGTAACCAAAAAGTTAGATGTGCGCTGTGTGCTCACTGCGCGTGTGCCCGAATAGACACCAGAACCAACCCTTGATTTTTCCTGCCGAGTGCAACCCACGGGTTGCAACCTGCAGTGTGCAACCCGCGGTTGGAACCGCGGGTTTGCACCCGCGGTTGCACCCGCGGTTGCAACCGCGGGGTTGCACCCGCGGGGTGCAACCCGCGGTTGGAACCGCGGGTTTGCACCCGCGGTTGCAACCGCGGGGTTGCCCCCGCGCGGTGCAACTCGCAGTTCCGCCTGCAGATTTTCATTTTTGGAATTTTTTCTTCCCGATGTTTCCTGATCTGGATTTTCTGACCGCAATTTTCCATAGGCACTGTTGAGGCGGGCCCGCTGGGCCTTACGCCTCAAGTTTCTCTTCTGAGAGCGGGTCAGGGACTGGTTTGACTTTTGGCTTGACTTTGGAATGGGCGATAACGCCGTGTTCTTCACAGACAATGACGTCCTGTCAGTTCGAACGGGCGATGACGCCTCATAAATTCTCATAGGCGATAACGCCTTTCCGGTGGGTGATGACGCCTCACCTTTTTTCATCGTCACCCGGCGATGACGCCTAGGCTCCGAATCAGAGGAAGAAAGAAATTCCTCATATTTTTGCTGGTCAACTTCTATGACCAGCGTCTCAACCATTGAGCTAATCGGCACCCGGTCGGACTGCGCCACCAGATTCTCTGTGTTAAACAGAGGGGCTCCCACTGTGTTCGCCAGTTCTTGTACGCCCGAAAATTGTATCTTTGATTCCATTGCAAAATTATTTGAATTACAACGAAATTGAAATTACAAAAAATATCGAGAAATAACAAGAACGGGAATATTAATTTATTCCCTTTTTTATGTGGGTTCGGGTGGCGGTGGAGTCTTGCTGCTGCCTCCGTTGACCGTCCGACCAGGAGAAAATGGCTCTGCTCTTTTCTTTGATCTCACGAGCTCGCCCATAATCGTCCCAAAGTCTTCCAATCCAAAAGTCCCTTCTCCAGTTAAATTCCTGTGTTTTATAAACCGAAGAAGCTCCAAATCCGGCTCAATTCTCTCCTGAAAAATCGGATCACGGATTATCAGTCCAAAAATAGGAAATAAATAATCGGAAAAGAACGGAAAACAACCTGCGGGTTGGCACCTGCGGGATCGCTCCCGCGGGTTGCAACCCGCGGGTGCTCCCGCGGGTTGTATCCCGCGGGGGTTCCCGCGGGTGCAACCAGCGGGTGTGCCCACTTAGCAATTTTTTTTTTTTTTTTTTTTTTGTATCTACATAACCCCGTCCAAAGTTTTCGAAGTTCTGTACTGAACTATACTGAATTTTGAAATACTTTGGATTCTTTAATTTTGGTTATAGACCTTTTAAAAAATTTGGTCGATAAAGATAACTGTTAACATATTCATTTATTCAATGACAAGCAGATGTATGATTTTAACGTACTCATTAGAGAACAAGCAGAGGCATGATGTTAACATGCTTATTTTAGGTCAAGCAGAGGTATAATATTAACGTGCTTATTTTAATCCTAACCGTTCAGTGACATCTAGTATGACGAATCAGGAAAAGACAGAGCTGACATTAAATGTGTCTTGGAGCTTAACCTATTCAGAGGATCTGGTCGTGATAGGGACAAGCTGACTAAACAGAGGTGACGGTTAACGTATTTAGTTTTGGAATCGGACTATCAGAGTTAACTGTTAACTTGATAGGGAGATGATTTTCGTCAGAGGGGATTTTCAACTTAACGATATCAAAAGCACGTTCATCAGAGGTTGTAATGTTGGACTTGATGAAGTGTGAATTTTCTTTTCTGTCAAAGGTGAAATCTTAACGTGACAGGGGATCGATTTAATTAGGATTTTATCTCTTTTGATTTTGAATTATGACGTCAGAGGTATGATTTTAACTTGACAAATATTTTGGAGTGTCGCTTGCTCTGTTAGAGCAAAATGACAAGAAAAGTTTTGCTGTCAGAGGTGAAATCTTAACGTGATAGGAGATTTATCTGATTAGAATTTTTAGCAAACCCCTAGCTATCAACGGATTTGATTAGCCTTTACCAACTACCGTTTGAGCTGGGCTAGCCATGCTATTCCCCTCAGCATGGTGAGTTGCTGAGGATTTCGTTTGGGCTTAAATGCCAAATTTTTCCTCTTCCCTTTGCCTTAGCAGCTTAGGGCAGTGATGTATCCTTATATTTGGATAAGAATACTGTTGTAACAGATTTATCGTGGGATTTTTAGCAAACCCCCAGCTATCAACGGGTTTGATTTTGCCTTTACGAACTACCGTTTGAGTTGGGCTAGCCATGCTATTATCCTCAGCATAGTGAGGTTTCGAGGATTTCATTTGGGCTTAAATGCCAAACTTCTCCCCTTCCCTTTGCCTTAGCGGCGTTGGGTGATTCATGCTTTTTACCCCCAGCATGGTGGGGTTGGCAAGAATTTTATTCTCTTCCCGTAGCCTTATCGGCGTTGGGTAATTCATACTTATTACCCCCAGTATGGTGGGGTTGGCGAGAAATTTATTCTCTCCCCGTAGCCTTGTCGGCGTTGGGTAATTTATACTTTTTTACCCCCAGTATGGTGGGGTTGGTGAGAAATCTATTCTCTTCCCGTAACCTTAGCGGCGTTGGGCGGTTCATACTTATTACCCCCAGTATGGTGGGGTTGGGGAGAAATTTATTCTCTCCCCGTAGCCTTGTCGGCGTCGGGTAATTCATACTTTTTACCCCCGTATGGTGGGGTTGACGAGAAATTTATTCTCTTCCCGTAGCCTTGTCGGCGTTGGGTAATTCATACTTTTTACCCCCAGTATGGTGGGGTTGGCGAGAAATTTATTCTCTCCCCGTAGCCTTATCGGCGTTGGGTAATTCATACTTTTTACCCCCAGTATGATGGGGTTGACGAGAAATTTATTCTCTCCCCGTAGCCTTGTCGGCGTTGGGTGATTCCTTTTTTCTTTTTTTTTTTTATATATGGGGGTTTAAATTAACCGCCCTGAGCCCATTTTTTTTGGAATTGTTGTGAGCCCAAGTGGTACCTTTAGACCACACACATTAGATGTGTCGGAGTTAGCTCTAACTCTTTTTTTGTTCAGGTTTGAGCTGAACGGCTCCAGCGTCAATCAACGCTTGAATTTTATCTTTTAAGATAAAATAATTTTTTGTGGGGTGACCTACAATCCGATGGTATAGGCAGTAATTCGGATCGTTAGTCTTCCCAATTTCTTCAGGCCTCCCGCGGGTTGCAACCCGCGGGTGTGCCCACTTAGCAAAAAAAGTTTTTTTTTTTTTTTTTTTTGTATCTACAATGGCAGACTTGGAGATGGGGTAGTTTCTCTTGCTGCGGCCGCAACAACCACCTCTGTCCTATCATCACTCCCGAATTCATCAAATTGGGAACTAAAGAAGGAACTGAGGGAGGAGTGGGCGTGAAGTAGTCTGCATCAAACTCATTCGCAGAACTACCTAATCCACCCACTGAGCTAGTTGTGCCAGAATAATCCACCTTCTCCTCAGACTCTCCCCTGGTAGTTGAATGCATCGGCGAGTGGAGCTGACCACCTGCAAAAAGCAAACAAATAGTGTTACATATAATGATGAAATGAATAATGAACAGAAGATAGAATATAAGAGCCATACCAGGAGAAGCAAGTCCAGTGGTCGGACTTGAAGGGGGAGCCATCGCTGTTTCCAGGAGCGCACCCATTTCGCTACCTAGAGGTTGCGTCGTAGAGTGTTCGATAGATTCTACAGTCGGAGAAGTCAGGACTTCAGCAGCACCTGGAGCTTCAGCAGGTCTACTCTCCTCTGTCGGCGCCGGAGGCAAAGCTGAGGCCTGCAAGTCTGAAGCGAACTTGATCGTCGCCTCTTGAGGGACTAAGAGGGTCCCCAGGGCTAATTTCTGCTTTTTCTTCGTCGTTTCGTCTCTTACAGATCCACGACGTTTAATAGTTGGACTCCAGGGACGAGGAACCAAGTCTTGAGGGGCACCACCATCATCGCCGTCATCATCTTTTCCATTGTTATCATCCCCATCAGAGTTGCCCAAGTCTGATGGATCGGCCGTCGCACCAAGGAATTCGTCCATTCCCTTTACCCTCACTCTTTTGGCTCCTTTGCAGTAGCATAAAAGGCCTCTATCTCTCTGCAGCAGCTGCGATTAATGGAGAAGTTGGGTACATCGGCATTAGCAACACTGTACCAGGTACAAAAGCTTAATATCATGCTTAGCTCTGGCGATTTCAGGGATAGCATAAATTCTGCTCCGGTTCCTCCAGCAACAAAATGGAACCAGCCTCGTGCCCCAGCATATAGATTTCCCTCGTACGCCAACTCTTTGTTTGGATTTCCTACATAAAACTGCGTATATCCAAATTAACAAGCAAATCTACTCGGGACATACGGCTCTATGTAGCACATGGTGTCTTGCCTATACACCAAGTGTCCTGGACGAATATTCAACAACCATCAGAAGACCCCTGAAGATAAGTTGGTGAACTGGTCTGCTCCCAAAATATCTTAAAATTTAGATCCATACTCTCCCCTAGGAAAGTCTGGGAAGCAGCGGAATATCTCATAGTTTTGATGGTGACGGAGTGTCCTGCGAATTTGAGACATATAATTACTCTTCCAGACAGAGCGCTCGTACTTCTCTACGGAGAACAGCTTGTCAGTTGGGTTGTAATCCGCAGCACTCATCAAAAACGGGCAGTGCATAACTAGCCACGCCATTAAATATGTATAGGGCATCTCTACCCTTGGGTTCGGTGTCTTCACCGTGGCAGCTTCTTTGGCCGCTTTACCCTTCCCAGCTTTGCATTTATTCTTCTCCGCTGGCATGAAGCTATTGCAAAGGGCCCGGAGCCTGCTTTGGAGGTTAGCAACCATTGCTGGTAACAACTAGAACAGTCGACCATAGGCCAATAGAACGGCTGGATAAACGACATTCTTTGCGATGGCCTCCTTGGAAAGAGAAGGGACAATGCATCTCTTTAACCAAAACATCAGAAATCCCGCAAGCAAACCCTTCTCAGAAATAGGGAACTGGGCTTGGTAATGGAAGCTCTGAAAGACCGTGTCAGGACTAAATCCTTCTTCATTTGATTCGGTCGTATATGTTGTGGTATCTAAGTTGGAGATACGCTTCTTCACTTCTTCGATACTAATAGAAGGACGTCCACAAACTATGGGGAGACTCTCTTTCAGATTGATGAAGAGATAGTCTTTCCACTTCATATGGCCAATTCCCTAGTTTCTTACTCCAGCCAGGTCGACGCAAATATGATAGTGGCATATCATTTCCCAGTAGGTCTGGTAGATGTGCTCATCCCCCGCTTTTAACATCCTTAATTCTTCGGTAGTGGGGATATATTCCTCAGAAGGGACTTCACCCATTGATAACCCCGACACTTCGAATATCTCATGGAGAGCGAATCCCAGCTCACCCACCGGTGTAAAGAAGGTGCTGGTTTCGGGGTTATACATCTCCAGCAGGCTAAACAAGTGGTACGAACTTTGAGGCAAGCCAAACTGGATGTTTCTAATGGCTTTGTACAAACCAATTTCCTTTAGGGTCTGCTCATGGGTGTCCAGTATGTGTTTAACAAGTCTGAACCACCACATGTTGTCCGAGGAGTGGACCCATCCGGGCATTCTAAAGTCTTTGGCAGGGTATTGTCCACCCTTGGCTAAGAATTCGCTAAGGAAAGACTTAACACGAATCGGGACTTCACCAACAAGGTGCTCTTTGGTGACTCTGCCTGGAAGGAGCCCCGTAATACATCTAGGGGGACCGCCTTGAAAAGGCCTATTCGCGCCGAACTTGCCAGTCGCAACACCATCATAGTCACGAGTTAGTTCAAATTCTAACTCGCGGTGGGAAGATAGCCTCTGGAGATACACCAGAGGGTAGCTACGCTTTATGTCAGGCAGAAATATGAGCAGATTCCTAGCTTGGTACAGTCACTTGCCCTCTTCTTCAAAGAGGATCTCATCCGAGTGCTCTATAGCATCTCCAAAGAGGAATGCCGGCTTCTCCAATGCCTCCCGGTTTGTGGCTTCAAAGGAAGCATCCGTAATGATCTCCCGTGCAGTAGCAGGGCTATATCCGATTAGCTTCTCCCTGCGCTCCCTCAAACCCTGCCTGTACGCAGCAAAAATAGTCGTGAAGCGAAACTGGGTGACTGAGTCTGTACCCCCGCCATAGCCGAAGTGATGCCCTTGGAAGATTGGATCCACTGAGTAGCCAACTGCAAGAAGAAAATCAAATAATCAAAAAAAATTCTTACAAAATCAGAAAAATTGTCTAAGTATGAAAGCGCGGAGCTAAGGATAACTCCGCGCGAAGTTAAGAAGATAGCCTCGCGTTTTGACAAAACGCGAGGATGATAAAATAACTTCGCGTTTGAATAAAAAACGCAAAGCTAAGTTGATAACTCCGCAAGAACAAACGCGAAGCTAAATTGTAACCTCGCGTAAAAAACGCCATAGTTAGCAAAAATAACTTCGCATTTAAAACGCGGAGATAATGCGATAGTTTCGCGTGGAGGAAGATCAGAGATATTTTCCTTCTTCTCCAAGCCATTTGGCCGGAGTACCGCGATCTCGCCGGTAAAAGAGATGATTGGCCAGTTAAAACCGAGCCAAATCACACTAAAAATGTTCTAAAAAGCCCCAGAAGTGAGGTTCTTACCTCCGATAGGCGAGGCGTGGACTGGCTCACCGCTGCCATGACCGCTATCGCCACTGCTTGCGCCAGTCGCCGACCGTGAGGCTGCGCGTGAAGAAGCACGGGTCTTGGGTGCCATTGCTTGCGAAATCTTGAAGAAAATTGATGGAAATCGGGTCGAAAATCGCTTGGTCGCCTGAGTCGCCTGGATCACCGGAGTTCTGGAACTCTAATCTCTTGAAAATCCTTCGAATGAAGTAAGGAAGAAAAAGAAGAGACTCCATTTAAATGGAAAAAACTGCCTCTTGGTATTCGACGCAAGAATCGGAGCGATAACTGATCTGTTGCTCTCTAAAACGCGAAGCTATTATTTTCGCGTAGTAATGGGAAATGCGAAGCTATTTAGCTCCACGCAACTATGCAAAACGCGAAGCTAACTTGGGATTTTAACTACGCGTTTCCATGAGAAGCTTGGGCTTGGCATATGCAATTAAATGCCTTTGTCTAAATTAAATGATCCTTATCTGATCATTTCAGGTACTAACAGTCTAAGTTACGCAAATGAGCCTTGGATTGTTTTTACCGAAACTATGAACCATCTATTTGTTGAGTAAGCAAAATTCTTGAAACCAACAGATAAAGAGAAAAAGAATTATCTGTATTCATGAAGCAAAAGGTTACTGAAGAAGAGGGAGTTATAGCTCTCCCAAAAAACTTCAACCTATTCATCGACTCATCAATAACCCGACAACGAGTTTCCTCCACGGAGTGTTGAAATTCCCTGGTTCACATGCAAAAGATCTCCTCTGCAAATGTAACCTATGATCTGTTTAAAAGTTCTTAGTGGATCATCTGAAGATACTGCTACAAGAATCCTAATGAAGATGCACAAGTTGAATTCGACATGCTACAAGTCCTTAGACGATCATCTCTATCGCTTTGGAAAGCGACAGAGATTGTCATCTAACAGAAATGGTTCTCAAGGAAACTTAATGTGCTGCTGCAGAGTTCTTGTAACTCCTTCAAAAATTTATCTTTTGGAGCCAGAGCTTGAAACCTGCAACTATATTGTAAAGCATATGCTTTTGGCTTCCTCAGAGTTACTTTTGCTGATGAAGATTGGTAGAGCCACATGCACTCCTCTTCAAAAAGGATCTGGTCCGAATACCCCACTGCAAAAGAAGAATCAAGAGTTAGAGAAAACTCGAAAAAATCTTCCAAGTATAAGAACGCGGAGTTAAAAAATAACTTCGCGCAGAGCTGAGGAAATAGTCTCGCGTTGAAACGCGACTGCTAGTCAAAATAGCCTCGCGTTGAAATACGACTGTTAGTCAAAATAGCCTCGCGCTAGTCAAAATAGCCCCGTGTTTCAAACGCGAGGATGATGAGATAACTTCGCGTAAGAAGAAGACCAGAGTTCTTCTCCGTCTTCTCCTTTCTTCCCAAGCCTTATGGCCGGAGAACGGCGATCTCGCCGGTTCAAAAATGGTTGGTCAGTTAAAACCGAGCCAAAACACTTAAAAATTGTTCTAAGGAGTCCGCAAAGTTGAGATTTCTACGTCCAATGGGTGCAGCATGAACTGGTTCACCGCTGTATCCGCTCCCTCGGCCGCTGCCGCCGCTACTAACGACGGCCACCGATGGTGAGGAGACGCGCGATGCCGTACTCTTCTTAGATGACATCCTAGTGATGAAAATCTATGGAAATTTGAACGAAGTCCAATCAAATGACCGCTCGTTCGCATGAGTCGCCCGGTCACCGGAGCTCCAGATTTCTGGATTCTTTGAATGAAGTGAGGAAAAAGAGTTAAAAACTCTATTTAAAAGAGAGAACCCGCCTCTCGGTATTCGGCGCAAGGTTTGGAGTAATTACTGAGCAATTACTAAGTAATTACTGAGTAGTTAATGAACAATTACTCACTAAAAAGCGAAGCTACTTAACTTCGCGTGGTAACAAAACGCGAGATAAACTTAGTATTTTAACTCCGCATTTTCTGTTTGAAAATCCAAAGTATTTCAAAATTCGCTAAGTTCTAAGCCATTTTGAAAACTTTGGAGGGGGTTTTGTTAGCAGTGAAAATTTCTAAGTAAATAGGGTTTTCCACAACAGAACACGAAACTAACTCAGTAGCTCCGCGTTTGGCTATATTAGCCCCGCGTTTGAGTAAAACGCGGAGATGTTCAATAGCTCCGCGTTCTGGTTTCTTAGCTCTGCGTTTTAATGCGATTAGCTCCGCGTGAACAGATAACTAGAATTTCAAATTGATTGAGATTATGATTTGGGCTTATCCAAATACCCAAATTAAGTCCGATCAGAACTCTAAATCGAGAGATTTAAATTAAAACTAAGATATTTAATTGAAATCCTTAATGAGTACGAATTCTATTTAGATAGAAACTCTCATATGATCCTAAGCCTATAAATACCTCTTGGGGAAGCCCTAGGGGTCTTCTTTTTTCTGTTCGACATTGGAGATTCCTTTTGAGAGTTTTTGAGAAGTTCGAGTTATGTATGGAGGCTTGAATGAATCAAGACCAGAGGAGACCAATTCTACAGTCGGCCGTCATCTTCAAGAGAGAAGAGTTCGACGTCAAATCGTCCAAAGGAGCTACTTGACAGATCTCATCGCCACATAGATCCCACACTATTTTGTAAAAGAGAGCGATTGAAATATAAAATCCTCTCATTTGTTCTTTCTTTTTCTTTGTCTCTTTCGTTGTAATTCGAGTTTATTCAATGGAAGGAAAGCGAAGAAATTCTGCTGCGAACAGTTCCAAATCAAACTGTGCTACCAAAACTAACAGAATCATAATAGAATAATGTTTAACAACTGGAGAAAATACCTCATTATAATCAACTCCTTTTTTCTGAGCGTAGCCTTTCGCCACTAATCTTGCCTTGTACTGGACATTATTCTTGTCAAGAAATCCTTCTTTCATTGCAGATACCCATTTACACCCAACTGCCTTCTTATCTTTAGATAGTTGAGCTAACTCCTAAGCTTTATTTTTTCGAACGGACTGCATCTCGTCATCCATTGCTATCTTCCACTCCTCATCTTTTGAACTTCTAACCGTTTTTCTATAGGTGGAAAGAACATCATTTACAACTAGAAGTGTATGGACCACCACCACTATATCAAGGAAGCGAGTAGGTTTCTTAATTTCTCGATGTGATCTGTCATTTGCATATGAGCTTAGTTGCTGTGAAGGTTCTTGGGTTGAAACCTCTTCCGCTTCTTCTTCAATATCCTCTTCTGCCACTAGACTGTCAATATAAACTGGGTTAATTTTGACTTTTTCAAACTCTACCTGTTACAAAGCACTCTCTACATGCTGCTGAATACTACTGATTTTCTTCTTTTTTCCAGAATTGCTAAGTGTCACCTTTTCAACATGGCAAATTCATCAAAGGTAACATTCTTGCTAAAAATGATTTTTTTGAATTTGGACACCAAAGGCGATGTTGCTTCACACCAGAGCTAATCCCCATGAACAATGTTTTTTTAGCTCTTAGATCCAACTTAGACTCCTTCACATGATAAAAAGAAGTGAAACTGAACATATATAAGGAATCATAATTATTAGTAGGTTTTCCAGACCATACTCAACTGACATCTTTCCTCCAACCGTAACTGATAGTAATCGATTAATGAGATGACACGTATAAGTCAATGTCTCAACCCAAAATCCCTTACTTAATCTAGCATTAAGCAACATACACCAAATCTTCTCTAGCAAAGTCCGGTTCATACGTTCTACTACATTTTATTGTGGTGAATCTGTATTGTAAAATGTCGAACAATACCTTCATATAGGCAGACTTTCAAAAATGGATCACTTTTATACTCACTACTGTTGTCTGATTTGAGCTTCTTTATCTTCCCGCTTGTCAAGTCTCAATTATCTTTTTCCATTTAAGAAAATTCCTAGCACTTCATTTTTAGTCTTCATCAGATACACCCAAATTTTTCTAGAATAATAATTAACAAAAGTAACAAAATAATGCATACATTCCATAAAAAGTGTTATACTAGATCTCCCAATATTAAAGTGAATATAGTCCAAAATACCTTTAGTATTGTACATAGCAGTTTCAAACTTCACTCTTGTTTGGTTCCCTATAACACAATACTCACAAAAATTCAATTTATAGATTTTTACACCTTTTAATAAGCATTGCTTCACCAAATTCTACAAATCTCCTATATCTGTATGACCAAGTCGCATGTGCCATAACATACTTATTTCTGCATCTGCATTCTCTTCAGAGACTGTAACTGCAAATCCAATAACTATACTACTATAAGTTATTTTTTCTCATACCTTTCATCATCATAAACTCTCCTGAAGTGACTCTGAAAACTCTATCTGAATAGACATTGCGAAACCTTTTGCTTCTAAGGCTCTCAAAGAGATGAGATTCTTCTTCAAATCCGGTATACACTGAATATCTGTCAAAACTCTGGTTAATCCATCATGATGCTTTAAATGGATTGAACCTATCCCGGTTGTTTTGCAAGAGCTGTCATTACCAATGAAAACAACTCCACCATCAAACTCTTCAAAATTGAAGAACCACTCCTTATGAGAATACATATGATAGATCCATTCATAATCCAAAATCTACTCATCAAATAATAAACTAAAGGTAGACCAACCAATGCAAATCTGAGTCATCATCTTCACACTTGGTAACACATGCATTAGAATCAGCCTTACCCTTATCTTTCTTCTTCAGTTTTTGACAATTTTATTTTCCAATGCCCTTTCTCAGACAAAATGCACATTCATTTTTACCAAGTCTGCCTTTTAACTGGGATCTGCGTCTCCGATTTGACTTATGACTCTTAGATCGGTCTCTGGCAGCTACACCTCTACTGTATTATGTCCATGCTCTTTTTGATCTTTCTTCCTGATTTTAGAATTATATAATGCATTGTATATTTTATCAAAAGTCACCTTATCTTTATTACGAAAAAGAGTAGTGACAATGTGATCATACTCATTAAGAAGAGAGACTAACAATAACAAAGCCTGATCTTTGAAACTTTAACGGTCTCATCCAAATTTAACAAATTTGCTATTAATTTATTAAAAGCAGCAATGTGATTGTTGATGGATTTACCTGGTTGATACTAGAAGCGGAACAATTTCTTCTTTAAATAGAACCGATTCTCACTACTTTTCTTCATCAACTTGTTCTCCAACTTATTCTACATCTTACTTGTGGACGTCTCTCTCATGAAAGAGCACTTCTATTTTCTGTGAGACAAGATCGAATGGTACCACATACTTGGCGACTGATTCTTTCCTATTCTTTATCAATCATCTTCTCTGGTTTCTCCTCTTCCAGAGCAACACCTAACTCTTACCGATAAAAAATATCTAAAATCTCGTACTACCACATGCCGAAGTTGTTACGGCCATCAAATTTCTCAACTTCGAACTTTGCATTAGTCAGAGTAATCTTAGTAGGTGTAGATGAAGAAGTTTCTACTATTTTTCAATAATTTTTCTATGCCAAGATCAAACATTTGGCTCTGATACCACTTGTTGCGGAAAGCAGGTATCTTACCCACACAAATAGGTATCCAGAATAATATCACACAATAACATACGGAATACCAAATAGGAACTAATGATAAAAAAATAAAGAAATTAATGCAAATAAAAGAGAAGACACAAAATTTAACGAGATTCGATAAATATTAATTACACTGTCAGGCGCTGACGTTCAATCCACTATCATCAAGTTTCAAATTACAACGACTGTTGACAAATTGAAAACTTCCCTCCATGAATAGGAGAATTTCCCTAAACCCCAAAAACTCCCAAAGTTACAACTTGGAATTTTTCCAAATAGGAAAACTTCCCAAAATAAAAATTATTTTCTAAAAATAGTTTTATAAAAAAGAAAAACTAATTATTTTTGGGATGTTTAAAACCAAAAACCCAAAGCCCATTTTATAGGGTCCATAAGTGGTGTCTCCTTAGTTCTCAACTGATGTGGGACTTTGGAGCCACACACAAATATAACATTAACATGTACATGAATTTATGCAAACAAAGAAAGGCAAGCTCAATATTATATCTAATCTTTATTGAAAAATGGAGGCAACAAATAAACAAGTAAAACTTTCGAAGTAAAAAAGTCAACAAAATAATTTCAATAACATCTAGATAGGTATTGCAGAGCATTTGGATGTCAGGGAATGGAAGGTGCAAATTTTCACGTCCTAAATGATTGACAGGAAAAAAAATCATAAATTATGCAAGATTAGATTATCTTTACCAAGTAGAGCTTGCCATTAGTAAAAAGGATACATATGTTCATGACAGGGACTTGAATATATCTTGGGGGCAAAGAGATATCTTGACTACAAGTTGATTTCCGTAAAATTATATTTACACATTGATCAATACATCTTTCATTTGATTTATGAATACATAATCCCATAAATATATACCTCGGCAAGGTGATATCTTGATAATAGCTGCGTTTCTGTGTGTTCCTGTGTACAGAACCATCAAGACATATACCATGTGATTCATAGACAAACACTAGGCTTTCTGCCTATAAACATCTAGGTAGAGCCATTGAAACATAGATGAATGGTACAGTAGTTCAAACAATGGATAAAAATGCTATAGCATTTAATATATAGTGGTAAAAGTTGTAGAAACAATACATTTCAACAAAAAAACACCATAAAATGTTTATTAGCCCAAGTAAACATAGTTGAAATATCAAAACATCCAAATAAAGAGCTACTGTAATATGTATACTTGTGAAATCACTAGTTACTAAACATGTTGGAAATGAATAACAATAACAATAACAACAATAATAACAACAATAATAATAATAATAATAATAATAATAATATTTTTATTATTATTAATTTATTATTATTGTTGTTGTTGTTATTGTTGTTCTTATTAAAATAGTTCTGCTCCGGAAGATTTAATACTCACATTCTGTAGAAGAATACAACAGAATCTCTTGCAGTGGAGGACGGAAGAAGATGGATCGCAATAACAGACAAGATGTCATTGCAAATTGCGACAAGCTCAGCCTACTGAAAGTAAATTTCTTTCCTCCGCCAAAAGCTCCACATCCATCCTAGCAACCCTCTTCATTGCCTCCACCATTTCTTCAACACAAAAACATAACATCGAAGACTTTTCCTTCTTTCTTCCTTAAATCAAAATTTTAAAGGAAAAAAAAAACAAACGAAAACGAAAACGAAAACAAGATTTATTATTATTATTATTATTATTATTATTATTATTATTTAAAGTACTGTCTGACTATAGGCAGGATTTGGTCTTTCCCTACAACTACCACCTAAAGAATAACAAGAATAAATGATTCTCATTTTCTGCCTCTTTTACCTTAGCAGTTCCATTAGGCAGTGACACGATATTGAAACAGGACGCAACCATTATGGGTTGTTAAAATGTTTCTATCTACGCAAAGATTATGGGTTGTTAAAATGTTTCTATCTCCAAGATAAAATACCACTGGGACTAGAGACTGTGCATATAGCAATTTACAATTACGGAGAAAAGATCTTTTAAAATTTTTTCCATAATTCTATAAGAGCCACAGTTATATACTATAAACATGATGATTACTAACCTTTCACCAAACAAAATAAATCAAGCATTGACATAGAAAGACAACGATGGATGTTAGGAATGCTATAAAGAGTGGTTCTTTAAAATCCAATTTTTTTTTGCCATTTTTATAGGTTAGGATAACAAAGTATATAAAATTGGAGCCCAAATTAATTAGTTCACACAAATTTGCTAGTAAAGATATTTTCCCATTTCAGTTACTTCTTCTCGCGTCTCCAGCAAGTTGAAATCTCGACAAGTTGATGATTAGGAAAGCATTCTCAAACCAATAGTATCTGTGTACAGCAGGAGGAGCTAGCATCTTCGAAACCACAAGCAAGAGCTAAAATCAACAATATAATACAGGATCAGAGCGACGAGTAGGCGGCATGCAAAACCTGATAATGAATTGCTGCATATGTACATTGCGATTGGAATATCCACATACAATGAAGATAAATTAACCATAGCACATGGGAATCATGGGATGAAGGATCTAGTCTCTTACCTTTATAATTCATAGGCCATACAAGTACTAAAAACAATATAAACTATGTTTCACACAGTTATAATTCATGTTTTGAATCCAGGTGTTTTTTTGAGCCAAAAAGATAGGAGAATCTATTTTTCAGTTATGGTATATTCGCCTACTCAAATCCATGAATAGAGTGAATGTAAACTGGCTTAAACGAGAATACATGAATGGGGTGTGAATGGTCAAACAGGTGCAACCGTTCGAACGGGTGGTGCGACTGTTTGAAAGGGTGCTAATGGTTGAATAATGTGACAATTCATAAGCGGTGTAAACATTCAAAAAGTTACAATAGTTTAGACACCACTTAGCTAACAGGTATGAGTTTGAAATTCAAACCTGAGCAAATGTAAATTGCTTGAAAAGTCACAACGATTCAAACACCACTTGGCCAATGGATATATTTACAGAGCTTATGTATTTGTTTGTTTTTTTCCTACTAAGTTTTCGATCTGTTTAACTTTATTTTATATGTTAGGACTTTTTCAATTTTATTCAATCTGTTTGGATTTCCAATATCTGATTTTTTTATGTTCAAACCAATAAAACAGTATTTAATCTACTCGTAAATCTCCAACACACACTTGATCATAGCTTGCAAAATCAAGCAAAAAAAACAATACAAGTTAACAGGAGCAAAAGGTAAGCAGGAGCAACAAACAACAAATTCAAGAACTAGACCACCAAAAGCAAGATGGGAAGGAGAACAATTCCTAATTATTTTCAAAGAATTGGAAGAAATAAGTGTTTTTTTTTTTTCCCCCTTAAAAAGAATCCCAATAAAACTAAATCCTGTACATTCCACATGACCTTCTTCTCAGGGAGATATCAAAATTGAAAGAAAAAAATTTTGTCAGATGCATCACAAAACACCCTGAAATTTACCATTTTTCAAGAGATGAGCACAACTTGCCTCTCCCAAATGTGAACAATTCTACTCAACATACAAAACCCACTCACTGAAACTCTATCAATTTCACAAAACTCAAATCTTTTTGTCAAACCCACCCAATTAAGTTTTCTTCCTTTTTCTTCTGCCAGAACCTAACTAAACGGCCAAATATTCAAAAACCTATTTTTTTTAAGATACCCAACATTTATTTCTCCCCAATTTTGTCTTCCTATAATCAAAAATCAAAGAGTCAAAGTATATAAAAAAAAAAAAAATCTAAGAAACAGAAGAAAAGGAGAAGCATTTATCTGTCACCTGCATATCTCTCAGCTTGTTCAGCTAGCTTTGCTAGAAACACAATCCTTTCTCTCTCTTCCATCTCTCTCATCTCTCCTCACTTTTCTTACTCTCAATGGAAATAAACTCCTTGCCTTTTTTTTTTAATTACTATTATAGTTGTTGTTACTGGATTTTCTTCTCCAGCTGTTGCTTTGTTACTCTGCTCTTTTGGTTTGATGAGAATGAGATATGTCCATTTCTTACTCCATTGCTGGGACTGTTATATATACACGTGCGGGTGTGTGTCTATATATATATATATAGACACGTGTGAGTGTGTCTATATATACAGGCATATATATGCAAGCACACACACACAATAGATATGTGTGTGCGCGTATGTGCACACGTGTATGCCTGTGTGTCCAAGCTACAATGTAGAAAAACATTTTTGAGATTCATAATATCCCCGAAAAAGTAATTGATTGTTGAGTCTAAATAAATTCTTTTATTCTTTATATTTGATTATATTCAAATTCATTATAAACTCTCATTTTAGGAAAAAGAAATTCCGTCATAGGAGGGAGGAAAGCCTCATTTAGAAAATACAACTTTGCAAACCCTTGCAAGTTATTTTGTGCATAATGTCAAGAGTATCATTTCAAGTCTATGGTCATTTGAGGTGCTATTTCTTTCGAAATATTCGTGATTGTAAATTACTAGTAAAGATGAAGGAAAAATACTAATGATATTTATAAAACTAGTAATGCTTTATAACTCCAAATATTGAGATATTAAGAAACAGACATTCAAAAATGAGTGTTACAAAATTGAGGATGTTAACATGGATAGTGGTAATACAATAGAAGATAGAATAAGAAATGAATGTGCGAATAAAAAGTTAGAAGATATACCTATTAAGGATAAAATAAGAGAACCAATGAAGATAGTATGATCATGTGCAACAGAGACATTTATGGATAGTGGTTTTTTTTTAGTCAAACTCATATACACATATTTCTTTGCATCATTATCTAAATTGAGTTCACCATAAAGCCAAATACGGAATATCTCTCAATTTGAATAAGAATGATGTCACCGCAGACAAAATTCATTAGCGTATGGATACTAGTTATGAAAATATATAGAATCATAATTCGTGAAGTTTGGAGAATAAGAGTAGGTTTGAACAAATGTGGATGAAAGTAATAAAAATTGATAATAGAAAGATGAATTTAACTATAGAGATCTCATTAATCAAGGTAAATGGAAAAAAAAGATTTTTATAGTGGACCCCAAACTTTAGAATAAAGGTCCATCATGGTCAATTTGGCAAGTACAAGAGAGCTTCTGAGGGCATCCATTTCTAAAGACAAAAATAAATAAATAAAATAAAATAAAATACTCCTCCCTTCTTTGGCCATGCACAACTCCTCCCCCTCCCTGATTCCCACGTCCCGCATTTGTTGGATATTTTGAGGGAGAAGTAATAATTTCAAGATTTTATTTATTATTTTTCTTTTGACATAGTCAACTATTTTATGCTCTTAAAATTTGGTCAAATTACTTTATAACTATCTAGCACCCACTAATACTTGAGTTTAATGCCACGTTAACAAGAGATTATTTTTAGGTTATGAGAATTATGCCACACAAGTACGTCCTACATCAAGTGTACAGCAGAGAGAGATGAATCCTCTCGCCCTTTATCCTCTACTATCTCAAATCATATTCTTTTATCATTTTATCATTTTAGGAGCATGATTAGCTTATAGTTTATGATCACCTTCCTCAAAACTTGTGTGTTAAATAACACTGGTAGAAAAAGAAATTGTATTGCTATGGGATATACTTACCTTAGCTAACCATATGAGATCAGTACATGTCCATTAGGGTAGTGATTACACGGCTTTCTTGAGACCGGTAATATTTGACTATTTTTATTTTGTTTATAGTTTATATTATTATTTTTGAAACTTTTTAGGGAAAAAAATCCAACAGGACCTCCTTCCTCTGCCCACCTCCATCCTTTCCCAAATCTAGTGTGCTCCCCTTTAGTTTTGGAGCCTCAAACACCTTCATCCCTCCGATAAAAATATTTTATCCACGAAAAGCAATGACAAAATCTTGAAACCTTTTTGAGGGTGCTTCTAGAAATTTCGTTGGTGCTTTTAGGAGAGCTACCGGATCACAAATGAACGAGAAATTCTAAATGAATCTACTTTTTTTTTTTTTTTTTTTCTAAATAAGCTCACTTAGAATCCTTAAGCTAATTACAAATTTGTCATTTAATTTTTTGCACTGAGTTTTCCTTATCTTTTCTATTAGAATTGGCATGTAACCCAATAAAATCCAAAAATAGTATACCCTAATTCTAAATCCCTCTCTCTCTTCTTACTTCTCTAAATCCGAACTAGCTACTATCCTCCAATCCTAACCTCATCTCAGGCCCTAATTTATTCTCAAACTCTAGGTGGCCATATTTAAGATAGGGTTTGCAAATGCGAGAGGGAGTGGACAGTGCAAGGTAGAGCTGGAAATTTTAGTGGGCGTACTTAGCAAAACACCATCTTTCAATACTCGTAGTGGGCATACTTATAAGGTGGGCTAACTAGAAAAAGGGTGTGCTCATTTAGAATTTTCCGAAAAGAATACAAACCCTCTGGATATTACAATTTACGAAAACACTCCCGAGTGTTCCAGAAACCATGAAATAGGGACTGTCCTTCCAAACACGAGTGGAGCTGTTTGCTTTGGTCCGTTCTTGCTCATTGAAGGAGAGCTATCATTTTGCTTTCTCCTTACAAAAACGATAATGATAATAAAAAATTAGGATAAACTAATATCCAATTAGGTCGGTGGGATTATGTATCCGAACCCAAACTCCCGACAAAATCAAAATCAGATAATAAAAGATAATGAATCACGAGGGTGAGCAGCCTGTGCACGGCACCAATGAGAAAACTAGCTGGCTGCATAGAATAGTTATTATCGTGATAGTAGAAGACAATTCAATTTTGCAAACTAATAATATAACTTTTAGTTTTAATTCTAAAAGAAGACCCAGCTATTTTATATCCTTTGAAAAATGATCAAATTTTGCTGGAAAGGTGTGGTCCCGAGAAAACAACTTCTTGTTGATCTATAATTCATCCTTGACAGAGATCTAGCTCATGGCTTCCTGAGGACATGGGTCATATTGGGGACGGGCCCATTCAAACTCCAGGGATGATGCACGATGGCCCCTTTCCTAGAGATCTTTAAACTTGTTGGGCCTCATTGCTCACGAGCCCTCTAGTATGTCGGATGGCTGCCTAGACTGACAAAATAGAGATGTTTCTGAAGGAGAATCAGAAGTTTGCAGCAATTCATGTGGCCATGAGTGAGGAAACATGTGCTAATTGTTAGTTATTCATATGTGAGTATAGTTCCACATCAAATAGGACAAAGAAATTCTATGGATTTAAATACAAAGTTGGAGATTTGACCTAACAACTTAAGTTTTTGGGTCAAACTGGTTTGGTATCAAAGCTCAGGTTCGGACCAAGTTGTCGGGTCAATTCCAGGTTCTTGCAAAGATAAATATTCTGCACTTCAATGATCAAGTTTTACCGATGTAATGGATGTTTTGTGAAAATAAAAAGTAACTTGTTTTTTTTAATTAAAATTTAAAATTGGATTTTTTTTTTTTTTTTTTTATAAAATTATCCGACAGCAGATGATATAATTTTGTTTATTTGAGTATTTTAATTGCTTGGATCTCATATTTTAATAGTTTGGATATAAGAATCTTACATGGAAACAATGCGTCAGTCCAACTGTAGTTTGACACAATCTTTAATATAGTAATAAAAATAAAGTTACGAAATTCTAATGAAAAAGTTAAATTTTATTAAAAAATTTTTAGAAAAACAATCTAAAGAGAAAAGGAGGAAGTGGGGTCGTAGTTGTCCTGATATCTGTACAGTTTGGAGACTGAACAGATGGGTTATGGTTACCAACCAAGAGCTTGTTTCTCTTTATCTCATGAGTTCAAAAAAGCAATGGGGATTGATATCCAAGCAAGCAAGATCTTGCATATGAGAGTGAGACATGAAGCTAACCAATGCAATTATCTACCTACTAGATCCAATTGTTGATTCATACAATGGTTGATACTTCTATTTTGTACATAATGATCTAATATTTAAAATAGCGATAATGATAACGTAACGTTTTGTCTTTGTTGGGTTATATCGCATATAGCATAATGAATAACGTAAGTTATGTAATTTTCTATTTATTTAATTAAAAATAAATATAAAACTATATAAAATAATTTTTATAAATTCAAAAATAAATTTAAAATATCAAAAAAAAGAATATAAAATTATTTTGTAATATATAATATTTTCTAATTTTATATTAAGTTTTACAATAATTTTCACATTTATTTTCATAAATTATATTAAGTCTCTAACCGTAATTCCAGTTATCATTTAAACAAAATAACAAGATTTTAATTTTTTATTTCAATTCCAGTTATTAACATTATTGTAATTTATATTATATAATATTCAATTTATCTTATTTATAATTGTTGATTTCAGTTCAGTTAAAAATTCAATAAAATCAACAAATAAGATATTTCAGCAACCGGAGAGGAATTATAATAAGCAAATAAGGAAACAATTGCAAATTAACAAATTAGTAATTCCACAAGTAATTAAACAAGTCAACAACTAATCAAGAAAATTACAACAATTCGCTAATAAACAAAATAATAATCAACAACAATATAGAAATTACTAAAAAAATAATTGTAAATAACGTAATATAACGTAACTTAACGTAACGTTACGTAATATAACGTAAAATAACATAAAAAATGTACTGTTACGGTACATTGAGTTATTTTTAGTTGTTACGTAGTGGTGGGGTCCTGTTATGTTACGTAACGCAATATAACGGGTTTCATAACGTGTTATTTTCAACATTGTAATGATCAATCTAAGTGCATGTGTGGTACTATTGGTACTGAGTAGTAGCCAAATCACTGCCCAAGTTGAATTCACAAAAGGATGGCGCCGGAAATTAGATATGAAATCATTTAATACATGGCACTTATTAAATGATGCATTGTATGTGACAATTATCTGACATGATACTTAGTATAACACTTATGAACTAAATATGATACATGATACACATGGTAAATGAGACGTGGTGGCATAACATGGAAATAGAAAAATAAGAGTGACATGCGTACATGATTTCATTGTCAAAATAATTTACGATTCTAGTTATTTGTCGGACATTTGCATAGGGTACATGGCTATGCCATGATGTTTCAAATAAGTTTTGTGTATTATGTATCATTAATACAGGATTGGAAAACTACATGGTAGATAAAAGCCATATAGTACTAGGAAAGTATAGTCGTTAGTGCTGATAACTTTTAGTACATTGCCATAGTGATACTAAACCAATGTATGATAATTTAGTACTTGTAGAGTGGTATGCATGTTGTTGCTTTGCAAAATGGCATATGAATCTAGTAGTGCCTAGCGATATAGCGTAGTTTAGCGGTATGCACATATGGTTGAGATCCAAATATGTATAGCCACTTGTATGATACATGAAAATAAAATTATCTTATCTATTATATAGTTTCAATAAAATAACTTGGTATGCTGACAAAGACCATATAGATAATGACTAAATACACAATTTAGTTGTGCAATCTTTACATTAATCATGTTTCCTAATCTTGATATCATGACAACACATACATATCATGTTCAGGCACATTATTTCTAGCATTATACTAAAACACTTTTCTTTTTTCACGTATTACTTTTTGGGTTCCAAACCTAAATTTCGAGGATGCAGAAGGAGAACATACCCTAATTGAGGATCCATACTTCATCAACCAGTTGGAGCGCTATGGGCAAACCTGGACAGATGACTCGTTTAATAGCACGTCGCTATGGGGAATTCCACTTTGACACTCCTCCTCAAACTCTTGCTAGATGATCCTATTCCTAGGGCTGTGATCACATAGCTCCTGGGTCCACCCGATCTAGGGTCTATGTAAACAATGGAATGAATCGGATAGGGTAACGACTCCGGATGGCCTCAATCAGCTCTATGATGTTCCTATTTGTCGTATTGGGCCCAATCCTATATTTCACAGGCTAGTCTGCTCCATAAAGTTCACACTATCCTCAGTGTGACCGCCTCAAGCACGTATTGGACATCTGTCTCCACTGCTTATACTGCGAGACCTTGCACTGAATTCTAGGGAGTCCAACTATCATTGTAAAATAGGGTTTAGAACTGAGAGAATTAAACCCGACAAGTAGCATATATAAAGGGAAAAGGGTGTACTATCACAATATAAGAGTATGGTATTTGTGAATATATAATATCGATTTCAATCGTATTAGTCTGAATCATAAATATTTTCATATAAGCATGAGCAAGTTGTATCTAAATAGCAAGTATTATATAAGGAATCATATAACGAATATGTATGTACAGCTCTGGTCATCATCCAAGTTAATTATTTGAAAAAAATGATGATGAAATACGCGTTATTGTCCATATCGTATAAATAACTGTGCATTGCCAGAGACCCAATTAGAATCCATGGTGCTCAACCCTGACAAATCACTCAATGTTGCTAAACAAACCCCGTACTATAAAACAATAATGGATGTAACCCATACCGGGAACTTAATTATTGAACTGTACTTTAATATTACATGGTGCTGCTGCAATATAAGTGCTCAACACCAACATGACACAACCAACTAAAACTCATATGATACGATTCTTATTCATATATAGTTTCCTCTATCCCCATACCAATATTATACGATACATATTAATCAATGGAAATATCATGGCATGTCAAGTCAAATCCCGTACTTATCCATTATTACGAGAAATATAAATCAAGAATAAATCTAGGTTGGGTGCATGTACATGTGTATTCCTTGGATGCTCTATTTCTATCTAATCAAAATACTTGATATTAAACTTTGTCATCGTGTTCCCATGAATGATTATGCTCATCATGTATCTGGTTTTTAAAAAATTCATTTAATCATGTCATAAGTTGGGTTCAAGCATCACATATCATGTTTTATGCATCATGTTAATCAAGTACTATGTCTTTGTTTAATTATGTCATGTTATAGCAGGTAGCATATCTCATATAATAAGCAGAGTGTCATGATCGTGTCAAGCATCAGGTTCAAGTAGTGTCAATGTGCCAAGTATCGTCATGCTACTGAACAACGTATGTTGTGCATATGCTATAACAAGAATCATATTACTCATGTCCCAACTTCTTAGCTGTTGTTTTTTCAGTTTCATGTAAGTTGTTTCATTTATTGGCTTATAAGCATTCAACCTAAAACTGCTACTTAAAAGGACATTCTGTTCAAGACATTAGTCTTATAATTTATGGAATAATTCTAAGCCAACCCTTAACTTTATATATGAAATCATTATTATAAAATAAATATTTTGGTCAGCACCCAAGCTATAGTAAGCTACAGCTCCACTCGGGTTTTCTACCAAAGGTACAAGAAAGTTTTAATTATTAAATTTAAACTCCAGAAAAAATATTAAAAAATAGGGATATTTACAGATCTATCTCTTAAATCTTTATAAATTATAATTTAGTCTCCCAAATCTTCATATTTAGGATTTAATCTCCCAAATTCTTTAAATTACTACAATTTAGTCCTCCAGTTTATATTTTGGTCTGATTTTTCCGTTTTACCCCTAATTTCCTTCACTTAATTCCCCTTCTCTCTTCCCCCTCTCTTTTTAGTTCTTATTAGGTTCCCCACTTATTATTCTCTTCTCTCTCTATTCATTTATTGAGTTCTCCCTCTTTATAATGAAACCAAATATATTATTCTCCACTAAATATATTAAACCTTTAAGTCTCAATATAAATTCATTTATTGGGTTCTTCCTCTTTATATTGGATAAATTCATTTCTAGGTTTAATACATTTAAAGAAGAATAATACATTTTGTCTCAATATAGAGAGGAAGAACCTAATAAATGAATAGAGAGAGGAGAGAAGAAGGGAAAACCCAATAATAACTAAGAAGAAAGGGAAAAGAGGGAAGGGGGAATTAAGTGAAGAAAATCAGGGGTAAAACGGAAAAATCGGGCCAAAATATAAACTGGGGGACTAAATTGTAGTAATTTAAAAGATTTGGATAACTAAATCCTAAACATTAAGATTTGGAGGACTAAATTATAATTTATAAAGATTTAAGGGACAGATTTGTAAATACCCCTAAAAAATATTACCCTCACTAGAACCAAAAAGGGTGTTGGTTGACGGTTCTGGTTGCTAGCTGATAGCTCTCTGGTTCCATATACCTCAAACCTTTTTCTGAAAATTTTATAATAAATTAGAGCTTAATTTCGTCCTCTTGAATTGCCAACGTGTAGGCTAGTTAGAGATTTGACTGTAACCTTAAATTTGATTTCGAAACCAATATCAAGAGTAGAACTGCCTATCGGGCCGTGCCCGGCCCGGGCACGGCACGTCCCCCCATTGGGACGTGCCGTGCCGCTGGCATGGCACGTTTTCCTGGGCCTAGGCCTGGGCTCGGCCCGCCGGCACGGCACGGCGGGCCCGTGCCGTGCCCGTGCCGCCCATGTTAATTAAAAAACAGAATTTTTTTTAAGTGGGTAATTTGCTTCATTTAACTAGATTTAATAAGAAGTAATAACAATAAAAAAATATTATATTATATTTAATCTCATTACATTCATATAATTGCTCTATAAATCTCTTTAGAAGTTATACAAAGCCCGAAGATAGGGGAGAGGACCCTAACCGTCACCCTCAACTTGTTCTTAGTATCTTTTCTAAGAAATTTATGAGTTAAAAATAAAAAAAAAAAAAATTGAAAATACATGAAAATCCTTACAAATTTAAATACTTTTAATCATACTTTATTTTCTTCTGGTAAGCCTAAGGTCTCTAGTACAACTTCATTAGTCAAGTCTTATTCCCTATCTTCTACGTCGTATCAATCATTCAAGCAGACACACATCTCCAATGTGTCCGACGCCATTGAGATTCTCTGTCCGTGAGCAATCTACCACCTGCACTAAAAGTAGACTCCGATACTACAGTAGACACCGGAGGAGTTAGTAGATCACGGGCCATGTTGGAAAGCACGGGATATGTTTTTTTCTGTGATTTCCACCATGCCAAAATATCAAAGGATTCATAATTTTCAGGGGATGCGTTATCTTCATAGTTAGCTCTCTCTAAATAATAATGTAATTCATTAAAATATGTACTAGTTTGTCTTGCCTTTTTTCTGTGAAATACAGATGATATTATTGGATTACGAATTTCCCTAGTAGATGGTTCTTTTGTAGTTTGTGTTGGCACACTATACATATCTTCATATGTTTTATACATAATATCTAAATATGTTTTAATATCATTAACTAAATCCCTCACATTATTTTCATAAGACATATTTGTATAAAATAAATCTATTAATATTTCAAGTCCATCTAACTTACAACGGGGATCCACAACAGTTGCAAAATATAATAAGTATGGAAATTCTTTAAAATATTTATTAAATTTACGTTCCATAGGTTGAACAATAATTTCAAGTATAGGGTGATTTCCACATTCATTAAAAACCGAACTAATTTCGGTTAGATAATATAATGCAATGTGTGTAGTTGGGTAATAAGTTCCTGACAATGCTCTAGTAGTATTTTCAAATTTGCCTAAAAACTTAGAAATACAATGTAACTGGTTCCATTCATTATTATCTAAACTATACATTGGTGACTCTATTTCATTAAAAGTATTTATTATATTTTTATACTAAATAGCTATATTTAACATCTTATATGTAGAATTCCATCTTATTCTAACATCTATAGGAACAATTCTAGGTGATATTTTCAGATTTTTACATATTTGTTTAAATGCTTGTCTTCTTGGCCCACTATTTTTAATAAAAAGTAATGTATACCTATATTTCATTAGTGAATCATTTACTATTTTTAATCCATCTTGAACGCATAAGTTTAGTATGTGGCAAATACACCTAACGTGGAATAATTTACCATCTAGAATTGGTTTTGTAATATTTTTAAGAATTCTAATTGCGGTCGTATTTTCAGAAGCATTATTCAAAGAAATGGTAAATATTTTTTTTTTATTCCAAAAGCTGAAAAAACACTTAGAAGGGATTGTGATAAATTATGTGCATTGTGAGGAAATTCAAATACCCTAAACCCTATTATTCTTTTTTGTATGCACCATTCTTGATCTATATAGTGTGCCGTTACGTATAAATAATTAGTCATATTTTTAGCTTCCCAACAATCTGCAGTTATAGCAACTCTAAAAATTAAAGAAGTAAAAATAGCTATTAAAGTGTCTCTCTGCTCTTTATATAGTTTGAACATGTCGGATATAGATGTTGAACGTGTAACTTTTTTATATTTGTCAGTAAATGTTGATTTACAAAATCTTTCAAATTTGCGATTTTCTGAAAAAGTAAATGGTTGTTCATCATGTATTATAAATCTTGCTAAATGTTCTCTTGTTTTAATTAGATCATATTTACGTATATCTAATGATCCACCAAATGTGCTTATTTGTGTTTGATGTGGTATATTTGGTGGGTGAGTTTTTTCTAGGTGTCTTTTAAGATGACCCGTTCCGCTACCTAAAGCAGACAAATAAATTTTATGACAGTATTTACACTTAGCTTTCCTAACACTATTTTCTATTATTTTTTCAAAATGTGTCCATATGTCCGATCTAGTAGCCCTAGATGTGGTAGTTTGTGTTTCGGGTATGGTTGTATCAGTTGGTTCTTCCTCAAATACAGAAAATGATACTTGAGGAGTTTGTTCTAAGGGTTGACATAGATTTTGATATTCTTCATCAGTTAAAAAGGGAGTAAAAGAACCCGTGGCTGAAGAGCAAGAAGCGTCAGACGAGTTTAGATCTATTTTAATAAAATCCCAAAAAAACAAATTAAAATTCTCAAAAAAACTTTAAATTATAAATACCTGTTAACTGGTGAACTATTTGAGAGAGAGTGAAATATCTAGCTAGAGAGATGAAGCTGGAAACCGAAATAGCGAAGAAAACCTTACTTCAATGAGAAAACTTGCTTGGATCTTGTTTGGGAGACTTGCTTGTTTGAGACTTCTTGATTACTTGATTGAAACTTGCTACTTGTTTTGCTTGAGACTTCTTGAGAATTAAAAATTTTAGAAGATTTTTGAGAATGAATTTGGTGTATAAGAATGATGAATGGTAATAGAGGAGATAATGAGGTATTTATAGAGAAAGAAAGGTTTTAATTTGCAAAAAAAATTACAAAAACCCCCCAACTGCTATTTTGACTGTTGGGAGAAAAATCTTCAATTTAAAATTGCAAGAAACCCCCCAACGACTATAAAAATAGCTGTTGGGGGGCTATTTGCAAAAAAAATTGCAAAAATCCCCCCAAATTTAGCCAACGGCTATTTTTTTTTAAAAAAAAAAAAAATAAAAAACCGTGCCAGGCACGGCCTGGCATGGCCGGCCTCGGCTCGGGCACGGCCCGAGCCGAGGTGCCGGGCCCGGCGTGCCCTAGCCGAGGTGCCGGGCCGTGCCGAGCACGTGTTGGGCCGGCGTGCCCAACGGGCCGCCCGGCCCATTAAACAGGTCTAATCAAGAGTTAAATTCAAAATCCTAAATTTAATAATTACCTTGAACTAGTAAGCCTAAAACCTATCTAAATATAGTTCTAGATTGTCTTCATTGAGACCAACCTATGGGAAAAATCTTACTTTCGTGGTCCAAGCCGCCACCTGGCAATCTCCTGGTTGTAACAATCTAATTTCAACATAACTTATATTATTAATATCAGATTAATCTCAAAGTGAATGCGTTGTGTTTGTCTCAATTTTCTATATTTTTTGTGATTTTCTTGAAAATTTTAAGATAGTTACTTAAAATAATATTATTTTAATCACCAGTGAGGCCTACACATTTTTTACTAGTCTCTATTTTTTTGACTTGTAAAAATTTAATTTGACTTTATTTTGGTTAGTTTAATTAGAATTTATGATTTTAAACAACTCTATTATTACTAGTCATTTGTCCTATACCTATTTTGTTTTTATTCACCCATACCTTATCTTCTCCATGCTTATCTTTTGGCCAAGTATGACAAGCCTTCCTCTTACCCACAAATCTTTCATTTATCTATTATATATTTTTCTCCATTTCCTTTCATTTATTCTCCTCATCATTTATTTTCCTTTCTTCATTTTTTATTTCTCTCTTCCTCTTTTTTACTCCAACTCTCAAGAAGAAGGAGAAAAGAGAAGAAGGAAAGAAGGAAAAGAAGTTCTTTAGCCTCCAACTCTCTAGAAGAATATAAGAAAAGAGAAGAAAAATAAAAGAAGAAAAAGCAGTTGTTTAGCCTCAAAATATATTTACCTTCCCTAACCCATCAAGTCAAATAGAATCACATTCACTCTTATGATTTTATTTTATAACTAAAATATTTTATAGCCAATTTAGAATCTTGATTTGTTTAAATTTAGAAAGGTTATATCTTTATACAAAATTCTCTACGATTATTTTAAATATAAAAATATGATTCTTACACTCTACTATATATTTATGTATTAAATTTATGATTTTATTTATGGACTCCTATATTTAAACTATAAGTTACAAACTTAAACTATATGTTTTATTTGAAAATTACAAAGAAGCTATCTTTATGAATGTTCATCATATTTGGATATCATTTGAATTTTCCATATAAATTTTTTTATGTATAATGTAATGATTTTAAATCACTTTCCACTTGTCATTAGAACATAGGTATATATATATATATATATATATATATATATATATATATATATATATATATATATATATATATATATATATATATATATATATATATATATATATATATATATATATATATATATATATATATATATATATATATATAATCATGTTTTAAAGAGAAGATTTCAAATAAATTTCTATATTAAATTGTTAAAATATTTTTTTATACGAGATATTATGTTATGTCATAATTCTTTTTATGCTAATTCATGTTTACTTGAAAAATATATATTAGTAAGATTTAATAAATTTGCTACTTTCCATACTATGAAATCATGCTAGAATTTAGAAAATCAATTTAGAAAATCAATATGTTATTAAAGTAATCGTTATAATAGTGTTAAGTCTATTTAATTCTCATCTTTACAATTTAGTACTCATTTATCTAATATGTGTTTATATGCATATTTGTATATGCATGATTCACATACATGATCATCCTAGGTATTTTTGCATCCTAATATTCACTTACATACGTGTTTATATGTATACTTATATTTATGTATGGTTTACATACATGATCATTTTCATAACATTCATTCTAATATTCTATACTCCAACATACTTACCTTAATATATATATACTAGTTGCTTGTACAAGGTAAAAGAAAATATGCTGGATTTTCCTTATTAGTATATACACACATCTTGATAATACCATGGATCCTGACTTATCAGTTAACTTGATTTTGATATGAATTACATCTTACTTGTTACTAGACATGTGTATGTAGAAATCTTGATATGATTGGTTCATCATATTCTGGATTGATTTCCATGTAATGTAACTTGAAACCTTGGGTTATGGGAGAACTAAAGGGTGGACAAATATTGTATCGTGAAAAATTTAGGATAGGTTGTGCAACCGAAATAGGGGCCCATCCGCAGGGGCGCCCGGATGGTACTGAGCCATCATCTTTTGTTTAGTTCATATTGATGGGAGAACCGATTACTCAGTATCGGTATCTGCTTGAGTGCTTAACAGCACCGCTACTTCAGTGCTAGTATCTTGCCCGAGTCCTGAGTATGCACGGGTACTTTCACAATACGAGTCTATTTCTTCACCATTTAGTTCAAAATATAAAATAAAATAAGATATTAATTTAGACTTGATATGCAGATATATCCCTACTTGATATTGTTACTTGATTGTTTAATATTTTCCACACATGCGTATACTTTCATATCCACACTCATATCTTACATATTTATTTATATTACACACTCCCTACTTCTTATTATTTTACTTGCTGGGTTTGACCCTGAACTCCCCCACATGCTCATGTATTAAAAATTTGAGCGAGAATCTGTCATTGCACGACCCGTACTTTCTGGAGCAGGCCGAGCAGCAGTAGATTTCTAGGCCTCCGCTTTTGTATTTTGGTTTGATATGTATCACCCATTTGGGACTTTATTTTCAACTTTTGTATCAGTATTGTACTTGTTGCTTTTTTATTTTAGACATGTATATCTTCTCTTCTATATGGCAGTAGACTAACGTCCAAGATTCTGATAGATGACTAGTATTTAGTTCCATTCATTTCTGCTTTTACATACTTATAGGTCTCGTGCATGTCAACTCACACTGCCTACCAGTAATGCACTCCGTTTCCGTATCCCTCCAGAAAATGGAGCGTTACACTGATTTTTGTTGATCTTCAAATTCTTTGCAATTAACAGAAATAAAGCCTAGTTCCTATTCCTACTATTTGATTGTTGACATAATACCTAGAAACGGAGATGACAGTAACTCTTAAAATCTTTCAAAATCTTATATCGAAATTGTAAACACAAGGAATCCCAGCTGAATTTACTGTACTGATGCAATCAAACTAAATTAAGTTATCCACCTCAATATGAAAAAGGATTGGCCCAAAGTTTACCCCACCACTAGATGGCGGTCAAGACCACTACCTAGCAGTCTGGTGATCATCAATGCCCATGAAATTTGTACATTGTAACAATTATTACTCCTGGTTATCAAAATTAAATGATTTATAATGTAAATCGCCAAATCTACACAAACGGAGAGAAGAATATAAAGAAAGGTTTGAGAACCTGCCTTCAAAAGATGTTGGCTTGCTAAAATCCGCCTAACCTACCACTTCCTGTCCAAATTCCTGTTGTGTCTTGGTGAGAGGGTGGAGTGGTTTTTTTTTTTTTTTGTTATTGGAAGAAAGTGAAAGTTTTTGCGAAGAGAAAGGGATTTATATAGAGATTGGTTAATTTTGTATTTTCTTAAATCAAATCCTTTCCATTTAACTCTGGAAAATTCTATTTACGCACCGAAATTTACTCTTCATGTCCAGACTACTCTTTACTTCAAACTCTTATTTTGAAATATTATCAATTTACTCTCTACGCCTATTTTTTTTTTTCAAATTTAACCCTCTCTCTCTCCCCTTACTTTTGTCAGAGAGTCTCTCTCTTTTTCCGATTTTCATCAGAGCACCCGCGCTTTCCAAATTAGTCCTAAAATTCCTAACCCTGCTCTCCTTGCCCGGCCTCCACCTCAGTTGCCCGTGCCTCCATCGATCCCCTGTGCATGCATCAATCCAACTCCGTTTTGCTTAAGTCAGATACTAATATGCAAGCTAAAAAGATAGTGGTCGAGTATTAATACCCAACTAGACTATAATCTGGTTGGGTGTTAATACCCGATCAGTGACCGACATCTTCCGCCATCAAAGGAAAATTTAGTAACAATAAAGTGCAAAAAAAAATAGATCAATAACTAAAAATAATTTTAAATCGTACTTTAGATTAGTCCTCTGAAACTAATTGTACGTTGGATTTTTCCATTTGTTTCAAATAACTCAAACTATAAACCCTACTTATCACAATAAATTTGAAAAATTTAAAATTCTTCCTAATTTTTAAGGAATGTGAATGTAAAATTTTTTAGAGAATCAGAAAATTAAAACGATGAGTTTGTAGGGGGGGTGTTTTTTTTAGATTTAAATACAACAAAAAAAAATTTGGGTTTTAGAGAAAGAACAGAAGAGAAAGTTGATGGGAGTATTTTAAATTTTTAAGAACTTTTAGATATTTGGGATTTAAAAGGGTAACTAAATCAAAAAGAAAAATGACAAATTTATAATTATTTGTAAGTTTCTAACAGTGTGTGAACACTAAATTTCCATGCGTAAATAGAATTTCCCCTTAACTCTCTACATGACAACTCACCTCAAGCAAATGCCACTCAATTATGGGCTGACAATTCAGTATTGTCCATTGATAGAAAAGTAAAATGCTGTTTAATTTGGATAATATATATTTAATTGATTTGTAAGGAGGAGGGAAACATTGAGAATTTACAGATCTAGGCCCTCTTCTTAACTTTTTTACGTGGATAGGTAAGTCACACTCGTCGAGGAGATTTACTTTGAATCCGTTTGGATAATCAATTTATTTATTTATCAATTTTGTTTCCGATTAATGTTCTCTAAAAATTACCAAATTAATACTGAAAATAGATATGAACCAGAAAAGTTCTAGAAATTTTACAATATATTTTTGACATCTGAAATATAAAATAGAAAATATCAAAGACGAAACAGTTAGTAATCGATATTGGATATTGCCTATTTCTGATTTTCTCAGAAAATTAAGAAAAAAAATTCAAAATAAAAAATACTGGAAAAATGATAACCTCAAAAGCATAATATAATTTAAAGTTATAGAATTCGAGATCAGTTTATCAAAGTCAAATCGATTAGCAATTTTGACCCATAATAACCCTAATTTGGATTCAAGAAAGTTGATATAGAAATGTAAACTAAAATTAATGCATCCTATATTGGATCTTTATCAGTATCAAGGAACATGAATTGGTACAATTAGTACATAGTGTACTAATTTGGGAAGCTAGATAGTTATAATGTTACACTCCAGGGCAAATTATTCATCGCATGCCTTTTGCTTTTCACCCTTTTTTTTCACTCATTTGACAAAACATATCTTTTCAAAACTTCATGTATTAATTCCAAACTCCCTTTCCAACTATCGATAATGAAGTTGAGATTTGAACCCACGACCTACAATAAATGAAAGTGACTATATCACTTTAACCAATTGAATAATTTATCAATCTTAGATAAGTGTGAAAAACAAGGCACTATCCAATTTTAATAGATATCTTTCTTCCATTGAAAAAAAAAAGAATAATTCAAATAGAAACAATAAGGATTTCTTGCAGATAGTGCCCATGAATCATTAAAAAACAAACGAACATTTATCGAGAAATTTATATGGATTATGCATATTTACCCATCATGGCAAGATATGGATCCAATTTCAACCCTTTTTGGTTTGAGGCAAAGCAAGAGAAATGAAAAAAAAAATGGAAAAGAAAATATCTTCTATTATATATATATATATATATATATATATATATATATATATATATATATATATATATATATATGAGAAAACGGGAAATTCACCGGCGATGAAGGGAGTTCCTTCACCGCCGCTTAGTTCGCCCAATAAAATTATTACACGTGGCGCCACTTAAAGTAACAAATAAAAGAATTCACTTAAAAACTTTTTAAGTGGCGCCACGTGCTATAATTTTATTGGGCCAACTAAGCGGCGGTGAAGAAAGTTACTTCACTACCGGTGAAGATAGTTCCTTCACCGCTGCTTAGGTGGCCCAATAAAATTATAACACGGGGCGTCATTCAAGATAACAAATAAATGAATTCTCTTAAATGACACCACGTGTAATAATTTTATTGGGCCACCTAAGCGGCGGTGAAGGAAACTTCCTTCACCGCCGGTGTATTTCCCGTTTTCTCTCTCTCTCTCTCTCTCTCTCTCTATATATATATATATATATATATATATATATATATATATATATATATATATATATATAATCTAGCAGCAAAAATATAATAATTTAATGACTTTTCTTTAATTTTTTTTTATTTGGAATTAGGATCATACCTCCTTAATTTCTTTTTCATAAATTTTGAAATTCATTTACCTTTTCATCAAATAGATACAAAATACTCTATTCATTGAAGAATAAAATTATTACACGTGGTGTCATTTATATATATGACCAAATCAAAACTAAAATGAATGAACCCTAAAATGACCAAATCAAAACTAAAATTCAAGAAATTGGGTATGAGTGAACCCTAGGGTGTCGAGATCATAATCCGAAAGAAAATTTCTTATAAAAATTATTGGAGGTAGTGAAAATAAATTGCAGCTCAGGTAAGTTGCATAAGTCAGCTCATTTCCATTAATCTCATATATATATATGAGGAAATGGGAAATACACCAACGATGAAGCCACTTAGGTGGCCCAATAAAATTATCACACGTGGCATTATTCAAGATAACAAATAAATGAATTCTCTTAATCGTCATTTAAGTGGTGCCATATGTAATAATTTTATTGGGCTACCCAAGCGGCGGTGAAGAAACTCCCTTCACCGCCGATGAATTTCCCCTTTACTATATATATATATATATATATATATATATATATATATATATATATATATATATATATGAACCAAACAAGATTCTTATTTCTTTTCTCTTTCCTTTCTGTTTCTTTTTCTTTCTTTCATTTTCTATCAAACCAAATATAGCCTTCAAATAATTTTAGAATTTTTAAAAGAAAAACTTCCTATATTCTATAAGTATATAATTTCATTTAAGCCCTAAAATTAATAAAAAGAATATGAAAAAAAATCTAATATATTTAAAATTAAAACTTATTCTTAGATAATTGATTGCTAAATGCTTATGTAGAATATCCAATATCTGTTTTACATCTTCTATGCGAAAATATTCAATTCGTATGCTACCTAATTTTATTTTCAAGTAAGATATAATATTAAATAAAGTCGCCCCTTGTTCCCTCCACCATTGTCCATCCCCTCTTCCATCAATATTAGAACATAAAACTAGAGACAAAGGGAAAGGGTGTGATAATGGTTGCGGCCAAGTTGGTAAGAGTGATCCTATGCTGATGAATTCATCCATCACAATAAAAAGTGCAACTACAACTTTAGCTCAATCATCCGAATCCAACCATAACAATCCATAACCTTTTGTTTCGATTTTTCTTGTAATTTTCTTTTCTTTCATTTGATTAGTAAAAAAGAAAAAGGGAAAAAAAAATAATGCACAATAGTTATGGATTAAGATTGGCAAAAAATTCATAAATGTCCGAGTAGACGTTATGTGGGTACACTATTATGAGCATATCAACGTGCGTAGCAAGGAATTGCAAAACAAAGAGTACAAGGATTGCAAGGATCAATGACTGGAGAAAGAGTCCAAAAAATTAACCTCCATAAGCTCTCTATCTACATTGCAAGAGCATATGAAATTGCCGCAAATAGAGCCAAAGCTAAACACTACTTTCAATATAGAGTCAATTAAGGAGATGAATCACTCGACTGACTGCCTACCAAGATGGATTTCCCGTCATCCCAATCCGGCTCAGTTACGTTTGCCTCATTATTAGCCAAAAAAACAAATTGTCAAAACTAGAAGGAGAGAAGCCATCTGCATTCTAAATTAGGACAATAATCTTCCCATCTTCAAGCTCCAAAACACTTTGCTACAAATTTGACAATGTATCTGGTATCCTCAGGCACCAAACTCACACCAATACAACCAATTATAGTCAACATTCAAAATATTGCCTACTTGTCACAAATACGGCAGATATATTCAGAACTGAAGTCCAGACTTTGAAAGACATACTTACAGATAAACCAAAACGTATGCAGGAGGCCAGAAATTTTCTGAACAAGAGGCATATGCTATTCATGAAATCCCTTAAACCCAATCTATATCTTCATTGCCTTGCAAAGTCCTGTAGATCGTCCTTCCCTTTATCTTGACCAAGGTTTTGGTTTTACCTTGATTTCATATTAGTAAAGGGTGGGTCATATATGACTTCTTTAAGCCCTTTTGTAATCAAAGCACAAACAGCTTACATATAAATTCCAATACTGAATAAGTGTGGAATTACAATTGAAAAGTCTCAGATAAATTTTTGATAAGTTACTAGAGATGTGAACTCAGAACACCGGTGCCGGTCATAGAAGGAACGGCTTCCGATAAATGTCAAATATCTCAGTAGAAGAGAGTTGAGGCTCCTGTGAGAGAGAAATAAAATCCCGTTTTAGTAATAATGACCTTGCTTGCAAGTAATCTGGGAATACACCTCACCAAAATTCTTGCTCATTTAGGCACATGATTAATATGGGTGAGAACACAGGAGAGCGAAAAAAAAAAAAAAAACAGGTTCCCCCAACACAGTCAATAGTCAAATAGATGGTCTCCAAATCTACTAATCTTTTTGGGTTTACTAATTAATTATGCAAGTCAGTACTCTAAGCTGTATCCTACTGGGGGCCTTTTGGCTATATATGAGTTGGCATTTAAATGTAATTCCGTATTATCAGATTATCATCTTAGAACGTGCTAGACTTGTATAGGAAAATTTTGCAACGTTGCTCCCTCTTTAAATGATTTTTAAGCATACAACCAAGAAGGGAACCGCTATATACCAACTTGCTATCAGACAGTCATGGCAAATTCCTCTCATGTCTGTAGGTTTCCTGGTCAAACTTTTGTTGACCACTTCTATCTTTATTCTCTTTTAAAGTATCTTTATCTATTATATACACGTATGACATGCATGCACATGCACATGCACATGCACATGCAGGCTTGCAAAAGCTCAATCCATAAAACAAAGTCATGGCATTAATTTGGAGAACTGCAATGTCTGAAGCCCATGTCTCCATACTACCATGATACTCGTCGTTTTAAAAAACAGTTCACAAAGCCTTATGAGGCTGCATAAGGTACGCACCCTTGGACTAGACCAGCTGAAGCTGTGCCCATAATATGAGGTCATGCCATCCCATTTAATCAGGTCCATACAGCTTAGTTCCTGTATACCAGTTTATGCAGGGCAATAATGTGTTTGGGACTTTTTTCTAACCAAAATCATACGCAAATTGAACCAGAAAATCTCTACACGACAAAATCTTAAAATTATGATGTGACTTTCAGAGAATGGTGAGGTTTTAACAACAAAATTTGTTTCTTCATTTTATCTTAATTTCTGGAAAGTTTGTTTCTTCATTTTATCTTAATTTCTGGAAGAACTTCTCTCTATTACAATGCTTAATTAAGGTTTCCATCGTCTCAATTTTCCCTCCCCAATTTTGTGCTTTTTTGTTAGTAAAGTTTGCTAGCACTGAACGCCCTAGGAAGCAATACAAGAATTCTTTGCACTTACATTTCTAAATTATGCTCTTTGCATATAAATTTAACCATTTTTTTAGGATTTTCAACATAATTCATCTAATTCAAGTTTAATTCAACATAATTCACTTATGTGGCCAATCAACATTTATGCATTATGCAATGTCTGACCAAATGCACAATGAAACTATGTTTTAAAACATTGATGATACTCATATCAATCTACTCCAGTGTAATTCAACATAATTTGTTTACGCGGCCTATAAAAGATTATGCTTTATGTGATATCTAACTGAATGCATAATAAAAATATGTTTTATAACATTGATGATACTTGTATCAGTCTCAAAATTCATACATTAATCCTGAGTAAAGAATCAATGTACATCGATATCTCGCACCCCCTGCATCCCATACATTGTTGCATTAAGACTTATCAAGCAAGGTTTGGCATCTTGGTGTTCATGCTAGTCTCAAATCCCAGTTTACGGGATCAATATCCAAAGTATTAATCGTTTATGCAGCTGTTTAAACATAATTCAACATAAGATATAAAATCTATTTCAGAGTAGTTCCACATAATTCATTTATGCAACAGACTAAATGTTTATGCAATATGCATTGTCTGACTGAATGCATGATGAAAATATGTTTACAACATTGATGATACCGGCATCAGTCTCTACAAACATATATTCTTCCATAGTAAAGAATCAACATATGCACGTGTATCTCGCACCCTGCACAACATTTGGCATCTATGAATATGTGCTAGTCTCGAATTCCAATTTATGGGATCATTATCCGAATTATTAGTTGTCTCGATAATTTAGGATTGTGAAAATCAGACTGTTGATGTTGGCTGCTTAACATTTTTTCAACAAATTGATTCAAATAGTATAGTGACATGATAAATTCGAGTAAGTACATTGATTAAGAGGAAAGATGGAGTTTTACCCACGAGTGGAGGAAATTTTCCTCCACTGACGCCATATAACCTATTATCTTTACTAAATTATTTTTTATTATAAAAGCCTATGTTATTCAGTTCATTAATAATAAACATGAATCTATGTCGTTTATTAAAACCTATATGCACCTGTAGTTAAAATGATTATATTTATAAGTATATTTTCGTGTTAATTAGAAAACCAATCTGTCTGTTAGCATACACAAACCATATTTGTCTAGAAGGTCAAGTCAGACGGCTTAAACATCGCGAACCCCTCCTACATAAATGTTTCTATATACATGGAATTTGAATTATAAAAAGCTAACATAGGTGTTCCAGAAAGCAAATGTTTAATACCATTGATTAAGAGTTTGTAGGCACATGTCCTAAAATGCTCAAAATTGTTACTATACTACCATTGCATTGAATTAAAAATAGTTTATTACTATACTACCAAGTGGGAGACATACAATATAGAAATGTTGCTTTGCTAACTATAGATAGTAATGTTTCAGTCTCTTTATTTATATTAGGAGACAAAGAAGTCATGTAAATTAAGATATCTGAACTGGACCCAACTTTGATTAACTAAAGGCCGTTAAAACTCTCTCTCCCACCAAGCCTGACATGTGCACATGCAAGCCTGCAAAACTCATTCCACAAACCAAAGTCACCAACCCTACACCACCCCCCCCCCCCCCCCCCCGCCCGCCTTTCTCCCCTTCCTCTCTTCTCCGAGAGAGAGATAAAAGTAATATCCGGATGTCTTTACAGAACTTCAATACTATGATGCTCCCCCCTCTCACACCAACCCTAAAAAGGGCCAAGCTTTTAGAAAATTGCTTCCCAAATTGGAGTTTTCTGGCTGGTGTAGTTCACAGGAGATTCAAACAACAATAACAATAATAGTAGCAGAATAATATTTTTTTTCTCAGATAATTGAAACTAAAGTTTATAAGCTCAACGTGAATAAAAAGAAAAACAGAATGGTCAAATAAGAAAGCACTTGTTATGATGCTAGAAAAATGAGATCAAGGCAACTACAAATTGTGAAACAGAATCCTAACTGTTAAGCACAACACAGTAAAAAATAAATTAAAAAAAAAAAACACTAATGAGGCAATATGACCCTAAGATAACAGCTTGAAAACTATGCAGTTTTCCATAGTGTGCTATATCCAGTGCAATAACGTATGTTTATAATTTAATAATACAGTGAAACAAAGTGATGGATAAAGTGAATACAACATTTTCACACACTTTAAATAGATATTTTTCAGTAGAGAATACCTGTCTTAGTCCAAATCCAAGAACCTGCCTTATAAGGCTGCCAACTGGGCCAGTCAACTTTGGGTTGGAACCTGTGTTGGCCCCACGGATCACAGACCGCATGATGGTAAGCAAGCGTCCATAAGTTAGTCCAGGCTCATGCTGGAAGGCATAAATTAAACTGTAAGTCATGGCACCAGTTGTAGCATCAGCCATGCCTGTCAAAGCCTGCAGTAAGATAGCACATATATCAATCAAGTGTGCCCCCTTACATAGGGAAAATAAGAATTAAACTAAGAACTACTAAATTTGGACACATGCAATAAAAATGTGAACTTTTAAACACTTTAAAAAGAATATCAAATATAAAAAATTAGTTGTACAAAATCCATTTTGGAGGGGGTTAACACACCACATTTTTGTAAATGGATTGCGCAGTGGAGTAAAGGATGGGCAATTCATTCAGTCGTACATGGTGGATAACTGGTGGAGGTGGTGTGCCCCCAATTTCTGTTTCCTAAGAAAATATCTAAATACTTAATTAGCATATAGTCAAGGCATAAAATATGCCAAAAATTGCTATAGCTAAGTTTTAAAATATCAAAGTAGGTTTCCATATCAGCCTATTCTTCTTGGCGGCTTGAGGTGAAAACCCTCCCCTTCAGCATGGCAAGATTTAGTGGTGGAGATTCGAGGATGAAAAAGGAAGAAAACTAACTTGCTAGAGGTGTACTTTTGAAGTAGCAAGAAAATACTGACATTGTCAGAATCTTCTTCTTGGCTAGCTTGATATAAAAGCCTTCCTCTTTGGACGCGGCAATAGAGATTTTGATGAACACAAGGAAAATGACGAGAGATCTTGTTAACATCTCATTCTTGATGGCTCGTTGTTGATGTTTTCTCCTTGAATGTATACTTCGATAATCGAGGAGAATCACACTTTGACTTGGAAGAGTGAGAGGATTTGATAGGAGGAAAAGTTCAATCTTAACAGTTGTCTCTTCCTTTATTTAATATGATGGCCTCCATTTGATCTTCAACTCTACTAGTTCTATGCTTAAAGTTTTCTAATTTCAATGTCTGATCCAAGCCAGGATAAAAGAGAAGCGTTGTGGTAGATATGTGACGGCCAAAATAAAATCTTGTCACATATTATGATGAGTCGAAAACTAAATTTCGTTGGGATGTATCGTACCAAGCGACGCGCTATTATATTGGTAACTCAGGTGCAGTGAAAAGTATATGAGGTACTAGTTGTTGCCTAGAATCTTTGATATGGTGTATCAAATGAGAGAGGGATCTCACATTTTAATGGGTATGCGAGGTTAAAAAAATTAGCTCATGAATATGATTCGGTTAGCCTTGTGGAACATAAACTCATGAAATATAGATTCCCTTGCACATAGATTAACAGGATTAATTGATATTATGATTAGGAGTGTTAATATATTGTGTATGTATGAGACTAAGCGGGGGATGAGAAAGCTACAGTTATAAAGCCTTGGAGTTATAAACCTTCATGTACAGATAGAGATAGAAATAATAATAAGATAAGAAATCATAAATAAAGAATTACTTGGGAATGTAGTGGAAGTTAGGAGAAAAATTGATAAAATTTTATTAATTAAACTTATTTTAGATAAAGAGATTTTTAATGTTATTAGAGTTTATACATCACAAATAGGACTTGCTGAATTTAATAAGCATCAATTTTGAGAAGATCTAGATGAAATGGTGCACGGAATATCTATTAGATAAAACCTCTTTCCAGATGATAACCTTAATGAACATGTAGGAGCTAGTCATAACTGTCTTGATAGTATACATGGAGGATTTGATTTGGAGAATGAAAAAAATTAGGTAACTCGATTCCAAATTTTAATTTGTCCTATGATTTGATTTTAGTGAATGTTTGATTTAAAAAAAGAGTTTCTTATTAGATTCTTTTAGAAGTGGATCGAATGCGAGCAAAAAATTTCTTTTAATAAGGAGTGTAGATAGAAATAGTTGCATCAATTATAAGGTAATGTCAGGTGAGCATAGTAACCTAATATAGACTCTTCATTTTAGACATTCATACTAGAAGACTTGGATTAAATATAATTTAGATCCTAAGATTGAGTGGCGGCAACTAATCAAAGAGTCTTTGTTAGATAAAAGTGGTATAGAAATCAGATTGGAAGGTCCAAGACAATCCCAACACAATATAGAACAAAAGAGCAAACTGCATTAAAAGATTAGCTAAAGATAAACTTGATAAGTCGAGAAGTGGTGCTCCACCTTGTAAAGACATATCACGATGAAATGAATAGATAAAAATGCTATTGAGATCAAATGGGATTCTTATATAGATTCGAAAAAGGACATTCCTAGCATGAGTTTTGAGAGGTATAAACTAACCTAGGAGGCTAAAAAAATTGTTCAAAATGCAAGATCTAAAGTATGCAAAGAGGTGTACAAGAAGCTTAACCCAAAGAGCCTGAAAATGATATATATACAAAATTGCTTGAAAAGAGAGATTCTAACTTATATACTGTGAAGTGTGCTAAAGATGAGGAGGCTCTACTTCGAGTAAAGAGATCAAGTAAAAATGAAGAGATTATTTTGACACGCTGTACCATGGTAGTTTTCTCAAGATTTTGGTAATATTACCATATAGAATGTTTTTGTTTGCATGGAAGTAGAATAAAAGTAGTGGAAGTAAAATTACTTTCACTACTTCAAGTGTTAGTTTGGCGAAAAAAAAATTGAAAGTTACTTTGTATATGGTGATATGATACCTATGTGACATGTTACTTCCAAAATTTGGCTTGGAAGAGTTCTAGAAAGTAGAGAATTTTTTATTTAGTTATCATCATTTACCATCCAAAAGTTGTACTTTATACATATAAAACAAATAAAAATATAAGAATATTATTTTATTTAATCAATTAAATAATACTATCTTCACTTTCTAATACTTTTTCTTTAAAAAATTAACAAACAAACACAAGAAGAACTCTATTGTACTTCTACTTTGGAAGTTATTTCTTAATTTCTTCTTTACTTTCACTACTTCTAGTAAGCCAAACACACATTTAGTGTAAGGGTGTGAGGATATGAACTTTATTTTTATGCGCAGAATTAAGAATATGAAGAGACTTTGAAGAGAATGAAATTAAGAAAAATTGTCGGTCCGGATGAGATTCCTATTGAGATACGGAGGTATCTAGAAGAGATGGATATGAGATCGTTGATAGACTTCTTTAGCAAAATTTGACAAACTAAAAACATGCCAAATGAATAAAGAAAGAGTATCCTAATACCTCTATATAAGAACAAGAGTAATATTTAGAGTTATTCTAATTATCGTGAATAAAAATCATGTTACACATTATGAAGCTTTGGGGAAGTAATTAAACAATAAGTTAAAGTAGACTGTTAAGATACCAGAGAACCAATTTGTGTTCATACGAGACGATCAACGATAGTGCCTATTCATTTATTTCGTCAACTTATATAACAATTTTGAGAGAAGTAAACATTTACATATGGTTTTTATTGATTTTAGAAAGAAAAAAAAACACCGATTATAAAGTATTAAGATGTGCTATAGTGGACATTGATGAAGAAGGGAGTAACAAACAAGTATATTCATATAATTAAAGGTATGCAAGATGGATTAGTAGCAATTGTTCAGAACTTGTAATGATATACAAGTAATTTTTTTATCACAATTGAATTGCATCAAGGATTTGCATCAAATCCATTCTTATTTGTTATAGCACAATAGGCATTCTATGAGATCGTAACATTCCATTCTGAAGAAATTCTTATAGAGCTGCTATTAGACCAGTTTTATTATATGTCACTAAATATTGGATTATAAAAGTTATCATCCACAGAAGATGAGTGTAGCAGAAATGCACATTCTTCGTTAGATGTATGATAAAACTAAAAGATATAAAGTGAGAAATAAAGATATTCTTACCAAGTTAGATGCTAGCCTCATTATGAGAAGATACAAAAAAAATGCCTATAACGGCTCGATTATATGCAACATAAACCTATGCAATGTTGAAAATAACACGTTATGAAACCCGTTATATTGCGTTACGTAATCTAACGAAACCCCAATGCTACGTAACAACTGAAAATAACTCAGTGCACCGTAATAGTATATTTTTTTATGTTATTTTACGTTATATTATGTAACGTTATGATAAATTACGTTATGCTACGTTATTTACAATTATTTTTTTGTAATCTCTATATTGTTATTGATTATTATTTTGATCACTAGTGAATTGCTATAATTTTCTTACTTGATTAGTTGTTGGCTTGTTTGATTGTTTGTGAAATTGTTAACTGTTAATTTGTAATTGTTTCTTTATTCGTTTATTGTAATTCCTCTCCAGTTGCTAAAATATCTTATTTGTTGATTCTATTAAATTTTTAATTGAACTAAAATCAACAATTAAAAATAAAATAAATTGGACATTACAAGATATAAATTACAATAATGATAATAACTGAAATTGAAATAAAAAATTAGAATCTTATTTTCTTGTTTCAATCATAAGAGGAATTACGGTTGCAGACTTAATATAATTTATGAATATAAATGTAAAAATTATTGTAAAACTTAATATAAAATTAGAATAAATTATATATTACAAAATGGTTTTATATTCTTTCTTAGATATTTTAAATTTATTTTTCAATTTATAAAAATTATTTTATATAGTTTTATATTTATTTAAAATTGCATAACCTACATTATGCATTACACTATATGCAACATAACCTAACAGAGACAAAACGTTAGGTTACCGTTATCGCTATTTTAAACATTGGACCTATGGATGCACTGATTCCGTGAGTGAAGTTTATAAACATAGGGCAGATTAAAAGAGCAAAAGGATGACCTAAGAAAATATAGAGGGTGATACGAAAAGATATGGATGTTAAAAGTTTAAATGAAGATATATTGCTCGATAGGAATGAGAGAATAAGAATCATTCATATGATTGATCCTGCGTAATTCTCTTTTACTCTATGTAGCCTACACCAAGTACTTGGTATAAAATAGCATAGTTGTTGTTGTTTGCGGCGGTGGCCTCCTTTTGATCTTCTCCAAGAAGGAGAAATATCCTTCTCTCCTTATGACTTACTTTTATAGACTAACAGGTTCGCATTTTCTATGCTCTATGGAAAGTAGCTATATGGAAGGTAGCCGAATAGGAAGTAACCATATGGAAAGTGGCTATATGGAAAGTAGCTACAAGGCAGATTGTTATGTGAAAAATTACTCTACAAAAAATAAGTACATAGAAAGTCATTATATGAAAAACCATCATATGAAAAGTAGCTACAAGAAAGGTTGTTACATGAAAAATTGACATACGGAAAGTAGCTACATAAAAAGTTGCTACACGAAACGTTGCCATATGGAAAGTAATCTCTTTGGCTGGCATGGCTAAACTGACTTTGATGAGGCTACCGTCTAGCACTTCCACACTTCTTTGAGGGTCCAATATTTTTTCTGTCTGCGGCTCTACACCTCTCTTTAGCAAACTTTCAAAAACAATCCTACATTTAAGCATTGGCTTCATCTCATGCATCTTCATTAGGCAACAAGCTGGGACTTGTTCCATGTGTGACTTAAAATAGGATGAAACAAATAAAAAACTGAGTGGAGCTATGATTGTGTAGTAAATCTTTCAGATCATATAATCATTGGCTTTCTAGTTTAACTTCAACCTAGACCAGGAGTTGCTTGATTTTATGGATATTTTCATATGCAATTATCATTTGGAGATAGTGGTAGTTCATGACAACACTCTAAAACTAGATTTATACTATTCTTCAAGTGTTAAAAATGTGCTCGGTCCCATGAATTGTTTTCCGTGGAGTCATTATTTTGATCATCCTCAATAATTTTGTCCATTTCATTATAAGTTCTTTCGGATATAATGTGTTGTGTTGTTTCCTAATAATCATGTCAATAAAATAGAGTGGAGATTTCCATATTTTATTTTTTTAAAAAAACGTAATCTTGAAGAGAGTGTGATGCATAGGCCCCCCTAAAATTGTCGTTTTAAAAAAAATGGGTTATCAAGAGATGGAATCACTATCTGTATCTTGCTGGTCATAACTTTTGGTGTTACTTCTTTGCTCCTCTTCCTGTTTATTGATCAGAAGGTAGTACAACACTGGTTTATATGTACTTAAAACATACTTCCCAAGCATATGAACAAACTCAGTAGTTCACTTAACAGAGAGTTGAAAACAAAATTGAAAAAGTCTGGATTTTGAATCCCAGTTGCACGAGACTATGTCATTTCACCAAGTTAATTAACTAACCAATTAAAGGATATTTTCCACAGTAACATATGAAATTTTCTTAATTCTCTACTTACCTCTAAAGTCTTCGTAATTCCAAATCACACCTCAATTTCTAGAAGTTGAGACAAAATCTACCCTTTCATTAGTCCTTATTTCTTTATTAATGAGAAGAGGGTTAATTAATTACTAACCTCATTATTGATGATAGTTCCTCATTTTTACACCCCCCCCCCCCCCCCCCCCCCCGGATTTCACTCTCCCTCTCTTTCTCTCTAGACCAAGTAAACCCTACCATCATTCCAGGAATGTGTATTTGCTCTAAATTTTCTCTTTTTTCTACATTTGCCTTCAAAATTCCCTTTTATCACATAATGGAACTTCTTTGTGCAATCTAGAGTAGTGTGTTGTGCATGTGCACACGTGTTTTGTTTTTGAGGTGCTGATTGGGATTTTTGTAGTTGAAGGTAAGAGAGGCTTCCTGTTTATGAGGCTAGCGAGCTAGTATTGGCTCTCCTCGTTCATTATGGTGTTAAGGGTTCCATGTGTTCGTAGTGAAAAGCTTCTCTCTTTTTGCTAAATTATAGAGAAGCCAATTTTGAAAACAACGCATCATAAATCCGTTATATTACGTTATGATACCAAATAGAAATCCAATGCCATCTAATAGCCGAAAATAACTAATTGCACTGTAACAGTGCATTTTTTACGTTATTTTACATTGTGATACATTAAATTACGTTATATTAAATTAGTTGTCATTATTTCTTTTAAGTGTTGATATTTGATTTGATTGTTAGTTGATTGCAAGAATACTTGATCACTTGTTGTTTGCTTGTTTTGTTTACTTGATTGCCCGTGAAGTTTCTGACCTGCTAATTTGAGATTCTTTTTTAACTGCTTGTTGTGATTTCGCTCTGGCTCTTAGAATTTCTTTTTTATTGTTAATTCTATTGAATTTTCAACTGAACTGAAATGAACAATAATAAATAGGATAAACTGAGCATTACAAAACAATGTCAAATAAGATGAATTGAGCATTACAAAAAATAAATTATATTTATAATAACAGAAATTAAAATAAATAAATTTGAAATTTTATTTTCTTATTTGGGTGATGACTGAAATTACAGATGCAGAGTAAATATATTTTAGGAAGATAAATATGAAATTATAATAAAACCTATTAGAAATTTAAAATAGATTATGTGTGTGATAAAATAGTTTTATTTTCTTTTTAGAACTTTTAAATTTATTTTTCAATTTATAAAAAATATTATATATAGTTTTATATGTATTCTTATTAATTATCTATGTTATGCGTTATGTTATATTCGATGTATCCTAACAAAAACAAAATGTTAAATTACTACTATCGATGTTTTAAACAATGAGTGAAGCACCTTGGCATTTTGAGATTTCGCTCCTGGTAAGAGAATTAATATTATAGTGATTCGTCATGAAGATGAATTTAACTCAGAATAAATTCAAAGTTGTTCGTGCTTGGTCATTGGGCAACAATAGTCATCTTAATTATAGAAATATTAATGATGCAAAAGGAGCTTAGATGATGGAGATCGGGATTTGATTTGAGAATACATTTGATTAGATTTGGATCTTGTTAGGATTTTAGAATATTTGATTGGATTCTGATTTTATTAGAATTCTGATTTTATTAGGATTTTTTATTCTATTAGGATTTGGTTTGTTAGAATTTTCCTATACATATGGCCTTGTATGAAATATTAAAAAAAAGATGAATAATATTTGAAAATTTTGAGAAATTTTCGGCATGGATTTCGCTAAATTAAATCTTTCCTCCTAGATTCGTAGAGAGTAGGCGTAGATTCGCTTGGGTGGATTTTCAAATCTTATAAGTTTTTCCCCAATCTATCATTTCTTTCCCAATTCCTCTAAAAAAACCCTAATTTTAAAATCCTAATCCTAATTTCGCTTCCGTCCTGCATCAAAATTGGTATCAGAGCCTAAATTTTATTCTCAATCACTATTTTCTTCTTCCACATCTCCATCCTCTTTATTTTATTTCAGTTTTTATTTTTATTTTTGAAAAAAAAAAGAGATCAGATCTTGAGAGAAAAAAATAAGAGATCAGGTCTTGAAAAAAAAAAGATCAGATCTGAGGAGAGAAAAAAAAAAGATCAGATCTGAGGAGAAAAAAATTTAAAAAAAATACCGAATCTGCTCTTCTTCCACATCTCCATCTTTTATTTTTATTTCAGTTTTTTTATTTTTATTTTTTAGAAAAAAAAGAAAAAGAAAGAGAGAGAGAGAGAAATTCTGAACATTCAGGTCTGAAAAAAAATTCAGATCTGTGAGAAAGAGAGAATAAAAACAAATTCTTCTCCCCCTCGCTCTACTTGCCCTGCACCTCTTCTTCCCCTTCATCTCTCTCCCTTCTAACCCAAAAGCCTATCTCCTGCTCTTCTACCTCTTCATTCTCAACCCCAAACAACCCAACCCAAACTCCCCACAGCCCACCATCACCCTTTACTTCTCCCTCATCACCTTCTCCGAGTCCACCCCGCTCTCCCTTCTCCAGCGAATCCACTGCGACAATAGCAACAACAGCCGAACAGTAGCAGCAGCAGAATAGTAGCAGAACAACAGCAGAATAACAGAAGCAGAACAACAGCAACAACAGAACAATGGCAGCAGCAGCAGTAGAACAGCGGCAACAGCAGAACAGCAGCAGCAGCAGAACAGGAGCAGAACAGCTGCAGCAGCATCAACCACCGCAACCAGTGCAGCAGTGAAGGGAAAAGTAGTGATTCGAGGCCGTTCGGATTCCAATGCAAGCAGTTTTCGAAGCAGTGTTCTTCTAATCACACCTGACTCCTGTTACAACTGTTTTAGAGCTTCATACATAACTATCAGAGCTCAATTGCAAGTAATCTTTTGAAGAACTTTATAGAATCCTACAGTTGGGCGTGAACTACTCATCCTTCAGGTGATACTTAATTTGAACTGAAATTTCAATTACTAAATTTTTTGCAAATATTAGGAAATTACAATAATTTGTTAACATATTGGTTAATTGCTTCTCTTTAGTGATCCCATAATTATTTGCAAATTTGGTTGATTAACATTGCATGATCCATTTTAAATTATAAATATGTTACACTTTACAATACGATCTACTCGTCATCTAGAGTCAAAGAGGCCTAATTATATATATGATTTGCGTACTGTTAGAGAAATAATAGATGAAAAGTTCTGATATAAAAATCCTGTATTTGATGATTATTCCTCCACTCACGACTTTATTGATTGGTTAGTAAATATGGAATGTTACTTTGACTGTTATAAAATGTCTAGTAAACGTAAATTTCAATTTGCTAAGAGACGATTAGTGGGACAAACCAAAAATTTTTGGATTTCAGTAGAAATAGATTGTGAGGAACATTATAAGAATCCTACAAACTCGTGGGAAGAAATGAAAAATATTCTTATTGAGAAGTATCTTCCTACATATTATATGACTTATCTTTTAGATAAATTGAAAAATAGATTCACTCTAAAATTTAGAACACGGTGCTCTAAATACGACAAATATGGACACTCTGTCTTTCAATATATCATGATCAAGTGTTCTAAGTGTCGCATATCTCGGTATTATGACTATAAGTGTCCCCTCAAGAGTGAACCCATAGATATCATACCTACTAATCGCGTTGACGATTCAGGAGTTATTGAGATTCATATTTCTAAGAAAAGTACTGTAGTTGTATCATAATTGGAATCAAATATTCTAAAATTCTAACAAAATCCAAATCTAATCAAATCTATTCCCAAATCAAATCTTGATCTTTATCAATTTGGACTTTCCTTCCAAGATTCATCAAGTTCTCATACAGTGCAGTGACATTATATCATTTGCGGTGATTGATGTATGTCATCTTAGGGAACCAACATATCTATTTTATGGAGTTGTACCACTTGAGTCTGTTGCATTACATTTGCCTGAAATGCATATTATGCATGATGAGATCTCTAGACAGATAGCAATTTGCAATGATGAGTACAAATTTGTTGTATATCCACATAATGTTTTGCAGGAATTTGTACTTGATAATGAAGTGAAAGTTTTGGTTCCCCCTAAGAGGTTGCTTTCAGAAATTGTGAAGCAATTATATGTTCCACATTCAGATTTCTATGGAGTTTCGATGAAAATTACTTCTGCTACCTATGGCTTGAATATTTCACGGGATCCATATTCGACTACTTCCATTACATGTGTCTTTCCGGATCTTCGTGGTTCGACACAAATTCACTAAAGAAACCAGTTCCCCCTCCACTTTTGTTCAGATGTAATGCACAAGCTATGATTTATCAACCACCACCATAGTCTAATTGGAATACTTCGTGAATGCCAATCAGTTCAACCCGGATGTGTTTATCATTCCTTATCTCCGCATTCATCAGGGATGAATATTTTGAAGCAGGGGAGAATTGATAGAGATTAGGATTTGATTTGGGAATAGATTTGATTAGATTTAGATCTTGTTAGGATTTTAAAATATTTGATTGGACTCTGATTTTATTAGAATTCTGATTTTACTAGGATTTTTGATTCTATTAGGATTTGGTTTGTTAGGGTTTTCCTATATATGTAGGCCTTGTATAAAGTATTAAAAAAAATGAATAATATTTGAAATTTTTGAAAAATTTCCAGCGTGGATTTCGCTGAATTAAATCTTTCCTCGTGGATTTGTGGGGAGTGGGTGTGGATTAACCTGGGTGGATTCCCAAATTCTGTAAGTTTTTCTCCAATCTATCTTTTCTTCTCCAATTCCTCTAAAAAAATCCTAATTTTCAAACTCTAACCCTAATTTCGCTTCGTCATGCATCATTAGGTTTCATCTTGGAAGAGTTTTTTTTCATCTACATATTATCATTTTTCCTAATCATTAATCAACATGACCTCAGATGAAAATGAACGCTATTTATACTCTATTTCTTTTGTTGAGACCCTTGATTTTAGCTCATTTTTACTTTTATGTGATGCTCAGTTTACTTGATAAAGAGAAGAAAATATTAATGAAGGGAGTCATTTAAGGGGACGGATGGATTAGGTGATCAGAGAAGTTAAGCAAAGAAAAGAAATGGGTTTGCTGAAGAAGCGAAGAAGAAGATGTTCAGCCATTTAAGAAGCTTAATATAAGGGCCATTTGGTCTAATTCAATTAGTTAAATGGGATTGTACATAAATCAGAGGATACTATTTGCTTTCCTACAAGTTAACAAAATAACTAATGGTAGGGGTATTTTGTCCCCTTAAACAACTATAGGTGGGAATCTGAATACTAAATATTTCTGGGGTGAATAGGGAGAGGATTTTCATTTCCGGGTATCCAAGCAAAACTCAAAGATAAATAAATAAGCAACTGCAGTCAAAAGACAGAAACCTTAAATTTTACTAGAAATTAACTTTCATTTTCCTTTTTTCTTGCAAGTGAATTAACAAACGATACAGATTCCTATATACAAATTCAAGAAAGCAAGAGAATATAAATTCAAGAAAGCAAGAGAACTTTGTAAGTTCAATGCTGATTGGGGTTAAAATGTGGTATCTACTTAGTTCAGCAGAAAGAAAAAACAAGAACTAATACTACAAAAAAAAGGGAATCAAAGTATAATGTGATTACAGTGGTATCAGCAGAGGTTTGGTGATCAGCACAACCACTGATACAAATAGCTATCCCTCCGCTGGTGCCTTTCTTTTCACATGGTGGAGGGCTGTGCTCCTGCCATTGGTAATACCCGGCCCTGCAGAAAGCAATAAAAAGCTGAAAATTCCAATTATGTTTAACATGCTTAATTTTTTGTAAACTTACCAAGGAATTATCAGAAAAGAATTAGGAAATATTAGGAAACTTATGGCCATATAATAAGCAAACTGGACACAAACATGCTACGGATGTCTGGGAACATTGTTGAGAGAAAAATAAAGAAAGAGAGTGACAATCTGCATTTAAGTGATAATTCAAGGCAATTCAGATATCCTTAATATGTGCTATGTAGCCTGTAACCTTGTAAGTTTTCCTTGTACTCATGTGGAACTCCCACCATAGAATTTACACAACCTAAAAGTAGTATATTATTCTATACACTGGTCTCTCCAGCCATCTAGATTACAGTGTAATAATTAGGTGCCACTGGCCCACCGTACTAGTATTGTATGCAGAGGTTTGAGGTCTAAATTTAGAACACTATCTTGCCAGGGTACTTATGTAGCACATGTGCTTCTAAAATTAGGGGAACCCATATGCATGTGTGTCGCACTGACATTTCTTCGACACTCCTCAAATGCTGAGCACTTCTTCACCTTGCCCTCAATATTATAATATAATTTCAAGTTAAGAGGCTTCTTAGACACATGCACATTTCTCACAATTTTTTTCACTGCTTGACAAGTTTTGAGTTACATGTTTAGTATTATTATTTATCAAAGCTATTTAGTTTTCACACTGTTTCCATTACTTTAGAAGTTTGAGCTACATGCTTACTGCTTAGTATTACTTATTTATCAATCTAATATCGCAGGACAATATTAATACTAGTGGGTGGAAAAAAAAACAATGATGATATCTAGGTTATGCATTTAAAGTTGTAGTATTAGATGTTACTTTATGTGTATGTATGCGTTCATATGCATAGTTGTATCCCATTACCCACATATTACACATTTGATATATCCCGTCTCCGTATAGCATCTGCACCTGTACCCACCTTCTCTTGAAAAGCATAAAAAGGAGCGCTTCAAAAAGACTACTAATTGTACAATAATGAGAAAGGTTCATAAATATTTAACTGTTAAATGAATAGATAATTATTTATTTTCTGTATATATCAATAAATTGTTTACAAAACCTATAGTAAGAAGTCCAATCAAAGACAAGATAAATTCTATGAAGTTGGAGAAGACAAGGTTGGAAAACGCTACATAACAATGATTTATGTACCAACTGCAAACAATAAGACAACGGGTAATCCCTCACGTTAACAACAACAGCAGACCTATTATCCATGCGCCTAAGATGAAGATATTGTTATGGCAGGTAAAACATGCAAAGCAGGTATATGGATTCACTAATCAAAACTCAATCTTAATTTTTGAAGATAGAATAGAGATTTATGAAGTCATCGACTTGGAAGACTTCCTTTTTGCAGATAGCATACAAAATATTGGATATGCCCACGAAACCATACAGTAAAAACCTAATACTGTGATCACAGGAACGATAAGCGTAATTCTCGTTACCACTGATATAAGAGGACTAGGAAGAGAACGACTAATGTCTAGAGGCGGATATTTGATGCCCTCCAGACCGACATGGTCTTCCAAGTTATAATTGGGGATGTATACATAGAAAACTTAACCAAAGTTCGACAATCATTAAAATACTGTCCAAGGGTAGAGTTTTACTTAGAGGAACAAATACTTGAAACAGGTGACAGGCCAACTACTATTTATTTTGAAGACTTTAGTATTATTATGCATGGAGGTAGGGTTTATCAAGTCTTTTGGGATATTAGTCGTTATCATCATCAGCAGCATCAGAATCCTAGTAATTCCAAAAAAAGGGGTTTGCCTAGAGGCATATAGCTTGACGACAGCATTGGCTAAATTATAATCCAACTTATATATTTGACAATGATCTTAACACCAAATCTTAAAATGATGATGTTAGGTTAATAATCATACAATTGAATCCAAACATTTATAGAGATCATACTGCAGGGCTTACACGTCATAGCAACCTAATTTTTTTCTTTGGAAATGGCAAAAAGGTTTTATTATTATAATGACAATATCAACCCTCTAATGGGTAACGAAATTTTTGAGCAAAAAAGGGGTATATACAAAAAACGGCTTGCCAAATCCTTGAAGGCTGGTTGGAAGGAAGCTTTTGTAATTTAAGACTATGCAACCTACAAACTTTCTAGACCAAAAGGGACTAAAAGAAGGGATGCAAGAACACATTCACATGGTAGTTTAGATGGTAACAACAATTGTTTTTAATTTCATTGAATCAAATTAAGATACCATAATGGTCAATATCTTACAATATTTATATATGCAAGAACATTAAAATTCATATTATCCTTATGTACGTATCAATGTTGAAAATAATGTAATATGAAACCTGTTATATTGCATTATGATACCTAATGGAAACCTAAAACCATCTAACAGTCAAAAATAACTCGGTGCATTGTAACAATATATTTTTATATTATTTTACATTATGTTACTTTAAATTACATAATTTATGTTATTTGCAGTTACTTTTTAGTAATTTTCATATTGCTGTTAATTATTTATTTTGATTGTTAGCTAATTGCAACAATTTTTTTTACTTAATTACTTGTTTCTAGTTCGATTGCTTGTGTAATTAATAACATGCTATTCCTTGTTTGTTTATTATAATTCATCTCCAATTGCTGAAATTTCTTCTCAATTTCCTAGCTGAACTAAAATGAACAATTACAAATAAGATAAATAGAGACTACAAATCACTTAACTGAAAATATATTTGAAATCTTTTTTTTTTTTGTTTAGGCGATGACTGAAATTATATACAAACTAATCACTACATTTTCCTTCTTCTGGTCAAAACCAATCACTAAACCCTCATTATTCTTAAATGCAATATCACCGACAGAGAAATATTATGGAATAATTAAGACATAACCCATGCTTTTTTTATGTACAACATATATATTTTTAAGTACAACATATATAATTACACATGAGGCCAAAAAAATACAGGAGAATCAAGACACACATGCTTTGCTTTTCTCATCATGTGTAACTGATGATGGGTAGCGTACGACGAGAGGACTTCTTACAAAAGAGAACACCTCATAGATTCCATGAGTGCATTAAACTTCTAATAAGTAGCATTAATGCAAAAATTAAAAGAAGAGAATAGGTATATCCCCTTATTCTAGTAAATATTTATTATTTAAGTGTTAATTCTACTTTCAAATATGTACTTAGCATGTTTATATTTATGCTAATTACATATAAAACCTTGACACTTTGATGAAATTTGTTCAAAAAGAAGAGATCATACTTTGTATGGAGAAAAAGAAGATGAAGAAATTGCAAAATCGTTGTTGAAGGTGATGAATGTTCATACAACATAAAATTATAAGTGAAGCAACAAATGAATTGACCGGAGAAACATAAGTTTCAATTTGTCTATCATATTTGAATTGGATTATGAATGGAGTACAAGGAGAGAGATAATGCTTGGATGGATGTCTATGGTTGTTTTGAAGTTCAAGGAGGAACAAGTGAGTAGGGGTGGCAAATGGGGCGTTCGGGCCATGCCCGAGCCTTTGTGCTTGGGCCAAAGGCCCGCTCGGCTCGGCGCACCAGTTATCTTTTTCCAAATAGCCATTGGGCTTTGAAAAGGGGGTTTCTGCAAAAAATTTTGCAGAAAAACCCCCACCAACTATAAAACTAGCCATTGGAGGGTTTTCTGCAAAAAAATTGCAAAATTAAACCCCAACAGTCAAAATGGCTGTTGGGGATTTTGTGTAATTTTTTTACAAAAAGCTTCCCCTCTCATTAATAAATATTCCCTTATTCATCCAAATTCATTTTTTCTCACAACACTCAAACAAATTACAACTCTCTTCAATCTTCATCTCATTAATCTCTCCAAACACAAAGCTCAAGCAAAAAAGTTCATCAAGATTCAATATCACCTCTCTTCAATTAGAAGAAAAAGAAGCAAGCTCTCTTTGATTTCATCTACGTTCACAGAGCAAGCGCACTCAAGCCTCGGCACTCACTCCTCTCTCTTACAAGTAAAAATCTCAATTATGAAGCTCTCTTCGGCTTGCGGCGTTGAGTTACACATTTACTTTTAAGCAAAATTTTATTCGGTTTTTCCCGTGATTTTTTGACGATCCATACTCGTCCGGTGCTTCTTCTCAAACTGCGGGTAATTTTAATCATTTTTACAAATGAAGAAAATTGTTTTGTTGTGTGCAATTAGAAAACCCTCCACAAGTTCTATTTATATCACATAAATATATAGATTCTTCTAATTTGCCACAAGAAGAACCCACTCAATCTACAATTCCCGATGTAACAATCTCCTCTAGAGCTACCAAATCCAATATTTATGAACCCTTTTGAAAAATTTACGGAAGATAATATTAAGAAAGCTAAATGTAAATATTGCCAAAAACCCTACTCCTTTCCTAAAGGAAGTGGAACGGGTCATTTTAAAAGAAATTTTGAAAAGCATACCCACCAAATGAGACTCAACAAACACAATTAAACGCATATGGAGGTAATTTAAGAACATTTAAATACCATTCTACAACTGGTAGAGAAAAATTTGCTACCTATATAGCGCATGTCGAACAACTATTCTCTATGGCCAAAGACCCTAAATTTGAAAAAAAATCTTACACATAACCCAGAATTCAAAAAAATGTCAAAATCAACTTGTAAATCCAACATAGTTAAAATATATAATAATAGAAGCCAAACATTAATTGCAATTTTAACTTTATTGATTTATAGAGTTACCATAACATCCGATTGTTGGAAATGATTAAATGGTAGTTATTTTTTGTATGTAACAACCCACTACATAGATCACGATTGGTGAACTCAAAAAAGAATACTAGGGTTTAGAATATTTGAATTTCCTCACAACGCACATAATCTTTCACAATCTTTACTAAGTGTTTTTTCGGTTTTTGGAATAGAACGATTTTTTTATTTCTTTCGATAATCCTTCCGAAAATACGGCAGCAATTAGTAATATTTTTTTCAATTTCAGAAGGCAAATTATTTCACGTTCGATATTTTTACCACATAATAAATTTGTACGTTCAAGATGGATTAAGAGTAGTAAATGAATCTATAATTAAACTTAAGAACACAATACCATTTATAAAATGTAGTGGGCCAAGAAAACAAACTTTCAAACAAATATGTAAATTTTTAAAATCTCACAAAAAATTTTACCTCAGGATGTTAGAACAAGATAGAAATCCACATTCAAGGAGATGAGACAATTAAATATAAAGATTTAATAAACCTATTTAACGAAATGGAATACAATCTTGCATTTTGGATGTAAATAAAGAGAATAATTTACATTGCATTTGTAATTTTTTAAGAGAATTTAAAGATGCAACTAAAACACTTTCAGGGATCTACTACTCAACTACACATATTGTACTTTGTTATTTAACCAAAATTAATTCGGTTTTTAAACAAAATAGGAATGACCTATTTTTTGAAGATACTGTCAAGCCAATGGAAATTAAATTTAGCAAATATTTTAAAATTTTTTATACTTTATTTTGCCACCATTATAGATCCACGAACAAAATTTTCCAGAAAGGAAAATTTAATAAAACTATTTCGTAGAAATATGGATTATAAAAATAATTCTCAAGAATTAATTAACGATGTTAAAACATGTTTAGATATTATGTACTCTACATATGAAGATATGCATGGTAACAAAAACACAAATATAGTAAACCAACCTAGCATTGAAGAAGATGGTACATCAAATACAATTTTATCAACTTTACTCAACTGCAAAAAACCTAGGCCAACTCACACTTCTTTTAATGAAGTTCATTACTATCTAAATAGGGCCAACGCAGATAGCAATTTGCATAATCATTATAAAGTTTTTAATATTTTGGTCTGCTAAAAATCACAGGAGAAAACATATATGTGCTTTCTAACATGGCCCATGATATATAACCCCTCCAATATTCACAGTAACATCGAAGTCTGCTTTTAATGCAGGTGGGAAAGTGCTAATGGAATAGAGGAGCTCAATGGTAGCAAACACATTGGAAATGCATGTTTGCCTAGAGGACTCGTCGGACACAGAAGAAAGAAACCAAGGAATTACAGACGAACTGGAGCAAGATAACTCACTTGAAGAAAATTGAGAATTGAAGACTCTTGCACTATCGGTCTCCATTTTTTTCATTTATAATTGTATTTTTTCAATGTAATTTTTTATAACTCATAGTTCTCTAGGAAGTAATACAAAAAACAAGTTGAGAGTGACGGTCAGGGTCATATCCCCTCTCTTCGGGTTTTCTATAATCTCCAAAAAGATTTATAGAGTTAATTTGTAAATATAATGAAATTCAATAAAATAAAATTACATTTTCATACTAATTTATTGATTAATCATCTTTTTGTTAAAACATAATTTAAAAACAAATTTAACAAAATTAAAAGAAATTAGTGGGCTAGCATGGTCGAGCACGGGCACAGCCCGTGCCCCGCGGGTCATGCCCGGGTAGACATGCCGTGCCTATGGCACAGCACATCCACCTTTGTGGATGTGCCGTTCCCGAACCGTGCTGGCCATGACCCAATTGTCAGCCCTACAAGTGGGTGCACCAAAAAGAAGAGAGAAAAGAGATAGTTTTGAAATGTTAATCAATTACTTGTGCCTAATATTTAGTATAAATTAAGTTTTTTAATTATAGGTAAGACCCCGTAACTTGAATGCAATTATAACAAGAAATTATGCAAAGGAAATAGAGAAAAAAAAAAAAAAAAAGATAGTGAAAAAGTTGGTATGGAGTGATGAAGATGTGGAAAACAAAGATATCATTTTTTAACTTCAAGTGAATTTAGCCATAGACAAGTTAGCTAACATAGAATTATTTTGATTAATGGCCTTATGTTCATTGCAGTTACCTATTTATATAATTAAAGACTTGTATTTTTATATTACTGGCACTTAGCATTTTGAGACCTGCTTTTATCCTCGCTTGTTTGTCACCTTGCACTCTAAATTTGCTCATAGTTTGCTATTATAATAGTGTTACATAAGCTAATGGCAAGCAGGTTTCGACTCTCTTTGTTTTAGTTAGATATCGCAAGGGAAGCATCAGAAGGGTAGTAGGTTCTCGGTGGACCTGCAAGAGGGTGATGTCGAGGAAGGTGACAAAAGGTGAGCAGGGCAGCAGAGGGGTGACAACAAGGTGAGTTGCTTTCTCTATTTTTATTTTTGGTCAAGGAGAGCCACCACGGTCTGATTTGCGTGGCCGAGGGATTCTCGCCGCCTAGGCGGCTAGCCTGGCCAGTTTTTAAAAAATTGTTATGCTCTTGATTAATTATACCAACATATTGAACAATTTATCTTGTAATATGATATAATACATAATAATAACTATCATTGTTTCAAATATTCCAATATGGCCGATATCTCTCTCCAATATATCGTTTTCCGAAGTTATAACATTTTGTGTGCATATTGGTCGATATCTGCAATATCGCCAGATATATCATCCCAATATATCATCCAATATGGTTTATTTTTTAATTGAGGTTTTTAATTTTAACATAGATTTGGTATTCATATCCAAAACTATTCTCACGAATAAGGAAAAATTGAAATTCTTTTATCATTGTTTAAATCAACCAGATATTTAATTGTTTTAATGAAAAATGAGACCCAAACATGTGTTGGCAGTGAAAATTTCTAAGTAAATAGAGTTTTCCACAACAGAACGTGGAGCTAACTCTGTAGTTCCGCGTTTTGGCCATATTAACCTCGCGTTGAACAAAACGCGGAGATGTTTAGTAGCTCCGCACTAGTTCCGCGTTCTGGTTCAATAGCTCCGCGTTTTGATGAGATTATCTCCGCGTGAGCAGATAACCAGAATCTCAAATTGATTGAGATTATAATTTAGGCTTATCCAAATACCCAAATTAAATCCAATCAGAACTCTAAATTAAGAGATTTAAATCAAAACTAAGATATTTGATTGAAATCCTTGATGAGAGCAAATTCTATTTAGATAGAAACTCTCAAATCATCCTAAGGTTATAAATACCCTCTTGGAGAAGCCTTAGGGGTCCTTTTTTTTCGGCATCTAAAGGTTTTGGAGAATTCAAGTTACGCATAGAGCTTTGAGTTCGTGAGAGACCAGAGGAGATCAGTTCTACAGTCGGCTGCCATCTTCAAGAGAAGAGTTCGACGTCAGATCGTCCAAAGGAGCTGCTTGACAGATCCCATCGCCACACAGATCCCACATCATATTGTAAAAGAGAGCGATTAAAATATAAAATCCTCTCGTTTGTTCTTTTTTTTTATCTTGTTCTTTTCTATTGTAATTCGAGTTTATTCAATGGAAGGAAAGCGAGTAAATTCCGCTACGAACAAACTGGCGACCACAGTGGGAGCCATCTCTTTCACTGATGAAGAGATTGTGGCGCAATCGGACGTCGATTTAATCGGATCCGACGTAGACATGCTGGTCGTTGAAATCGACCAGCAGAAGTACGAGGAGTACCTCTCCTCTAAATCATCAGGTAACCTGAACGACACACGACACTATCGTCACGTGCGCTCCAATATCCGAGCAACAGGTAAAAAGGAATCCACCGAGAAACAGGGATCCGTGGAGACCGCGGCCATAGAGCCCGTGTTTGGATAGGAAATCCTAACAGAGGATGACCTCCCTACTGCCGAACAAGACCTGAGACCTGGACTGACCAGAACCCAACTCCGAAATAGAAAACGGAGAGCGAGGCGAAAAGCCCTCAAAGCCCACCTTGGACGCGAGGCTATGGTCTCTCGCAAACTGGCTCGCGCTAATTGCGAGACCAGTCATTATCGCGTTAAACGCGAAGCAACAACTTGCGTTAATCGCAAGGAAAAGCCAGCGTGTGATACTCCGCGCAAGGCTATTACTGAGCTTAGCGAAAGACGCGAAGCCAGTAAGATTTGCGCTAATCGCAAAATTTCTGACACTCGCGAGAAACGCGAGGATAAAAGTTTCTTAAAGCCAGCATGTGATTTTCCATGCGAAACTGCTACTAGGCTTAGCGATAAACGTGAAGACAGTAGCACTTGCGAGAAGCGCAAGACTTTTGACACTCGCGAGAAACACGAGAATAAAAAATTCTTAAAACCAACATGTGATTTTCCATGCGAGGCTACTACTAGGCTTAGCGATAAATGCGGAGCCAGTACGACTTGCGAGAAAAGCAAAATTTTTAATACTTACAGGGAACGCGAGGATAAAAATTCCTTACAGCCAGCGTGTGATTCTGCACGCGAGGCTAATACTGAGCTTAGTAAGAAACGCGAAGCCAATAGTATTTGCGAGAAACGCAAGATATCTCACCTTCGCGTAAATCGCAAAAATAATTGGCAGATTGTCGTCAATCGTAAAACTCGCGCTAAATGCGAAGTTATGATTTGTGTTAATCACAAGAATAAGCCAGCGTGCAGAAATTTTCTTCTATGCGGGGCTAAGATTCCAGAAGAGAAACTTCTGAAAGCACGCCAAGCCAGCGTAAAACGCAAGGCTAGCATAGTAAAACGCGAGGCTAATTTTCAGCCCCGCGCTCCAAAACGCGAAGCTGTTTCTAAGCTCCGCGTAAATCAATCCAATTACATAATTAGGGCTGATCGTCGCGTCAGTGAACCAGAACTGGACTCCAGTGATCCTAAGAAGCTTCAGTGGGTTTCTAAACCCTCTCAAAAGTTGGATGGGTCCCACGACTTCATGGCTAAGGTCACTGACCTCAGGGAGTATCTATCCAAGAAGAGAGGCATAGAACAAGTTCAAGCTGAACCTGTCTGTCACTGCCAGCAGCTTATGACAGCAGTATCCGCTGTAATGGACAACTGTTGTTGCGGCAAGAGCAGGGTATCGGTGTTCGACCGATTAACCGAGTCGGACAAGAACCCTACTAAGAAGACAAAAACTGCTTCCTTAAAAGAATAGAGAGCTATAACCTCCAATATGGTAGGAAAAGTGAAGAAGGTTGCAGAGACGAATGATGATTCAGAATCGAGTAATGAAGAATCTCATCATATCACTCGACTTAAATCAGGAGTCGTCCCGCCTCGAAACTATAAGAACCTTATAAAAGGTTCTTATGACGATGACAACGATAACTCAGTTATAGCTTCACCTTATTCCTCTGCGTCATCTTGACTACAAAAGTCAGCATCACATATGGCGGATAAATCCGACGATATCAATTAGAGATTTGAAGCTTAAAAAAGAATGATTCGAGAGTAACAAAAGACGATTGAAGATTTTAAAATGATGCTCTCAAAATTTGTTGAGGATAATGCCAAGAAGGGCAAAGAAACTCCGTTCAATAAAATGGACGAAGAAGAAAAAGAAGAGAAAGCCCACTCGATGCATGAGGACGAGAATAGATTTTCTTTTTATGATCCACATGGAGAGAAAATAGAAAAATTGCAAAGTCAACTCGAAGCACTGATGCATAAAAAGGAGTTGAAAGAGTCAGGGGTCTCTAGAACATACCTGCCTGAATGGAATAGGTACCATACCCTCAGAAGTATAACCCGCTCAAATTAGAGCCATATGACAGGAAAGAATCTCCCAGTCAACACATTTATTACTTCTTGTCCCAAGCAGGACATTTGATGGGTAATGACCCGATAATGACCAAGCTATTCGCAAGTACCTTGCGAGGACCTGCCTTTACTTGGTTTATGCAGTTGCCCCCAAGTACTATTAATACCTGGTTTGATGTCGAGAAACTATTTCTCTCACGTTTCTTTAAAAATGATACCGAAATTACGATTCATTCCCTCCTTGCGACTAAACAAGAGAAACAAGAAACCGTTGAAAACTTCATAGAAAGGTTCCGAGAGAAATCCGTGCATTGCAAACACGGAATGGTCCAGGAAACTCTAGTCCGAGACATGTCGACATAATCTTGAAACTAACGTGCTTCTAAAAATGGGGGTCGTAGAGTCTAAGACATAGAGGGATTTGCTCAAACAGGAAGAGCAAGCTGAAAACTTGATCTGTCGAGTTGAAGAGTCTCGTAGATCTAGAAACACTGGTAATATAGGCCATACACCCAAAATAACAATAATAAGAATAAAGGAAAAGCGGTGATGGTATCAGAAGCTGCTCCACAGAAGACAAATCCTCCGAGCCCAAAACCCCAAAATCAAAAGGGCCCAAGGCAAAATAGGCCTCAACAGGAGAGGACCTATACTTTCAAGGCGGAACAGATGCCTACACTCTTCCACCTCCTCCTGAAGAAAGGAATGTTAAAACTTTCGGAGAATAAGAAGCCAGAGGATGCTGGTAAGACCAACGACCTCAATTATTGCCTCTACCACCGGAATGTTGGACACCCGACTAGGGATTGTTACCCTCTAAAGAATAGAATCCAAGCACTGAGAGGCTGGAGTTCTGACGCTTAAAGAGGAATAAAAAAAGGTCACTGTCAATATGGGAACCATAGTAGTTGGAACCTATAAGTTCCCCGCAGGTGTGACCCCAATTCCAAAAGGTAAATTGGTTACGAAAAACCTTGACCCTCATAATAAGGCTCAAGAAGGACTTATCCCCATAACAACTCAGAATGGAGAAGTCATGTGGGTCCACCCTGATTTGCTACAGGACGAACAGTGGACAATTACAGGGGGTCGAAAGAAAGAGCGGACTAGTAATGCTATCTCCACGGAAATAAAAGATGAATACATAGCAAGGGCATTTACAGACTCTGAAGAGGAGCCCGAAACCATGGCCACTCATCAAGATGGGGCGGGCCTTCCGACACTCGGTCTGGAAAAACATATCTCAAGGACTACACCAGAGTAGACCTGAAAGATATATATGCGAAACTCACCAAGCAGAAAGGTCTTCTCTTCCAGAAAAATCCTGAAAAAGATGAAGGAATCAAAAATACTACCTTCAAATTTGATATAATAGCTCAGCTGGCAAATATTCTAGCTCGAGTCACATTATATGAGTTGCTACGATTATCAAAGTCAACTCGTGAGGAGTTGAGAGAGGCCTTGGTAGACTCTGAGTCATTCCTAACTCAGATTGTCAAGCCGGCCAACAAGGAACAGGACTCTTGCCTCCACTGTCATCAAGTGAGGAGGCAGGTTCTGCAAATCGTTTTCTCTCCGGAGGATATATAGGTAAGGAATGTAAAGCATAACAGGCCTTTACATTTCACCGGATACATCGGATCCACGAAGGTGGACCGAATTCAAATCGATCTGGGGTCTGCACTAAGTGTCGTTTTCAGGAGGTTGATGCAGCTATTGGGGATTTCCTCCCATCGTCTGACACCAACCAACACAACAATATATGAGTTTAATACCAATAATAGTTATCCCCTCGGGAAGATCCGACTCCGATGTCAAATCGGGGATTTGAGGACGGAGGTCACATGCTACGTTATCGATGCAGATACCTCCTACAATATTTTACTGGGACGGTCTTGGATCCACGCTTACATGATAGTCCCGTCGACTCTCCACCAATGCATGAAGTATTGCAATGAAGAAGGAGAAGTCCGGACACTAGTTGCAGATAAGCAACCATTTAAAGGGGTGGAGAATTGCTTCACATATGCTTTACTTTACAAGCAAGCCCACGAAATCTCCAATGACGATCTTAGTAAACCTAAAAAACTGGACGAAAGCGGCAACAAGGTGGATACTGAGTACGAGCTTCCTGAAGAAGACGATGGGGGTGATTATGAAATCAACCCTCACTTAGATTTTAGTTTGAGTCTTGATAATAATATAGCTGATGTAATAGAGAGTGAATGGGTTATTAATGAAAATATAAAGTTAGTCTACGAGCATGCTGTAGCTACTGAGTCTGAACCCTCTTGTACTTCCACTGAAGTGGATGGCCTGTCCGAACTTGAAGTTCTGGCGGTATACCATTTACCCCTCAGGTCATCCCTCCTCTCTCAATCAAGAATAACTAAGAGACAAGGTCACTTCGAAGTACCTCCTCGACAGGGATCCCAAAAGTCGATTCTGTTCGGCAAAGTCATTACGTCGCCGCGACAAAGACAAAACAGTGAAAGTGATGAACAAACATCACCTCAATTTCACTGGTATGAACAGAAATTCCGGCAAATGATGGAGAAAATGAGTTATATTTTTACCCAGAAACCGGGATTAAACTTTGGAAAAGGGGGACAAAATCTCATACCTTCATTTAGACTGAGAGGAAAGAGCCCAGATTATTACCAAAAGACTCGCAGGGGGTTGGGCTATGTCTCTACTCCCTCATCACCATCCGGACGAGAAGAAAGTTCTTCGGCCAATGATGAATTACCTCCATTTGATCATGACTCGGATCAAAGTACTGACACTTGGTTTCAATCCTTGACAGCCAACATAGTTTCAGCCGCACCAGAAAGCGACGAGAAACCAATTGATGTTCAAAATAATTCCTGGGCTAAGCATATGGATACTCTCTGGGATGTCCACTTTGAACAGCGTGACCCGCCCACAAAAGACAAATTGGTATAAGTTAATATGGGAACGGAAGAAAATCCGAAACCCATCTTCATAAGCGACACGCTAACTCTCTTGGAAAAGGAAGAATTTATATCTCTTATCAAAGAGTATATAGACGTGTTCGCATGGAGCTATGAAGACATGCCCGGACTTGACTCTCAAATTGCCACGCACTGGTTAAATATTAAAAAGGATGCCAAGCTAGTTAAACAACAGCAAAGGCATTTCGACCGGAATTGATGGAGGCAATAGTTGCCGAGGTCAACAAGCTTATAAAATCCGGATTCATCCGTGAAGAGCAACATCCTGATTGGATGGCTAACATAGTGCCGGTTCGTAAAAAGAATAGCAAACTCCGGATATGCATCGATTTTAGAGATCTGAACGCTGCATGTCCTAAGGATGAATTTCCACTCCCCATCACCGATGTGATGATTGATAATACTTGCGGTTATGAGAGGATATCCTTTATGGATGGCTTCTCAGGCTATAACCAGATTAAAATGCACCCAGATGATGAAAAGTACACGGCTTTCAGAACGCCGCTAAGGTATACTGTTATACGGTGATGCCTTTCGGATTGAAGAACGCTGGTGCCACCTAACAACGTGCAATGAGCGTCATATTCAAAGAACACCTGCGCAAAACAGTGAAGTGCTATGTGGATGGCTTAGCCGTCAAAAGTAAGAACAAAAAAAATCATCTTCATGATTTAAGAGCGGTCTTCGATCTTATGAGAAAACATCACTTAAAGATGAATCCCACTAAATTTTTCATAGGAATGTCCAGCGGAAAATTTCTTAGGTTCATAATAACCTCAAAAGGAATTTTTCTTGACCCCGAAAAGGTGAAAGCGATTAGTGAAATGCCACCGCCACGCAATCTTAAAGAATTAAAGGGGTTGCAAGGAAAGTTAGCCTATATCCGGTGCTTCATCTCCAATCTATCAGGGCGATGCCAGCCGTTCTCCAGACTCATGAAAAAAAGAGTTTCTTTCGTATGGGATGAGGCATGTCAACAAGCGTTTGACGATCTCAAAGAATATCTCACTAAACCTCCTGTTTTTATGGCACCGATCCCTTGGCAGCCATTTCTTGTATATGTAAGGGCCATGGATGATGCGTTAGGAGTATTGCTTGCTCAGTATAATGAGCACGGCCATGAACACGCCCTCTATTACTTAAGCAGGACAATGATCGGAGCCGAGCGTCGGTATACCCCAATTGAAAAAGAATGTTTAGCCCTAGTGTTCACTGTTCAGAAAATGCGACACTATCTTTCAGGGCAAACGATAAATGTTATCTCACGGGTCAATCCCTTGAAAATCCTGATGACAAAACCAGGGTCCTTAAACTGCCGATTGGCGAAATGGGCATTATTGCTATCGCCATATAATATACACTTCGTCCCTCAAAAAGCCGTGAAGGGACAGGCGATCGCCGATTTCCTCGCAGACCATCCAATTTGGTCCAAATCCAAACAGACGTCAGAGGTCAACACAGTTAGCAAAGAACAATCATGGCAAATATTCTTTAATGGTGCTGCCAGACGATCTGCTGCTGGAGTGGAGGTTGTGCTAATATCCCCACATAAACATATATTGCCTAACGGTTACTCATTAACAGAACCGTGCACGAATAATGTGGCTGAATATAACGCGCTCATTGTCGGTTTGAAAATGGCTCTGCAACTGGGGGTGAACTATTTAGAGGCATATGGAGACTCTAAACTCATCATCAATCAGATGATGGGTGAGTATGAAGTCAGACATGAAGCCCTCATCCCCTATCATCAGCTAGCTACTGAGCTAGCAGGATATTTTGAACAATTTTATATATCATATATCTCGGAATGAGAACGTCTATGCAGATGCTCTTGCTGCGTTAGCTGCAACATTGGCGATCCCGCCGGGTGAAACTAAAAGCATCACTATTGGTAGTAGGGAACTCCTCCACCCAGATATGGTGTTCCAAGCCAAAGAGGTATGCCAGACGGGCTTAATTCTGGAACCCCATGATTGGAGATTTTCATTTATAGATTACGCCCTGCATGGGATACTACCAGAGGATCCAAAGGAGGTCGCCTGGATAAAGAGGAAGGCCCCAAGATTCTACTTTGATCGTACACTTTAAACTTTATACAGAAAATCAAATGATGGTCTACTGCTGCACTGCATATCAAAAGCAAAAGCAGATGAAGTACTAAGGAAAATACATGATGGAATGTGTGGAGCTCATCAGCCCGGTCCAAAACTCGGAGATCGTATAAGAAGGCTGGGATATTACTGGCCGAACATGATTACAGAGGCAATGGCATATGCCAGGCGATGCCATGCATGCCAAGTGCATGCCAATTTTATTTATCAACCCCCAGAATACTTGCACAATACCATTGCTAGTTGGCCGTTTGAGGCATGGGAAATGGATATTGTGGGGCTAATAACTCCCCCGTCATCCAGAGGATATCGGTTTATTCTTGCAATAACCGATTATTTTTCAAGATGGGCCGAAGCCGTGCCCATGAGAGAGGTGAAAACGACAGATGTGATTAAATTCATTAACCATCATGTCATTTACCGCTTTGGCGTCCCCCGAAGAATCATTCATGATAATAAACCACAGTTCATCAGTCAGGGGTTCTCAAGATTCTGTGATAAGTTCAGAATCAAAGATATTGCTTCGACGCCATATAACCTCGCGGCAAATGGGTTAGCTGAAACTTTCCACAAGACGATCATTAAACTCCTTCGGAAGTTTGTCTCCTCTAACAAAAGGGACTGGGATGAAAAACTGGGAGAGTGTTTGTGGGCTTATCGCACCACCGTTCGCACCCCGACAAAATCTATCCCGTTCTCCTTGGTTTATAGAAGTGAGGCCGTCTTGCCTCTTGAAATCCAGATACCATCTTTGAGAGTGGCCTTAGCCACAAAGATGACGACAGAAGAGCGCCATCAATAAAAATTGCAAAAACTAGAGGCGTTAGATGAAAAACGTCTCAGCGCTCAACAACAAATTGAGTTGTATCAAGCCCAAATCTCTCGAACGTTCAATAAGAGCGTTAAACCAAGGACCTTTAAATAAGGAGACTTGGTCCTGGCTATTAAAAGACCAATGATTCTAACACACAAAACTAAGGGTAAATTTGAACCCAAGTGGGAAGGACCGTTTGTTGTGGAGACCGTATACTCTAGTGGAGCCTATCGCCTAATGAATTAGGATGGCGATAGGATGATGATGCCAATCAACGGTAAATTTCTAAAAAATTACTATGCCTAAACCAGAATGATGACAGAGTAACTGTCACATCTGGTGCAGATTACTAAGAGTATAACCATCCACTTGTTCAAGTTACGCGGATGAGCACTTTAACTTCTTTCTTACCAGGCATGCGCAATCAGGCGCCTCTGCCAAAATCTGATGATCCTGACTGATCATCTTGGTGTGCCCAGTTCAAGTTACGCATGAGAGCCTTGAACCGCCTCCACTTGTTCAAGTTATGCAGACGAGCACTTGAACTTCTTTCTTACCAGGCATGCGCAATTAGGCGCCTCTGCCAAAAATTCGATGAATACTGACCCGATCATCTTTGTGTGCCCAGTTCAAGTTACGCATGAGAGGTTTGAACCGCCTCCAATTGTTCAAGTTACGCAGATGAGCACTTGAACTTCTTTCTTACTAGGCATGCGCAATTAGGCGCCTCTGCTAAAATTTGATGAATCCTGACCCGATCATTTTGGTGTGCCCAGTTCAAGTTACGTATGAGAGCCTTCAACCGCCTCCAATTGTTCAAGTTACGCAGATGAGCATTTGAACTTCTTTCTTACTAGGCATGCGCAATTAGGCGTCTCTGTCAAAATTTGATGAATCCTGACCCGATCATCTTGGTGTGCCCAGTTTAAGTTACTCATGAGAGCCTTGAACCGCCTCCAATTGTTCAAGTTACGCAGATGAGCACTTGAACTTCTTTCTTACTAGGCATGCGCAATTAGGCGCCTCTGCCGAAATTTGGTGATGCTTAGCCGATTACCTCGGTATTAGCAGTCTAAGTTACGCAAATGAGCCTTGGACTACTTTACCTAAAACAACTAAATCATTTTGATGATAAGTTATCTGCTGTGCAAAACAAATTTGGTAGCTAACAGATGAAAGAATCAAAAGATTTCCTTTATTTATCAATAAGGATGAAGTTACAAAGGATCAGTAAAGTTCTCTTTTATTATAAGTTTTTACAAAAAGAATGAAGAATAAAAGAATAGAAGAAAGTTATGGATTTCCTAGAAGTCTCAACTTATTCGTCGCCTCGCCAATCACTCGACGACGAGTCTCCTCCATGGAGTGTTGAGCCTGCCGGCGTAAATCGTCATTTATTTTCAGTTGTTGGGCCAACCGCTGACGAGATTCTTCAATAGTACGGCTTCTTCAGTGTTCTAAATATCGGATACCGGTCTCGTACCGGTTAGCAAATTACATACCAGTTACCGGATACCGGGTGGGATATCGCGATATGACCCTAAATACCGGAATGTCATATCGGTGTCATACCAGTTAAAGAATAATCATATAATTGGCTATATAGAACATAATAAAATACATAAAATAAGTTTATAGTACTTACATTGGTTTATTTACATTCAACTTACGAATTTGCAGATACCGTTTAGAACGTTCGCATATGCACAGAGCGACATACAATCATAAAATTAAGAAAAATAAGTTTTCAAGATAAAAGAAAAGTGTTTCTACATGTGTATTTATGTGTATTTACTGTTTTAAAACACTGCAAATATATGTCAATGTTTACAATACATGCTATGTGATGTCTCACACTCGTTCCGTGTATTTCGCATCAATTTGTATCATATACAGTTGCAATCTCCCTTCACTTTAATGAACAAAACTAAACTTATATTTTTTCACATAACCAAACTTAAGAAGTAGTGAATCTATAATTAAAGAATCTGCAACAATACTAGTGAAAATTGTATAAATAGTAAACAAAACTAAACTTATATTATTTCACATCAATTTGCATCTATACTATGAAAATTGTATTAAATTGAATATGCTACTACATTCACTGTACCCACCATGTTTAAGACATAATTAAATAAATTATAATCTGCAACAGTGAATCTAGCAAGAAACAGTGAATCTGCAATACCAGTGAATACATATAAATAGTAAATACTCAAATTTACAAATTTTATCTAGCATGAAACTCATACACACAAAATCATTTCTTGAATCACTGATTCACACAGAATCAGTGATTCGATTCACTGATTCAGTGTGAATCAGTGAACCGAATCACTGATTCGTTCACTGATTCACATTGAATCAGTGATTGATGCACTGATTCAGTGTGAATCAGTGATTAAAGAAATCACTGTAAACTACCCGCCGATATACTGCCCTCCCAACTTAGCAATTCCCCTCAAATTATACAAAAAAAAATTTAACATAAATCAATTAAACCTAAATAGCACAATTATAAAAGAAATTGACTAACTTTGTAACTCTAAATCAAATTAACATTAAAAAAATAAACTAAACTTATCTGGCCGACGGCGACTGCCCCACTGAAGAACGGCGAGCAACCTTCGAAAACTCTCAGAGTAGGAGAAGAGCTATCGGAGAGCGGAGAAGAAAAATAGAGAGAGCACGAGAGATTTTTGGATGAATTGGAAAATTAGGGTTAGGGTTCGGACCGTTCGGCTCGATCGGCCGACGAACGCGGGAGAGAACGAGAGAGAGAGCAAGAGAGTGGAAGAAGAAGAATCGGAGAGAGATTTAGGGCTGATTTGGGAAAATTTGGGGTTAGGATTTTTCATCGCGGAGAGGGAAAGCTGGGATCGTCGGGAGAGAGAGAGAAAACGCGAAAAAAAATGAAAATTTTCTCCCTTCCGACCCGTTTTATTTCTTAACGGGTCGGATCTTAACGGGTTAACGGGTTTAACCCGTAACCAAAACCCAAAACCAAATAACCGATATTATCCAATACCGGCCTGTATTAGACATCTCGATACCGGCCGATATATCGGCCCATACCGGTCCAAAACGATAAATGGTAAAAATGCCCATATCGTCTCGTTTCTTCATAATTACCGATATACCGGTATATCGGCCGGTATTTAAAACACTGGGCTTCTTATTGCGCCTTCTTGTTCGAGATGTCCTCGTTGGAGGATCAACTCTTCCCGTTTCTTAACGGATTCTCCTAGCCGAGATTCGCTGGCCTCCAGAATAGCTCATGCCTTAGCAATAGTATCTCTGGCTCTGAGGATAGCGGCCTGACTCCCCTCAATCTCGAAGTCCACTACCTCTAACCCCCTGAGGATTGATTCCTGGCTAGCTCGCAGTTCTGCCAACTCCCGAGACCAGACTTCCTCTTAGCGCCTCAATTCCTCTTAACGAGCCACTAACTCTACCCGAAAACGCGCCAACTCGATCTCAGTGATCGCTTTCACATCCGCTTGGCGAACTGTGTTAAGCGTATTCACCTAATCTTCTAAAGCTTCGAGACGAGCCCGGTAGGGAGTTGCTCGGTCTTGTCTCCCAATTCTTTCAATATTATCCAGATAGCTAGACAACATTGGACGTCTAAGATTGAAGAAATCTCTTCCGTCAAGAATCATCCCGATACACCTCCTTAGTAGCCGCATAAAGTCATTTATACTGTGGTTGAAGAATTTTTCAAGAGAGTCCGCAGTGTCTGTGTTTAGAGCAGGCAGTGCTAAGGAAGATCTCACTGAGGGAGGAGTAGTATCCGTTGGTGTCGAGGAAGAAGAAACCCGTTCCTGTACCAGATTCATGACATAAGGGCCAGTAAAGTCAATATGGACTTGGTAAAACTAGGAACCCGAGAAGAAGCATCATTAGTACCGATAACTCGGGCAGCGTTACCAGCAGGGATAGACGATGGTGTGTCTTCACCCGAAGTTCCTCCCACGGCAGAAGTGGCTTCGAATGAGAAATTCAAATTTTCTTCATCTCCCACTGGCGGAGGACTCGGGGCTAGGGGAGTCACCAATAGCTCAACAGCCATAATAGTAGAAAATGTTAATATTGTTGGCTGAGCATCTGAGGGTACACCAACAACTACTGGAAAGGTCTCTTCAAAGCAGACCCCGGGTGTCGGAGACGGCAGACTTGGGGATGGCATTACTTCTCTTGCTGCGGCCGCAACAACCACCTCTGTCCTATCATCACTCTCAAGTTCATCTATTAGGGGAACTGAAGAAGGAACAGAGGGAGGAGTTATCGTCAAGTAGTCTGCGTCATACTCATTTGCAGAACTACCTAACCCACCCGCCAAGCCAGTGATGCCCGAATAATCCACCCTCTCCTCAGACTCTCCCCTGGTAGTCGAATGCATCGGCGAGTGGAGCTGACCACCTATAAAAAGCAAACAAATAGTGTTACAAACGAGGAAACATGAAAAAGAAGATAGAATAAAAAAGCCATACCAGGAGAAACAAGTCCAGTGGTCAGACTTGGAGGAGCCATCGCTGTTTCCAAGAGCACGCCCGCTTCACTTCCCAGGAGTTGCGTCGCGAAATGGTCAATAGATTCTGCGGTTGGGGGAGTCAGGACCTCAGTAGCTCTTGAAGCTTCAGCAGGTCTACTCTCCTCTGCCGGCACCGGCGGCAGAGTCGAGGTGCCGGCAGAGTCGAAGCCAACAAATCTGAAGCAAACTTGGCTGCCGCCTCTTGAGGGACTAAGAGGGTCCCCGGGGCTAATTTCTGCTTTTTTTTCGCCAGTTCGCCCCTTGCAGATCCACGGCGTTTTAACGGTCAGACTTCGGAGACAGGAAACCAAGTCTTGAGGAGCACCGCCAGCATCAGCGTCATCCTCATCACTATCATTGTCATCATCATCAGAGTCGTCAATATCTGATAGATCGACCGCTGTGCCAAGAAATTCGTCCATTCCTCTTACCCTTATTCTTTTAGCCCCCTTGCGGCTAAAATAAAAGGCCTCTATTTCTTTGCAACAACTCCGGTTGATCGAAAAATTAGGCACGTCAGCATTCGCGACACTATACCATGTGCAGAAGCTAAGAGTCAGGGCTAACTCTGGTGACTTCTGAGACAGAACGAATTCAGCCCCGATTCCACCAGCTACAAAGTGGAACCAGCCGCGAGCACCCTCGTACAAATTCCCTTCATAAGCCAGATCCCTGTTCGGATTACCCATATAAAGTTGGGAATATCCAAACTGGCGAGCGAAGCGGCTTGGGGTGTATGGTTCAACATAACACTTGGTGTCTTGACGATATACCAAATGCCCGGATCGGATATTAAAGAACCACCAGAACACTCCTTAAGATAAAACGGTAAAATTATCCGCTCTCAAAGTATCCTTGAATCTCGACCCGTATTCCCCACCAGGAAAATCCGAAAAACATCGGAAGAACTCATAATTTTGGTGATGGCAGAGTGTTTTCTAGATTTGTGACATATAATGACTTTTTCATGTAGAACGTTCATATAGCTCCACAATGAGAGGCTTGCCAGCAGAGTGGTGTTCGGCCGCACTCATTAAAGAGGGGCAGTGCATGACGAGCCACGCCATCAAGTAAGTATAAGGCATCTCCACCCTGGGGTTTGGAACCTTCGACTTGGCAGTCTCCTTTGCCTTGCCTTTTCCTTGCCCTTTTTCCTTGTCGATAGAAATAAAACCATTACAGAGCTCTCGTAGTCCCCTCCGTAGGTTGCACACCATCGCGGGAAGAAACCCGAAGGGTCGGCCAAATGCAAGAACTGCGAGATATAGCACGTTCATTGCAATTGCCTCCTTCGGCAAAGACGACACGACGCATTTCTTTAGCCACAGCATCAAAAACCCAGCAATGAGACCTCTATTGGATATGGGGAACTGAGCTTGGTAGTGGCAGCTCTTGAAGACTGTGCCAGGGTTGAACCCGCCTTCATTGGATTCAGCCGTATAAAATATAAAACGAGTCTTAGCGATACGGCGATCAATCTCCTTGACATCAGTAGGGGCATAGCCATGAACTGTTGCCGAACTACTTTTGGAGTTCAAGTTGGAAAAAAGCTAATCAGTCCATTTCTTGTGACCAATACCCTGATTACGCACACCTGCCATGTCGGCACAGATGTGGTAATGACATCATCTCCCAGTAAGTGTTGAAGATGCGCTCGTCCCCCATTTTCAGCATATTCAATTCTTCGGTGGTGGGGATATATTCTTCATAAGGGATTTCGTCCATTGACAACCCGGACACTTCAAACATCTCGTGGAGAGCAAGTTCCAGCTCACCCACTGGTGTAAAGAAAGTGTCGGTCTTAGGGTTGTACATCTCTAGGAAACCGAAAAAGTGATAGGCACTCTGAGAAATCCCGAATTGAACGTTTATGATAGCTTTGAATAAGCCAATTTCTCTCAGAACTGGTTCATGGAAATGTAACATGTATTGAACAAGGCGGACCACCACATATTACCAGAAGAGTAGACCCAGCCGGGCATCCTGAAATCATTAGCTGGGTATTGACCTCCTTGCGCCATGAACTCGCTTTAGAAAGTTCGTGCGCGAATTGGAACTTCTCCTACTAGGTGCTCCTTAGTGATTCTTCCAGAAAGCAACCCAGTGATACATCTTATGGGACCATCTTGGTAAACCCCATGTGTGCCTAATCTGCCCGTAGGGACACAATCGTATTCTTAGCTCAGTCCCCACTCCAATTTACGGTGCATGGCTAGCCTTTGAAGATAAACTAGAGGATAGCTACGTTCCATACTGGACAGGAACATTAGCAAATCGCCAGATTGGTAAAGCCACATAACCTCTTCTTAAAAGAGGATCTGGTCTGATTGCCCCATTGCGTCTCCAAAAAGGAACGCTGGTTTCTCCAACACTTCTCGGTTCATTGCTTCAAAAGGAGCATCCGTAATGATCTCCCGTACAGTAGCAGGGCTGTATTTGATCAGCTTCTCCCTGCGCTCTCTCAAATCAAGCTTGTAGGCAGCAAGAACAGTGGTGAAACGGAACTGGGTGACTGAGTCTGTACCCTCGCCATAGCCGAAGTGATACCCTTGAGAGATTGGGTCTACAGAATAGCCAACTGAAAAAAGAGAGAATCAAATAATCAAAAAGAGATTCGAGAAATTCAGAAAATCTTCTAAGTATAGAAATGCGAAGCTAAAAATAACTCCGCGCGAAGCTAAAAATTAGACCGCGCGAAACTAAAAATAACTCCGCGCGAAGCTAAAGATTAGACCGCGCGAAGCTAAAAATAACTCCGTGCGAAGCTAAAAATTAGACCGCGCAAAATTATTGAAGTAGCCTCGCATTTACGAACGCGAAGCTAAAATTCATAGCCTTGCGATCAAACACGACAGTTAGTCAAAATAGCCCCGCGTTTCAAAGCACGAGGATGGCGCGATAGCTTCGCGTAGAGGAAGACCAAAGGCCTTTCTTCTTCTCCAAGCCGTACGGCCGGAAAATAGCGATCTTGCCGGTAAAAAAGTCATTGGTAGTTAAAACCAAGCCAAATCACTCTAAAATTGTTCTACAAAGCCCCCAAAAGTGAGGTTCTTACCTCCGATAAGCGAGGCGTGAACTGGCTCGCCGCTGCCACGGCCGCTGCCGCCGCTACTTGCGCCGGCCGCCGACGGCGAGGATGCGCGAGAGGAAGCACGAGTCTTGGGTGCCATTGATCTTGAAGAAAACGGAGAGGAATCGACGAAAAACTTAGAGAAATCGATCGGGTCGTCTGGTCGCCTGAATCGCCTGAGCTCTAGTCGCCTGAGTTCTTGAAATCTCTTCGAATGGAATAAAGAAGAGAGAGTTTAAAACTTTATTTAAATGAAGAAAACCGCCTCTTGGTATTCGGCGCGAAAATCGGAGCGACTATCTGATCAGTTACTTTCTAAAACGCGAAGTTATTTAGCTTCGCGTGGTCACCTAAAGTGCGAAGTTGATAACTCCGCACAAACATGAAAAATGAGAAGCTAACTTGGTATTTTAGCTATGCGTTTCTATGGAGCTCGGACTTGGCATGAGCAGTTCAAGTTACACAGATGAACACTTGAACTGTCTCCATCAAACTAAGGAATGTGCAATTAGGTGCCTCTGTCTAAGTTAAATGATCCTTATCTGATCATTTCAGGTATTAACAAGTCTAACTTATGCAAATGAGCCTTAGATTATTTTACCAAGACTATGAACCATCTATTTGTTGAGTAAGCAAGATTCTTGAAGCCAACAGATAAAGAGAAAAAGAATTATCTTTATTCATGAAGCAAAAGATTACAAGAGGGAGTTATAACTCTCCCAAAAGTTTCAACCTATTCATCGACTCATCAACAACCAGACGAGTTTCCTCCATAGAGTGTTGAAATTCCCTGGTTCGCATAGAAAAGATCTTCTCTGCATATATCAGCTATGATCTGTTTAAAGTTTTTAGTGGATCATCTGAAAATACTACTACAAGAATCCTAATGAAGATCACAAGTTGGATTCAACATGCTACAAGCCCTTAGATGACCATCTCTATCGCTTTGGAAAGCAACAGAGATTGTCATCTAACAGAAATGGTCCTCAAGAAAACTTAATGAGCTGCCGCAGAGTTCTTGTAATTCCTTCAAAAGTTTATCTTTTGGAGCCAGGGCCTGAAACCTGCAACTATATTATAAAGCATATGCTTCTGGCTTCCTTAGAGTTACTTTTGCTGATGAAAATCGGAAGAGCCACATGCACTCCTCTTCAAAAAGGATCTGATCCAAGTACTTCACTGCAGAAGAAGAATTAAGAGTTAGAAAAGGTTTTACAAAACTCGAAAAATCTTCTAAATATGAAAACACGGAGCTAAGGATAAACTCCGCGCGCAGTTGAGGAAATAGCCTCACGATTGAAACGCGACTGCTAGTCAAGATCGCCTCGCGATTGAAACGCGACTGCTAGTCAAAAAAGCCTTGCGATTGAAACGCGACTGCTAGTCAAAATAGCCTCGCGATTGAAACGCGACTGCTAGTTAAAATAGCTCCGTATTTTAAGCACGAGGATGACGCGATAACTTCACGTAGAAAGAAGACCAGAGTTTTCCTCTGTCTTCTCCTTTCTTCCCAACCCTTACGGCTGGAAAAACAGCGAACTCGCCGATTCAAAAATGATTGGTCGGTTAAAACCGAGCCAAAACACTCCAAAATTGATCTAAGGAGCCTAAAAGTTGGGAATTTCTACTTCCAATTGGTGCAGCATAGATTGGCTCGCCATTGTGGTCGTTGCCTCGGCCGCTGCCGCCGCTGCTAACGACGGCCGCCGATGGTGAGGAGACACGCGAGGCCGTACTCTTCTTAGATGACATCCTAGTGATGAAAATCTATGAAAAATCGAACGAAGTCCGATCAAATGACCGCTCGTTCGCATGAGTCGCCCGGTCGCCGGAGCTCCAGACTCTTGGGTTCTTCGGATGAAATGAAGAAGAAGAGCTTGAGGCTCTATTTAAAATAATCCGCCTCTTGGTATTCAGCGCGAAAGACAAAGCAGAAGTAATTACTAAGCTATTAACTGAGTAATTACTGAGTAATTAATGATCAATTACTCACTGAAAAGCAAAGCTATTTAGCTCCGCGCAAGTGAATAAAACGCGAGATAAACTTGGTATTATAAACTTGGTATTTTAACTCTGCATTTAAAAATCCAAAGTATTTCAAAATTTGCTCAGTTCTAAGCCATTTTGAAAACTTTGGAGGGGATTCTGTTGGCAGTGAAAATTTCTAAGTAAATAGAGTTTTCCACAACAGAACGCGGAGCTAACTCTGTAGCTCCGCGTTTTGGCCATATTAACCTCGCGTTGAACAAAACACGGAGATGTTTAGTAGCTCCGCGCTAGTTCCGCGTTCTGGTTCGATAGCTCCGCGTTTTGATGAGATTATCTCCGCGTGAGCAGATAACCAGAATCTCAAATTGATTGAGATTATGATTTAGGCTTATCCAAATACCCAAATTAAATCCGATCAAAACTCTAAATCAAGATATTTAAATCAAAACTAAGATATTTGATTGGAATCCTTGATGAGAGCAACTTCTATTTAGATAGAAACTCTCAAATCATACTAAGGCTATAAATACCCTCTTGGGAAAGCCTTAGGGGTCTTTTTTTTCCTAAAGGTTTTGGAGAATTCAAGTTACGCATAGAGCCTTAAGTTCGTGAGAGACCAGAGGAGATCAGTTTTACAGTCGGCCGCCATCTTCAAGAGAAGAGTTCGACATCAGATCGTCCAAAAGAGCTGCTTGACAGATCCCATCGTCACACAGATCTCACATCATATCGTAAAAGAGAGCGATTAAAATATAAAATCCTCTCGTTTGTTCTTTCTTTTTATCTTGTTCTCTTCTGTTGTAATTCGAGTTTATTCAATGGAAGGAAGGCGAGTAAATTCCGCAGCGAACAACATGTAAAGAGTTATAAATGCTAGAAATCTACATTGTGGAGCTTATTTAAGTATTACTCAAGACTTAGAATCTTCTCCAAAATTCTCTTATTCCACTTATTCTCTTTTTACATCTTTGCTTGTTCATCTAATATTGTTCATCTACTGTTATTATTGTTGCTACTATTATTATTCTCACTGATACTATTATTGATACAAATCTTATTCAACTACTATTCTTATCAAACCTGAATCAATTATTTCCAAAATCTATATGTCAAATTTAATTAAATCTGCTCTATAGTATTATACTTATATAAATGAATATTTTCTTTAACACCTTTATATATATGTATATACATATACATATCATACTAGTTAGTTAGATGAAATTAAACTAATTATAAGATATCAATTATATATTTGACATGTATATGTAATATTTGACATGAATGTTCGATATGTGCTCGTACCCCTGATATAACGTACAATATCCACTATCTGATTTGAAAAGAACTCATTCGATACGATCCCGATATCTGATATTTAAAACCATGCTAACTATTCAAATATCCGAATTTGACAACTTTGCAAGATACCAACAATAGGAACTCTAATATAGTAGGTAATATCGAATAAACAAAGTTGACTCTAGAAAGATTTCTTACTCAAATGGACCCTTGATTTTAATAAGGCTCCTCCCTAGGGGTTCTAATTAATGAAAAGTGAATAAGGACTTTTTATGACCTTCCTCATCTTTTTAGGATAGAAAATGAGCCTTTAATCAAATGTCATGCCATTAACATTACATCTCTATTTTTTTTTATCACTTTTGAACCATTTGATTAGCACTAGCAACAATAAATTCCAACGTGTAATGATGTAACACCAATCTTATAAACTTAGTCATACTTGTACCAGATAAGTATCCTACATCAACATTTCTTGGTGACACAAACATGAGTCAGATACTCCTTCACCATGCCATCAATTCAATATAGTTTAAAGTTGACATTTCTTGGACACATATACACTTCCCATACTTTATTGTTTACTTAACAAATTTAAGTTGAATTCTATGTTAATTTTAGGCTAATTTCACTAAACTATCATGATTTTCCCAAAAAAACTATCCACAACTAGCAACAAAATTATCAAAAAAGCATCTTCTATCAAAAGGAAGCCAAGGATGTTAGCACGTGTTTGACATATGAACTTTTTGGTATGCAAATGCGCTCGCATTTTTTGCAAATTTATGCTTGGTGTCATCTTCCTCTTTTCTTTTCTTTTTCTTTTTCTTTTTTTTCTTTTCAAGTTTCCTTTCATCAACAAGAAGAGAAGTTTAGTGAGATGAGAGGTTAAAACGAGGGAAGCATGGGTTATTTGAGAGAGAGAGAGAGAGAGAGAAATTGGTTGGATAGAGAGGGCATGGTTGGGAACAATGTTTTAAATATCGAATATCGGCGATATACCGGTTAGCAAAATCATATAACGGATAAAAGATAACATGCGATATATTGCAGCATGGCACTAAATATAAGAAGTCATATCAGTGACATACTGGTTAAAGAATATATATGATATTACATATAAAACATATTAAACTATTTAAAACAAATTTAGGCTCTTAATTAATACTTACATTGGTCAATTTACTCGAGAAAGGCGATCTGCTCGAAAGTTTAGAGGGGAGGTCTACTCGAGAAAGAGAAGGGGTGATATGCTTGCGAGAGAGATGGAAACTAAACTATCTGCGAGAAGGGGGCCATTGTCGAGGCTCATGGGTTGTCAAGATTAGAGCTCTTGGTAAACAGTGCAGGGAGTAGAGAGAGGTTCAAGGCTCATTTTCATGACATGTTTTATGCGGTCGCTTGAGAGAGAGAGAGAGAGAGAGAAGGGGAGAAGGAGAAGAAGCGAGGCATTGAATCGTCGATCGACTCAAGGCTTGTCGAGATTATCGTTGGAGTTCACGAGATTGCTAGAGTTGGAACTCTTGATAGTTGGTAGTGGGAGTATAAAGCGATGCGTGGAGCTCTATTGTAGCCTTTTCGATACGATTGCTTGATCAAGCGGGAGTGAATAGAAAGGAAGAGGAAGAAGCAAAGTATCAAATAGTTGGTCAATTGCATTTAGGGGAGGATGAGAAATTAAGAATCCAATGATATTTATATAAATAAGTTCGACTATTAAAGAGTTAGATTTAATTAGTCTAAATCGGAAAAAAAAAAAAACCCGGTAATATGCTAATCTCACTGATATTTTTATCTCGTTTGCTGGGCGATATATCGCCACATGATCGATATATCACCATATATCCATTCAAAATGAGAACTAACAAAAATTGACCTTTCCATATTGTTTCAATCATAAAACCAGTATACCGGTCGATATTTAAAACAATGGTTAAGAAGACATTGGATTGGAAGGGGAAGAGTGGGATTTGGTTAAATAGATATTGAGTTGGAATAGATTCAGTTGGTAGAGTGAGGGGTTGGTTGAGAGATTGGGTTGGAGGAAAGAAAAGGATTAAAAAAGATATTGGCCGATCATTTGGGGGGGGGGGGGGGGGGGAGAGGGAGATTTGGGTTGAAAAAGATATTAGTTTGGTAAATATATTAAGTTGGTGAGAGTTTGGTTGAGAAAAAGGGTTGGTACTGTTCTTTGAATTTAGGAAATTCAGTATTTAATTATAATCAAGAACAAAATTATCTTTAGAAGTTTTTTGTTACCATTGTTAGGAATTAAAGTGTGAAAGTATTAGTTGAGGTAGATTTTTCATATTTATGTAGTTGAGAGTAGTTTTTTAGAAAAACCCTGCGTGTTAGTTAGAGAAATTTAGCCTTAATTTTATTTACACATCAAACTATTTAGTATAGTGGGACAATCATAATTCCGGTGATTGGAGAAACAATAATGATCTCCTCTAGATTATGTAATTCAAAATTATATTATACATGTTACTTCTTTATCTGTGTGCATATATACTATATTATAGAAATTTGATGTGCAACGTACCCATGTTTGAAGCCGCGTATGTGCTTTATAGGATTCCTACAACTAAAACTATATAAACATAGTTTAAAAATGTTTGGTAAGAGTAAAAATTGAGCGCAAGTGTTTGAGATAACAGTCTGATACTGTAGCGACAAGCAATTGTCATTGATGGCGATCCAATGAGCTCTCCTAAGGGTCTAGTGGAAGCTTGTAGAACAAAAGAACCATGTGCAATGAGGTGGTGTGCCATCAGTTTTGTTATTTTTTGTCGATTTTCTTCGAAATTGGGTGGGTGTTCAGTTTACCGCTCATGCAAAAGCTTGGCTTGCACGTGGGAGCCATGTGATGCCATATAAAAAGAAAAGTTTTGGTGTGGGATTTAATATAGTGCTCAAACACCAAAAGCTAACAAAGCTAAGTTGAAATTTGGAAACTAGAACCATGTAGTGTTAGTTCAATATGGCTAAGGAAAGTTTGGTAATATACATATATTATCGGGGCTGAACAACAAACAACTTTGGAATGGAAACAAAATGAGGATTTCAAATAAGATTGACCAGTGAATCAAGATCGAAATCCACTAATCCAAAAGTCCAATATCATGTTTCTGCAAGCACTTATTGCAATGTTGGATTGAGCAAATTTCAGAGTTGGAAGATAATTTTGTATAGTCCAGGAATGATTAGTGGTGACCCAGAAGACTGTGTATAGATAGGTCGATCGAAGACCAATGGTGGTTGATGGCTGGATAGGATTGGCATAGCAATACCATGCAATAGAGATGTGTGATCTCACTGATGAATATAGGCCAAACGGTGGGGTAAGTGACTTGTTGACGTGACAAATGTTTATTTTATTAGATTTCTAAGGAACATGAGAACATGTGTCAGAACTCAAGGAAGGATTGTTTGGCAATTTGTATTGTTGGATGGTTATCGGGATGTAATTAAATTCCAAGGGAGAATCTAAAGGAGTTTGTTTATTATTGTTGGATTGTTTATAGTGATTCAATTCGATTCCAACGGAGAATCAAGAAGAGTTTGAAACTTTTATGGTCAAACTACGAGTATATTTAGTATTTTAAGGTTATTTATAGTGATATAATTAGATTATGAAGTAGTCGCATACATTCTATTGGAGTCTTGGTAGTATATGCACCACGGAGTCAAATGTGATTCCTCATAACAAGCTTCTTATCGTTACTCTTCTTATAGACTTTTTCCAAAGTTTAGGAGAATATGATAGACATCAAACATTTTGGGCTATGACATGCCTCTCTTGTCTATAATTTTTAGCCAAAATGTTGCCACTAATTATAAAAGGATTAAGGTCAGGTCAGTGGTCATAAAACTTTATGATCAAATCTTATATGAGCCTTACTCCATAGTAGTCCCCATTTTAACTGAAAAAGGCTTAAATGGTGATGATTAATTAGATTCCAAAGGAGAATAAAGAGGAGTTTAATTTTTTATGGTATAACCTGAAAGTTTTAATCAAGATTTAATATGTCGAAATCAAGATTGATATTGACCGATCATTTGTAGTATCAAGACAGTAATATCAAGCATATCATATCAGTAATATTAGAAATTTCAACAAAATTGAATAGATATTATACAGTATAGCGTGTATCGAACACCTTAAAATAATGTGATTTTTGAAATTTAGGTTCTAACGGATTCCTAAAAGAAAATGTTATGCTAGTAAGATTGACAATTGATTGTGGCTTCGTAGTGCAGTTATTATTCAATGGCAATTTTAAATATCGACCAAAATAGATATAATGGCCAATATCTGGAAAAACAGCCTCAAACCAATGTAATATCCCTCATTCAAAGTGGATCTTGTTTTTGACCGACTGCATGTATTAAGTTTTACTTTTTACTTGATCATCAATGTCATTTAGGCTATCCACCTCTTGAAAATCTGAAAAAGTTCCTGAAATGAGTCATGTTTCTTCCTAGATATGCCTCCCATCAGATAGGCAAGCATCATCTTTGTGTTTTATCTACCTAGAATTAATAATAAAGCGAGTAGTCCCTTGAACTAGCACCATGATGTTTAGGCCCATGTGAAATTAAGTAATACTTTGCTTATATTTCATTGCTTCTGCAAAAGATTATTCTCATGTTACTTTTCTTAATGGAAACTCGCTCTGAAGTTTTCTTTGTTCGAAGAATTTTGTCATAAAGTGAAAATAAAATTTAGAGTTCTTGGTTGTATTTTAAGAAGTGATAATGCAAAAGAATACTTTAGCTCCCATTCATAGATTTCATATCATAGGTTGGCACAATACATTAGTCTTCATATTCAAACAAACAACAAATTAATGGAATTGCTTAGAGAAAATATATGTTAATAGTTGTACACATAATCCTCATTCAGATGAAAAGTACCTAAACATTTCTAGAAGATGCACCTCTCACTACATATTATCTCATAAACTGCATGCCTTAACTAGTACTACATGGTCAAATACCATAAGCATTATTATATCCATCTCTAGATCTTTTTTCTTTGATAATTAAGATATTCAGTTGTGTTTCTTGTGTATGATAATCTAAACAACACCAAGTAGATGTCAAAGCTCATATGTTTTTTTAGGGTACTCCAGAACTCAAAAAGACTATAAATATTAATATACCGACTCAAATCAATATATAATCTTTGCAAATGTTACCTTTTTTAATCTAAAGCCTCATCCACTTGAGTTATCTCCTATCATTTAGTCATCCCCATACAGTTAGAAGATGAATTTATATTTCTTTTTATCCTCGTACTAAAAAACTCTGTTGATATGTCCTTAAGCTTTGCAGATTTCATAATCATTACCAATACTGAAAATAATGCATTATAAAACTCGTTATAACAGAAATTTAATATTATCTAACAGTCAGAAATAACTCAATGCACCGTAACGGTGCGTTTTCTTCCGTTATTTTACATTACGTTATATTAAATTGCGTTATATTACGTTATTGGCCAAAATTTTTTAGTAGTTTTTATATTGTTATGGATTATTTATTCCGATTGTTAGCTAATTACTGTCGTTTTCTTACTTGATTATTTGTTGTTTACTTATTTAATTTTTTGTGAAATTGCCAATTTATAATTTCTTCCTTATTTGCTTATTATAAACCCTCTAGTTATTGAAATTTCTTATTTGTTTTAATTGAATTCTCAGCTAAACTAAAATAAACAATTACAAATAAAATAATTATGCATTATAAAATATAAATTATAATATTGATAATAACTAAAAATAGATTTGAAATCTTGTTTTTTTAAGATGATTGAGACTATGGGTGTGAACTTAATATAATCTACGAAGATAAAACTGAAAACTACTATAAAACTTGTTATGAATTTAGAATTGATTCTGTTTTACAAATATTTTTAATTTATTTTTCAATTTATATAAATTATTTTATATAGTTTTATATTTATTTTTATTAAACAAAATAAGAAATTGTGTAAAATTACGTTATATGTTACGTTATATGCGATATAACCTAACAAAGATAAAACATTACATTACCATTATTGCTATTTTAAATATTGATCATCACCTCGAGACATGGCAAACCAACATAAGCCCTACATGCATACTTCATATCATGATCAACCTTTATCACTTGTGCAGTAATCTTTGTTTCTCCAACTACATATTCACTACTATACTGAAACTTCTACTTCTAATTTTGATCAAGCAATTGCCCTCTAAAAGGAAACACGAACATGCACTTCTCATCATTATTTGATTTTGTTTCTTATGCTCATTTGTCCAATCATATAATGCCTTTGTCTCTTCAATCTCACTCTATTTCTAAGACAGTGCCATAAGCCTTAACACATTTAGGTTGAAAGGAGGCTATTGTATAAAAGATGATGGCACTGAAGCAGAATGAGACATTGATTTTTTATTCATCTTCCAAATAGGAAACAAGAAACTAGGCAAATACAGTGAAGCTATATCCAGATCAGATAGCTCTGTCTCAAAGTGTGAATCAAGAGTTATTCATAAACATATGAAGTTGATTGTCATAGTACTTTCTCTTATGTGGTTAAGCTGACATTAATATGAATTCTTATCTCTAAAAACAATACGTCGCTCACTATTGTATTAGTTAAATATCGAGAACATCTTCCTTCATCGTGTCCTTGATGAGGAAGCATACATGGAGCAACCACCTAAATTTATTATTCGGAGACAAGAAAGGTATGTAGATTGAAGCTGCTATATAGGTTAAGATGATCTCCTAAAGTTGATTTTGAGACATTTTCTACAGTAGTAAAAGAGTTTGGACTTCATTAATGTAGAGTACCATCTTGTTACAGAAAACGTTATGTCATATTGTTAGAGAGAAGGTTATATAGAAGATTGTTCATATCATATCTGGTATGCGGCAATTGTAAATCAACTTCATATGATGTGTATGATGTGTTACTTAGCCGATTACTAACTAAGCCGAATAAGAGGTCGAGAATTTAGTTTATTTTTCATAGAAAGTTGTTGTGTATGATGTGTATACTCCAATTCAAGGGAGAGTATTAAGAATAAATGTGCACATGCTACAGTAATAAAAACATACAAAAAAAAAAAAAAATGGGGATGACAATTTAAACCAACTTCTACAATTCCTCTGCATATTTTTATCTATACAAACCACTGATACCAATTATAACTTTATTGTATCTTTATCCGAATTATTTTAAATTAGAAATGTAATTGAAGCATTAGATTGGAGATACTCGCATTTTCTTGCATTCTGAAATGAATTAAATAGTATGTTCACTTCTTTAATCACTTCCAATTAGTCATTAACAATTCCCAATAAAGGAAAACACTAAATCGAGGGTTAAAATTGCAAAAAAGTAAAAATAATAAAAAACAGAAAACTTACCTGTTGATCCGGCAGAGATAGGGGAGATCAAGAACAGTGCCACTGTGGCAAGCATCCATGATAGCGTGCAGCTTCGCGCCGCGCGGGATGGGGCGAACGATGGTCTCGTTGATCTCATCGTCGAGGATCATCCCGTTGATCTCGTAGTCGAGAGGGCAGAGGGTCTCATCGAACCCGTCCAGCTCCTCGCTGCCGCCATCGTCGACCTTCTGAGAACCGTGGCCAGAGAAGTGGAAGACGAGGGAGTCGCCGGGCCGGACGTTGGCGACCAGCCACCGCATCGCGGACCGCATGTTCTCCTTCGTCGGGATCCGATTAAGATCCGACTGGGCCTCTGTAGACAAAAGAAAGGCATGGAGACCGAGTTAGTTAGATTTTTTATGTGGATGTTGATCCGGCTAGGGTTTGGGATTTTTGGGTTTTGGAGGGCAAAGTGAGGTAGCAGGAGAGATACTGAAACGCCGGAAAGTCTAAATGCGCACCAGATCTAACTTTTTGAGCACTGCATCCTACGATAAAGTGATTTACAACATTGGTCACTAAGTCAAGTGTCATGCGCATTTAGAATTTTCGCCCGAAACCCCAACTCCGTGGATACAAAATGATTACAAATTTTTTCGGGTTCCGGGGGTGGTCAGCAACGGCTCGGATCCGGAAAATTCTAAATGTGCAACACTTTTTGATTAGTGAGCACCATTTTCCCTATCTCTCTCATCACTTTACTATAGGATGTGGTGCTCACTAAGCACAATGCCGTGCGCATTTATCCCTCGGATGTAGATCCTAAGATCGACTTCGGGGGTGCCCTACGAAGTATTATTCTGCCACAACAAACTTCTACGTACACTCAAAAATGATTATAAGTTTGTCACTTTTGAATAAATTTGTCCTTATATTTCTTCTGACTACACTCTGTGTTTTCAGATTGGCTTCTAAAAGCCCAATGGATTAAACAGTATTCACTATTTAATCTTCAAACAAAATTTAGTTCAGTCAATTAGAGTGCTGGGATAGAAAAATGGCCGAAAGGATGCAACCAGGATGAGAAAAATTTTAATGGATGTCATTAGTAAAAGGTAGATACTTTTTTGTCCTTATAAATGGAAAGCCCATAAAAACTATAACTTGAAATCTATTAGGAATTTTGCAAGAAACAAATGGAAACCAGCTTAGAAATCTTAGGTTTCTTTGAGGATTCACACCCAATAAGTTATTGGATTTGGATAATAACATTTTTTCCTTATAAAATATCTCAGATCAAAAAAAATACACATAAAATATAAATACACACATAACTTTTAGCTCAAGGTGTTATTTTATTTAACCATTCTAGCAATATTAGTTATTTTTTGATATCGTCAGGCAATCACAGATTATCCAACCTTAAAATATATAAATTCACAAAAATTTTGTATTCTGGAATGACTTATTTAGAAATGAACAAATATAATCTACATAAATGTTTATTGAATTATTGAATTATTAGGTAGAGAATATCTATGGATCCAATGAGAAATCAAATCTATACTTTAGGAATGTCTATTCTATCAAATTAGGTATGATTTAAGATTACAAACCCAGCAATTTGTGTCGGATTCGGATTGGATACTAGATTTTCGAACTACGTTGAGACCCTAGTTCGGATTATGTAAATCATCTAAAATATATTTTAGCACTTTTAAAAAGTAGTAAGCCCATCAATAAAAATTAGGTAAATTCTAACTGAGCACACAACTTGACTTAGTGAGCCCCATACCTTAGCTTGTTGATAATTACAAGTTTGCCCCCTTTTTTTCGACAAATTTACCCTTCACATTCCTTTCTTTTCTCCCAATCCATTGAAAAGTTTATCTCCTTCTTTTTTCCCAATCCATCCAAAAGTTTATCTCCTTCTGCATACGGGACGAGTAGGTGAGAGGAGACTGGGGGAGGGAGTGCGCGACGGAGAGCTAGCGGGAAAAGGACAAGTGGGTGAGGGGTCGATTAGGGGATTTGAGAGGATAAGGGTGAGAGGAGATGAAGAACATAGATTGGTTGAAATTGAAAAAGAGATGCTCATTAAGAAAAACCTACTATTTTTAAAAAGAAGTGGTACTAAGTAAGCAAATAATGCTCACTAAGCAAAGTGGTGTGCTCGTTTATAATTTTCCTAAAAATTGTGGTTTTTCACTCTTTTCAATTTTAAGAAAGTCAAATTATGTCGGGTGCTCCTTATAAACTTTACTGTATACCAGTTTGTATAAGAGCAGTTCAATGAATCGGATCCAATCCAACAAAAATAGTTTGCTATATATTTGTTTATTTTTGAGTTCGGAGCACCTTTTAAATAATAGATTTAGTAAAAACAAGTCAATAACGATTAAGCTGAACTAAACAATTAACAAATAGTAGATGCCATCGCTTTTATAACCTATGCGTTCCTAAAAACCCAAACAAAAGTAAACTTTTAATATATATATATTATTTTATTTTATTTTATTTTTTTAGATCATAGAGATGGTAATTGATACATCCATAAATCAATTTTTAATCGCTCTTTACAAAATTTTAGATTAAAAATAAAAATTTTATTTTTTTAATTCAAAATTTTATATAAAATGGACTAAAAATTGATCTATACGCGATCCATTACTTACCATTCCTAAATTATTCTATATATATTGCAAACCGAAAGCCATAATAAAAGATAATTAATCAGCAAAAAGGTTTACCAGTGAGAACAAGTATGGACGACTCCTGGTAATCAAATTCGGTGGTGAGAAAATACTTCATGTAGTCCACATCATTCACGGTCCCCTTCAGCTCATACCTCTTCCCTGTATAACTAACCCCGCACAGAAGCGCTTTCTTCTTCCAATTCCCCGACGGGTAGCTCGCCGGCCACCCCTCCGAGCTGCCCGGTGGCGTCTGGCTCCTTGATGATGATGGCGAAGCAACACCGGATATGCGCCTCATGACGTGCATGCCTGCAGGGATGCAGCTGCAGTTTCTTCTCCTCTCGGTTCTGCTTGGACTTGCCATTGATCGCTCTCTCTCTGTATATCGTTCTCTTGCTTTTTCTCTGATCGCTCGTGTTGGCTGCTGCCGCTGCCGTTGTTGATGTCTATATATGTTCTTAATTTGTTGGTTGCTTTTGTTTTGCTAACATAAAGTGATTGTTCTTTGCTTTCTTTCTAGTGCTTTTCTTCTCATCTTGTCAGGTCCTTGGTAGTGGGGGGGAATTGGATTCTATCAACTTTTGTTATTGTACGTTTATTACTAATCTACAACCTACATTGGGCCACGAATGTCTACTTAATGAACTTGAGCATTAATACTGAAGGATCTTGCTGCTGTTCCATCCTTAATTCTACGATAACTCAATCGTTAAGGGCCTGGGCGTTGGCCTTCGACTCTGAACAGCTTTGTATCAATTTAAACCTAAACAGCAAGTACATTAAAATGGTCTTTTTTATTGGATAGTCCGAGTTAGGTGTTAATTATAGTTTTGATATTGAACCGATCAGGTTTTTGGGTTTGACCATGTAACACCCATTTTCTTTCACATGCTCCCAAAAACGGAGTGTACTACTTGCGAGAACGCTTTAAAAAGATAGCCTGTATAATTCCTAAATTTGCTTTACAATACAGATTGAGAGTCGAGTTAGTAATAAGAAATAAAAGTAAATTACAACTGCTGATAATGAAAATATAATAAAGAGTTGCATTATCCATATGCAGAGAATATATATATATATATGTGTGTGTGTGTGGAGTCTGTTGGTATATATTTAAGGTATATGTAAAGTGGAGGTTACTAATTCTGTGGTTGCAGATTGAAGCATACAGAATTGTTTTAGATTAACACTAGATGACAGATTTGTAGTTACACAGAATTGTTACTGTTATCTTACAGGAAATTAATTCTGTAATTAGGTTTATGTCTATATATTTCCAGTTTTGAAGTAGAAGAAGACTGGTTCAAAGAAAAAACCATCAAACTGTTCTTCTTTATCTAGTATACTATCCTAATCAGAAAAAAATAAGAAACTGGATTATGAAAAACCTGGTTCAGAAGCTTGCAGGAAGACTGGAAGAAGACTGGAAGATGACAGGAAGTAGATCGGATGAAGATCGAGACTAGTGTTGGACACTATCTCCTTAAAATTGATTCGTCCTCCACTGTTTGCTTCTGGATTTCTTGGACGTCGATCTCTCAGGATACAACGATCGATCTGCAGAGGGAAGGAAGCCGCAATCCCTCTGCTCTGATGAATCTGATAAAGGTTCTCTCTGGTTTATGTTATGCAGGACTGAACTTATTGAATTGATGAACAGAGTTCTTCTGTAGACAGAAATTCTGGAATTTCTGTCTGCAGAAGAAGAAAGAGAAGAGAAAAGAAAAAACGTATAGTTTGAAACACTGACCCAGACTCTATTTATAGGTTTTCAACAGTCGCAACGGTTGAGATTTCAACAGTCGCAACAGTTGGCCGTTTCAACAGTTGTGACCGTTTAACGGCAACCGTTGACGGCGGCCGGTGACTGTTGGACCGCCGACCGTTGGACTTCAACGACTCTTGACTGACGGGGCGGGTGCAGGTCGAATCCATTCAAATCTGAACCCAATAGAGGCAACCCAAAGTGCGCCTCTAAAGCGCCCAATGCGCCCTAAACGCCCATTCGCCCTCGCACACGTGCGTGCGCGTGCGCGTGCGAGTGCGGGTGCGGGCGGTGCGTAGCACCACCCGTGGTGCTCAAGATTTTCCTCTTCTTACATAAGCAAAGTAAAGGAGCAAGCTATCATATTTAAACCCACATCCTTACATTCCTCTATCCCATGTGGGACTATCTTTTCATCTTCCCTTTTTGGTCCTTTGCTATGTACTCAACTTTTGAAGCCAATTTCAATTCACTTAATTCATTTAATTTGAACTAGTGAATTGGCTCAATCTAAGGTTCAAATTTAGTGAATGAATTCAACAATCCCCCACATGAATGAAATGGCTTAGACTCTAATGCAAATAACCAGAGAGTATAATAGAAAGTTACCGCATCGGGAGAGGTGGTTTTTCGGTTTGAACCTTCCCTAGTGAAATATTATCGAGTTTACTTGCTAACCAGTGAACACGATGTTTTTGAACTGTTCAGTTTTTGATGTAAACTAAGACAATAATATTCACACGACTTCTTTCAATTTTATCAGATTCTATGTTGTGTCCATTTTGGCATTGGACAACCTGGTAATTCTGTGAGTGCTCTTAGAGAACTTAGCCTTTCTCATTCTCATAGAAGCGGCCCCTTCTCACTCACATAGGTGATCTCTTATCAAGAGTATCCTGCCATACTCTACTTAGATTTCTAAGATATAAGGATCATTAAAAGTTTGGCTTATCCTAACACATTGCAGGTAATCACTATTTTACCATAGAAATGAGATAGGAAATATTTTCCTCAGTGATTCTTTCGAGTTCCCCCACAATTCGGTTGTCCCTTTGAACCTAGATCTTGGGATCTCCAGTCAGCTAGGTTGGGTTGCCATTATGGAGTTACTCTTTAGTAGGCTGTAATCCCATTCCCCTCGACAACTTATATACTTGATCTCTAATCAAGCCTTTTGTTAATGGATCTGCAATATTATCTTTTGATTTTATATAATCAAGAGATATTATTCCGTTTGTAAGCAGCTGTCTTACAGTTTCATGCCTACGACGTATATGTCGTGACTTTCCATTATATAATACATTTTGTGCCCTTCCAATTGCTGATTGATTATCGCAATGGATGCATATTGCTGACACAGGTTTAGGCCATATTGGAATATCTTCTAAAAAGTTTCGAAGCCATTCTGCTTCTTCTCCAGCTTTATCTAAAACTATAAACTCAGATTCCATAGTGGATCTGGCTATACATGTTTGTTTAGAAGATTTCTAAGAGATGACTGCTCCTCCAATAGTAAAGATATATCCACTTGTGGATTTGATATCTTTTGAATCGGTAATCCAGTTAGCATCAGTGTATCCTTCCATCACTGCTGGATATCTAGTATAGTGCAACCCATAGTTAGTAGTGTACCTCAAATATTTGAGTACTCTAACTATTGCTTTCCAGTGGTTCTCCCCTGGTTACTTGTAAACCTACTCAGTTTGCTTACTGAGTATGCAATATCAGGTCTTGTGCAGTTCATTAAATACATAAGACTGCCAATGATCTAAGAATATTCTAACTGTGATATACTAGCACCTATATTCTTTGTAAGATGTAGACTCATATCTACAAGTGTTTTAGCTATATCAGTATTTCCCTTGTCAAATTTTCCGAGTATCTTCTCGATATAATGTGACTGGGATAAGGTATATCCATCAGATGTCTTGGAGATTTTAACTCCAAGAATAATATCTGCAATACCTAAGTCTTTCATATCAAATTTCCGTGTTAACATGATTTTTACTTCCTTAATTAGAGCCACCGTGCTATCGGTGATAATCATGTCATCCACATATAAACATACAATGACATAGTTGTGCATATCCCCTTTTACATATACACATTTATCGCATTCATTATAGCGAAATCCATTTGACAACATAACTTGGTCAAACTTCTCATGCCATTGTTTAGGTGCTTGTTTAAGTCTATAAAGAGACTTAACAAGTCTACACACCTTCTTTTCTTTACCTGGAACTACAAACCCTTCAGGTTGTTCCATGTAGATTTCTTCATCTAATTCACCATTTAAAAATGCTGTTTTTACATCCATTTGATGAAGCTCAAGATTATATAATGCAGCAAAAGCAATTATTAATCTTATGGATGTTATTCTTGTTACAGGTGAATATGTATCAAAATAGTCAATACCTTCCTTTTGTCTATAGCCTTTTATTACAAGTCTAGATTTGTATTTATCTATAGACCCATCAAGTTTTATCTTTCTTTTAAAAATCCATCTATATCCTAATGGTTTACTTCCTAGAGGAAGATCCACAAGTTCCCAGGTGTGATTTTGAATAATTGATTCAATTTCACTATTCACAGCTTCTTTCCAAAAATGAGCTTCAGGAGTAGACATAGCCTCTTTATAAGTTTGAGGTTCTTTTCTAATATATATGTTAGAAAATCCGGACCAAACGATTTATTAATCCTGGCCCTTTTGCTCCGTCTACATTCATCCTCATTGGTTTTATTTCCAGAATCAGACTCTGTTTCTCTTATTATATCATCACAAGTCCTTTTAGAGGAACTTGGATTATATTCTTTACTAAGAAACATATTTTCAAAAAATACTGCATTCCTAGATTCAATAATAGAGTACTTATGTATTTCTGGATGATCAGAGTTAAAAACAAAGAAACGATAAGCACTGCTATTATGCGCATATCCAATGAATATACAATCAATAGTTTTAGGTCCAATTTTAGTCCTTTTCGGAGTAGGAATTGCAACCTTAGCTAGACACCTCCATACTCTTAAGAATTTATAACTAGGTGCTCGACCTGTCCATAATTCATAAGGTGTTTTCTCAAGTTTCTTTTGGGGTATTTTGTTGAGAATATAATTTGCAGAAAGCAGAACTTCCCCCCACATGTTCTGGGGTAAACCAGAGCTTATTAACATGACATTCATCATTTCTTTTAAAGTTCTGTTCTTACGCTCAACAATTCCATTTTACTGTGGAGTGTAAGGAGCAGTTGTTTGATGTATAATATCATGTTCTGCACAAATTTGTGCAAATGGTGACTCATATTCACCACCTCTATCACTTCTTAACATTTTTATCTTTTTGCTAAGTTGATTCTCAACTTCATTTTTGTATTGTATAAACATTTCAATTGCCTCATCTTTTGTTCTAAGTAGATATACATAACATTATCTAGTACAATCATCTATAAACGTAATAAAGTACTTTTTTCCACCTCTAGTTTGAATAGATTTTAAATCACATACATCTGTATGAATTAATTCTAAAGGTTCAGTACTACGTTCTATAGAGTGAAATGGAAGCTTAGTCATTTTTGATTCAACACATGTTTCACATTTATTTTCAAAGTTTATATTGAAATTAGGCAATATATTCAAATTTATTAATCTTTGTAAAGTATAATAATTAACATGTCCTAATCTACCATGCCAAATAAAAGGTGACTCAGTCATATAAACAGAAGAATCAATTTTATTGATAATTTTAGGGGCAATGGTCATTACATTTATTTTGAACAGACCATTGGTCATATACCCCTTACCTACATATACACCACTTTTTGTGAGTATAAACTTATCAGACTCAAACACAAACCTAAAGCCTTTCTTACTCAAGACTGAACCAGAGACCAGATTCTTACGGACATCTGGTACATGAAGTACATCAGTAAGAGTAAGTTCTTTCCCCGAAGTCATCTTCAGTACAATATTGCCTCGTCCTTCAACCTTGGAGGTTGCAGAGTTACCCATGTAGAGTAGTTCTCCTTCCACAGAATCATATGTGGAGAACATCCACTTGTTGGCGCAAATGTGGCGAGTGGCTCCAGTGTCCACCCACCATTCTTTAGAGTTGCCACCAATTAGATTAACCTCTGAGACAACAGATATACAATTTACATTTACATTTGCACAAAGATTTTCTTCTTCGGCCAAATGTGCATTAGGATGCTTCTTCTTCTTCTTCGAAGAATCTGGTGCCTTTCGCACATGGCAGTCCTTTGCACGATGTCCAGGCTTGTCACAGTTGTAGCACTTGCCATTGAATCTCTTCGAGTTACCACTCTTAGAGTCTTCACCATTGTGCTTTCTCTTCCTGTCATTAGACTTATTGGAATTTTCCATAACATTAGCTTTAGAAATATTGTATGGATTTCCAATTTTCTTTTCAGAAAGGCGGTTATCTTCTTCAATCCTCAATCGTACAATTAGATCTTCAAGTGTCATTTCTTTTCGTTTATGCTTTAGGTAATATCTAAATTCTTTCCAAGATGGTGGCAATTTTTCAATTATTGCAGCCACTTGAAAAGATTCACTAATAGTCATACCTTCAGCATGAATTTCATGAATGATCACTTGAAGATCTTGTACTTGGTTGATTACATTTTTAGAATCAACCATTTTATAATCCAGAAACTTACCGACTACATATTTCTTAGAGCCGGCATCTTCTGTATTATATTTCTTGTCTAAGAACTCCCAGAGTTCCTTAGCAGTAGCAACTGAACTATATACATTACACAGTATATTGTCCAAACCATTGAGGATATAGTTCTTACTCAAGAAGTCCGCATGTTTCTATGCTTCAACCGCCTTCACAGATTGTTGATCATCTTCAACAAGAGTAGGCACAGTCTCCTTCAAGTACTTGGCCAGATTCATTGTAGTGAGATAGAACAATATTTTCTGTTGACATCTCTTAAAATCTGAGCCACTGAACTTCTCTGGTTTCTCGTACTGGCTTGAAGGCACAATTGGAGTAACCATGACAGGAGTTATCACAGTGGACATATCAGATGTAGTAGCCATCTACAAATATTAAAATTTATCTATCTTAATGTCTTGTAATAAATTTTAACTTTATAATAAAACTGAAAAATAATTCAACACTCCAATTTACAAAACAAAAATTAACTATCCTTTTTCCAGAAGCAATTAAGATTACTTGTCTCCAAATCACCAAATAGAAATTTTTCAGAAGCAGTCTAGATTACTAGTGATTGATGACAGTATTTTAATCTAAAACGAAATATCAGTTTAAAGATTAAATACTTTTATAACAGAGTTCTAATTGATAACAGTACTCTTAATTTATGGTATTTTGACAGAATTCAAAAAATTAGTTTTAAGAATGTAGGTTATAAATAAAAATGTTTAAACTGTATTCTTAAAAATTAATCTAAAACAAGTACGAAGATCGATTTTAAGAATGTAGGTTCAAACTAAAAATGTTTAAACTGTATTCTTAAAAAGTTAATCTAAAACATGCAAGAATCGATTTTAAGATTGTTGGTATATATTTAAGGTATATGTAAAGTGGAGGTTACTAATTCTGTGGTTGCAGATTGAAGCATACAGAATTGTTTTAGATTAACACTAGATGACAGATTTGTAGTTACACAGAATTGTTACTGTTATCTTACAGGAAATTAATTCTGTAATTAGGTTTATGTCTATATATTTCCAGTTTTGAAGTAGAAGAAGACTGGTTCAAAGAAAAAACCATCAAACTGTTCTTCTTTATCTAGTATACTATCCTAATCAGAAAAAAAATAAGAAACTGGATTATGAAAAACCTGGTTCAGAAGCTTGCAGGAAGACTGGAAGAAGACTGGAAGATGACAGGAAGTAGATCGGATGAAGATCGAGGCTAGTGTTGGACACTATCTCCTTAAAATTGATTCGTCCTCCACTGTTTGCTTCTGGATTTCTTGGACGTCGATATCTCAGGATACAACGATCGATCTGCAGAGGGAAGGAAGTCGCAATCCCTCTGCTCTGGCGAATCTGATAAAGGTTCTCTCTGGTTTATGTTATGCAAGACTGGACTTATTGAATTGATGAACAGAGTTCTTCTGTAGACAGAAATTCTGGAATTTCTGTCTGCAGAAGAAGAAAGAGAAGAGAAAAGAAAAAACGTATAGTTTGAAACACTGACCCAGACCCTATTTATAGGTTTTCAACAGTCGCAACGGTTGAGATTTCAACAGTCGCAACAGTTGGCCGTTTCAACAGTTGTGACCATTTAACGGCAACCGTTGACGGCGGCCGGTGACTGTTGGACCGCCGACCGTTGGACTTCAACGACTCTTGACTGACGGAGCGGGTGCAGGTCGAATCCATTCAAATCTGAACCCAATAGAGGCAACCTAAAGTGCCCCTCTAAAGTGCCCAATGCGCCCTAAACGCCCATTCGCCCTCGCACACGTGCGTGCGCGTGCGAGTGCGGGTGCGGGCGGTGCGTAGCACCACCCGTGGTGCTCAAGATTTTTCTCTTCTTACATAAGCAAAGTAAAGGAGCAAGCTATCATATTTAAACCCGCATCCTTACATTCCTCTATCCCATGTGGGACTATCTTTTCATCTTCCCTTTTTGTTCCTTTGCTATGTACTCAACTTTTGAAGCCAATTTCAATTCACTTAATTCATTTAATTTGAACTAGTGAATTGACTCAATCTAAGGTTCAAATTTAGTGAATGAATTCAACAGAGTCAAAATACGTGCGTAGGAATATAACAAATTAGTAAAATTACAAAATGTACATAAAAAATAAGATCTAATACATCATATGGTTGAGCTTAGACAATGCCTGCTTTTACCAATCACATCTGAGCCCTTCACGCTCAATACCTGACCTAGTGCTGTAGATAATATAGTGACATAGTCCTTCGAGGTCCATCAACCAAGGCAAAAAAGCATGCTAAAACTAGGTAAGTGCTGAATTACCATATCTACAACTATGTTTAGGATGCACTGGCCAATCTGAATAGATTGGTGCTCCCCATAAATCTCACACTACTTAGTCTCGTGATTCTCCTAGTCACACTCTTTACACTGCGATTTCCATCTGGGTGTCGTGACGAGGACATGCCGCTAACCCTCATGCTCTATGACCATGGAAGTTGGACTGGCGCTACCTCCTAATAGCTCCCCAAAAAGACTAGAGCATCCAATGGAAACTTGTTAGACTCATCAAGATGCCAGGAATAAAACTCTGATAGGTGATTTCTCCATCCATGCTATGGGGCATGGCAGGAAATTGGTGCTCGACACGAACCAACACTGGAATCAAGTGACTCCATAGCCTGCAACCTAGGAGATTAAACTAGAATATACAATGGGAGAAAGTTGTACTATCATAGTATAAGAGAATAGAGCCATGTTCATGACTTATTGGTGTCGGTTGTGACAGTTAAGGTCAATACAGATATAAACATCATGAACTAATAGTCGGTGTAACAAAAACAAGTACTAGGAATAGTGAGTCAGTAGTGATGTCATGCGTTCTAGTTTTCAGTCACTTTACTGTCAGTCACTAGGAACTATATATTTGTTGGCAGTGAAAATTTCTAAGTAAATAGAGTTTTCCACAACAGAACGCGGAGCTAACTCTGTAGCTCCGCGTTTTTGCTATATTAGCCTCGCGTTTGAACGAAACGCGGAGCTATTCAATAGCTCCACGTTAGTTCCGCGTTCTGGTTTTTTAGCTCCGCGTTTTGATGAGATTATCTCCGCGTGAGCAGATAAGCAGAATCTCAAATTGATTGAGATTATGATTTGGGTTTATCCAAATACCCAAATTAAGTCCGATCAGAACTCCAAATTAAGAGATTTAAATCAAAACTAAGATGTTTGATTAGAATCCTTGATGAGAGCAAATTCTATTTAGATAGAAACTCTCATATGATCTTAAGGTTATAAATACCCTCTTGGGGAAGTCCTAGAGGTCGTCTTCTTTTCTTCTCTTTTTCGGCATCTTGGAGAATTCAAGTTACGCATAGAGTCTTGAGTTCGTGAAAGACCAGAGAAGATCATCTACAGTCGGCTGTCATCTTCAAAAGAGAAGAGCTCGACGTCAGATCGTCCAAAGGAGCTGCTTGACAGATCCCATCGCCACAGATCCCACGATATTTTGTAAAAGAGAGCGATTAAGATATAAAATCCTCTCGTTTGTTCTTTTCTATTGTTCTCTTCTATTGTAATTCGAGTTTATTCAATGGAAAGAAAGCGAAGAAATTCCGCTGCGAACAAACTGGTGACCACAGTGGGAGACATCTCTTTCACCAAAAAAGAGATCGTGGTATAATCTGACATCGAGAGGATCAGATCCGACGTAGATATGTTCGTCGTTGAAATCGACCAGCAGAAGTACGAAGAGTATCTCTCCTCTGAATCAGGTAATCTGAACGAGACACGACACTATCGTTGCGTACACTCCAATACCCGAGCAACAGGTAAAAAGGTATCCACCGATGTACGGGGATCCTTGGAGATCGCGACCATAGAGCCGGTGTTTGGACAGAAAATCCTAGCAGAGAATGGCCCCTCTACTGCCGAAGAAGGCATGGAAACTGGATTGACCAGAACCCAACTCCGAAATAGAAATCGGAGAGCAAGGCGAAAAGCCCTCAAAGGCGAGGCTAACGTCATAGAACGCGAAGTTATGGTCCCTTGCAAACTGACTCGTACTAATCACAAGACCAATCATTATTGCGTTAAACGCAAAGTTACAACTTGCGTTAATCGCAAGGAAAAGTCAGCATGTGATACTCCATGCGAGACTATTACTAAGCTTAGCGAGAAACGCGAAGCCAGTAAGATTTATGCTAGTCCAAAATTTCTGACACTCGTGAGAAACACGAGTATAAAATCTCCTTAAAGCCAGCATGTGATTTTCCATGCGAGACTACTACTGGACTTAGCGATAAACACGAAACCAGTAGCACTTGCGAGAAACGCAAGACTTTTGACACTCGCGATAAATGCGAGGATAAAGATTCATTAAAACCAGCATGGGATTCTCCATGCGAGACTAATACTGGGCTTAGCAAGAAACGCGAAGCCAGTATGACTTGCGAGAAATGCAAGATTTCTTACACTCGCGAGAAACGTGAGGATAAAAATTCCTTAAAGCCAGCATGTGATTCTCCACACGAGGGTATTACTGAACTTAGCGATAAATGCGAAGCCAGTTCAACTTGCGATAAATGTAAGATTTTTAACACTCGCGATAAATGCGAGGATAAAATTTCCTCAAAGCCAGCGTGTGATTCTCCACGCGAGGCTATTACTAGGCTTAGCGATAAATGCGAAGCCAGTACGACTTGCGACAAATGCAAGATTTTTGACACTCGCGATAAAGGCGAGGATAAAATTTCCTCAAAGCCAGCCTGTGATTCTCCACGCGAGGCTATTACTGGGCTTAGCGATAAACGCGAACCCAGTTCAACTTGCGTTAATCGCAAAATTTCTGACACTCGCGAGAAACGCGAGGATAAAAATTATTTACAGCCAGCATGTAATTCTCTACGCGAGGCTAATACTGAGCTTAGCGAGAAACGCGAAGCCAGTAATACTTGCGAGAAACGCAAGATGCTTCACCTCATCGTAAATTGCGAAGACGATTGGCAAATTATCGTTAATCGTAAAAATCGCGTTAAACGCGAAGTTGTGACTTATGTTAATCAGAAGAGTAAGCCAGCATGAAGAAATTTTCTTCCACGCGGGGCTAAGATTCCATAAGGTAAACTTCTGACGAAATGCCAAGCCAGCATAAAACGCGAGGCTAGCATAGCAAATCGAGAAGCTAATTTCAGGCCAGCGTGCGATGAATTGTCTCCACGTGATGTTACTGAATTTAGTTATGAAATTGGCCAAAGTGCCAAAACTTGCGTAAAACGCGAGTATAAGCCAGCATGTAGTAAAAAATCCCCATGTGAGGCTATTGAACTTGAACAAAAATTTGAGCCAAGCGTTAAACGCGAAGTCAAGGATTCTTGAGCTAATCGCAAAATAATGCCAGTGTGTGAGGATACTCCTTTATGCGAGTCTAAACAAACAGAAGTTAAACTTCTGCAAAAACGCCCAGTCAGCGTAAAACGCGAGGCTAGCATAAAACACGAGGCTATGTCCCAACCCCGCGTAAATCAACCATTATACAGAATAAAGGTTGATAAGTATAGCACAGATAACGCCACCAGTCATGGGGAGTTACAGCAGGCTCTTGGACTCCTCCATCAGCCAAGTGGGTCCCATGTCCAAAATATATCTGAAGATTCTCTATTTTCTAAAATACTTGATCTCAGAGATTATTTGACGAGAAAAAAGAAAACGAGCCAAACTCAATTGCATTCGACATGCCATTGCGAGCAAATAATATCAGCTGTACTGAATAGTTGCTGCTGTGGTAAGAAAAGAATTTCTTTATTTAATAGAATAACTGAGTCTCATACTCTGAAAAGGAGGAAGAATAATCTGAGATATCAAATCAAGGAAAAAGAGGTAAAGGCGGTGACTTCAAATATGGTCGGTAAAGGTAAGAAGGCCATGGAAAAAAGACATGAGTTAGATGCAGATGATGAACAACCTCGCCATCTTACTCGACTCAAGTCAGGTATTGTCGCTCCTCGAGATTATAGGAGACTTGCAAAAGGTTCCTACGATGATAACTCCGACAATTCAACCATAGCCTCTTCACATTCATACATTTCTTCCCGACCAAGGAGGCTCGCATCACATATGGTGGATAAATCCGATGATGTCGACCAGAGGTTGGAAGCTCAAAAACAAATAATTCTAAACCAACAAAAAGCTATCAAAGACTTCAAACTAATGCTTCTAAAAGTGGTCGAAAATACCCAGAAGATAACTGACGATAAGGCTAAAATTTCTTCGGAACCGTCACTTAAGACAAATGAAGAAATTAAAGAAGAAAAGACTTATTTGATACATGAGGATAATGATAAATATTCTTTCCATGATCCTCATGGAGAAAAGATCGAGAAATTGCAAAGCCAACTGGATGTCCTAATGCACAAGAAAAAATTAAAAGAATCGTGGGTTTCAAGACCATGTCTGCCTGAATGGAATTTGGCACCGTATCCCAAAAAGTATAAACCGCTCAAGTTGGAGCCATATGATGGAAAATGATCCCCTAGTCAACATATCTATTACTTCTTATCGCACGCAGGTCATCTAATGGGAAATGATCCCATAATAACCAAAGTATTTGCGAGCACCCTGTGAGGGCCTGCCTTTACATAGTTTATGCAGTTGCCCCTGGGAACCATAAACACATAGTATAACGTCGAGAAACAGTTCTTGGCATGTTTCTTTGAGGATGATATCGAAATATCGGTTCATTCCCTCCTTGCTACGAAACAAGGGGAACAAGAAACGATAAAAGACTTTATAGAACGCTTTAGGGAAAAGTCTGTGTATTGTCGACATGGTATGACCCAGGAAACCCTGGTAGAAACCTGCAAGTATAACTTCAGGACTAGCGTGCTGATAAGAATGGGAGCTGTAGAGTCCAAAACTTGGAAAGATCTGCTGAGGCAGGGAAAGCAGGCGGAAGATATAATTCGTCGAATTGAGGAATCTCGTAGCACGAGAAACTCTACGAATAACAGGCTATATCCACAGAATCCTAAAAATAAAGGGAAGACTGTGATGGCGTCAGTTGCATATCCAAAGCTAAGACCTCAGAATCCGAGAGATGCAGGTCAAAATAGGCCCCGCCAAGATAGAACTTATATATTCAAGACGGAACAGACAAATACTCTATTCCATCTCCTCCTTAGAAAGGGCATGTTGAAGTTTCTGGAAAATGAAAAACTGGAAGACGTTGGTAAAACCAACGACCCTAGCTATTATCTGTACCATCGGAATATCGGGCACCCAACTAAGGATTGTTATCCTCTTAAGAATCAAATTAAGGCATTGATAGAAACCGAAGTTCTCATACTTAAAGAGGAACAGAAGAAAGTTTCTGCAAATATGGTAACTTTAGTCGTAGGAACCAATAAGTTCCCTACCAGAGCGATCCCTGTACTAGTAGGAAAGCTAATATCGACACCAAGCACGAGCAACCCGCACTTGCAAGTTAGCCTCTTGGATACGCTCCGAACCACAGCCGTGACAAAATTATTCTCATTGGCTAGCAGCCGGATTTGGCTGGGGGTGCCGAAAATATTTACGATGATAAACATCGTGTTGTTTCCGCTACTTTTACTAGTCATTGGAATGGCTATTTGGGTGTTATAAATGAAAATATTTCAATTGCCCAATGCTGTTAAAGCAGCAGGAAGAGGAGATCAAGTTCCTCGCCAACCCTATCATACTGGGGGTAAAAATATGAAATCAATTGTCCAATGCTGTTAAAGCGGGGAGAAGAGGAGATCATGTTCCTCGCCAACCTTATCATACTGGGGGTAAAAGTATGAAATCAATTGCCCAATGCTGTTAAAACGGCGGGAAGAGGAGATCAAGTTCCTTGCCAATCCTATCATATTTGGGGTAAAAGTATGAAATCAATTGCCCAATGCTGTTAAAACGGCGGGAAGAGGAGATCAAGTTCCTCTCCAATCCTATCATACTGGGGGGTAAAAGTATGAAATTAATTGCCCAATACTGTTAAAGTGGCAGGAAGAGGAGATCAAGTTCCTCGCCAACCCTATCATACTGGGGGTAAAAGTATGAAATCAATTGCCCAATACTGTTAAAGGTAAATGGGAGAGGAAATTAATTCCTCGACAAAGACAAAGCAGTGAAAGTGATGAACAAATATCACCTCAATTTCACTTATATGACAAAAATTCTAGCAAATGATGGAGAAAATGGATTATAATTTTACTTAGAAACCGGGATTAAACTTTGAAAAAGGGCGACGGAATCTCATACCCTCATTTAGACCGAGAGGAAAGAGCCCAGACTATTATCAAAAGACTCATAGGGGGTTGGGCTATGGATCTACCCCTCCCTCACCACCATGCCAATATGAGGAAAGTTTTTCGGCAGATGATGATTCATCTCCACTTGATTATGACTCGGATCTAAGTACCGGCGCCTGGTTTCAATCCTTAACAGCCAATATGGTTTCAGCCGTACCAGAAAGCGACGAGGAACCAATTGATGTTCAAGATGATTCCTTGGCTAAGCATATGGACACTCTCTGGGATGTTCCCTTTGAACAGCGTGACCCGCCCACAGAAGACAAATTTGTACAAGTTAACATGGAAACGGAAGAAAACCCGAAACCCATCTTCATAAGCGATACGTTAACTCCCTTCGAAAAAGAGAAACTTATTGCCATGCACCGGTTATATAGACGTGTTCGCATGGAGTTATGAAGACATGCCTAGGCTTGACCCTCAAATTGCCATGCACCGGTTAAATATTAAAAAAGACGCCAAACCGGTTAAACAACAGCAAAGGCGCTTTCGACCGGAATTGATGGAGGCAATAGTTACCGAGGTCAACAAGCTTATAAAATCCGAATTTATCCGTGAAGAGCAACATCCTGATTGGGTGGCTAATATAGTGCCAGTTCGTAAAAAGAACGGCAAAATCCGGATAAGCATCGATTTCAGAGATCTAAACACTGTATGTCCTAAGGATGAATTTCCACTTCCCATCACCGATGTGATGATTGATAATACTTGCGGTTATAAGAGGATGTCCTTTATGGATGACTTCTCAGGTTATAACCAGATTAAAATGCACTCAGATGATGAAAAGGACACGGCTTTCAGAACACTGCTGGGGGTCTACTGTTATACGGTGATGCCTTTCGGATTGAAGAATGCCGGTGCCACCTACCAACGTGCAATGAGTGTCATATTCAAAGAACACCTGTGCAAAACGGTAGAGTGTTATGTGAATGACTTAGCAGTCAAAAGTAAGAACAAAGAAGATCATCCTTATGATTTAAGAACGGTCCTCGATCTTATGCGAAAATATCATCTGAAGATGAATCCCACTAAGTCTTTTATGGGAGTATCTAGCGGAAAATTCCTTGGGTTCATAATAACCTCAAAAGGAATTTTCCTTGACCCCGAAAAGGTGAAAGCGATTAGCGAAATGCCTCTGCCCCGCAATCTTAAGGAATTAAGGGGGTTACAAGAAAAGTTAGTCTATATCCGACGCTTTATCTCCAATTTATCAGGGCAATACTAGCCGTTCTCGAAATTCATGAAAAAGGGGGTTTCTTTCATATGGGATGAGGCATGTCAACAGGCATTTGACGATCTTAAAGAATATCTCACTAAACCTCCTGTTCTTATGGCACCGGTCCATGGGTGGCATTTCTTATATATATAAGGGCCATGGATGATGCTTTAGGAGCGTTATTTGCTCAGTATAATGAGCATGGCCATGAAAACGCCCTCTATTACTTAAGCAGAACAATGATCGGGGCCGAATGACGGTATACCCTGATTGAAAAAGAATGTTTAGCTCTAGCGTTCGCTGTTCAGAAAATGCGACACTATCTTTCAGGGCAAACGATATATGTCATATCCCGGGTTAACCCTTTGAAAATTCTAATGACAAAATTAGGATCCTTAAACGGCCGATTGGCAAAATGGGCACTGCTACTATCACCATATGATATACACTTCGTCCCTTAAAAAGCCATGAAGGGACAGGCGATTGCCGATTTGCTTGCAGACCATTCAATTTGGTCCAATTCCAAATGGACGTCAGAGATCAACACAGTTAGCAAAGAACAACCATGGCAAATGTTCTTTGATGGTGCTGCCAGACGATCTGCTGCTGGAGCGGGGGTTGTGCTAATATCTCCACATAAACATATATTGCCTAACGGTTACTCATTAACATAACTGTGCACGAATGATGTGGCGGAATATAACGCGCTCATTATCGGCTTAAAAATGGCTCTGCAACTGGGGGTGACTATCTAGAGGCATATAGAGACTCTAAACTCATTGTCAATCAGATGACGGGTGAGTATGAAGTCAGACATGAAGCCCTCATCCCCTATCATCAGCTAGCCATTGAGCTAGCAGGATATTTTGAACAATTTTATATATATCATATATCTCGGAATGAGAACGTCTATGTAGATGCTCTTGCTGCGTTAGCTGCAACATTGGTGATCCTGCCGGGTGAAACTAAAAGCATCACTATTGGTAGCAGGGAACTCCTCCACCCAGATACGGTATTCCAAGCCAAAGAGATGTACCAGACAGGCTTAATTCTGGAACCCTATGATTGGCAATTTCCGTTTATAGATTACGCCCCATATGGGTACTACCAGAGGATCCAAAGGAGTCCGCCTCGATAAAAAGGAAGGCCCCAAGATTCTACTTTGATCGTACACTTCAAACTTTGTACAGAAAATCAAATGATGGTTTGCTGCTACGCTGCATATCAAAAGCAGAAGCAGATGAAGTGCTGAGGGAAACATATAATGGAGTGTGTGGAGCTCATCAGTCCAGTCCAAAACTCGGAGACCGCATAAGAAGGCTGGGATATTACTGGCCGAAGATGATTACAGAGGCAATGGCATACGCTAAAAGGTGCCATGTATGCCAAGTACATGCCAATTTTATTCATCAGCCCCCAGAATACTTGCACAATACTATTGCTAGTTGGTCATTTGAGGCTTGGGGAATAGATATTGTGGGGGCTATAACTCCCCCGTCGTCCAGAGGACATCGGTTTATTCTTGCAATAACCGATTATTTTTCAAGATAGGCCGAAGCGTGCCCATGAGAGAAGTGAAAACGACAGATGTGATTAAGTTCATCAAGTATCATGTCATTTACCGTTTTGGTGTTCCCCGAAGAATCATTCATGATAATGGACCGCAATTCATCAGCCAGGGGTTCTCAAGATTCTGTGATAAATTCAAAATCAAAGATATTACTTCTATGCCAAATAACCCCGCGGCAAATGGGTTAGTTGAAGCTTTCAACAAAATGATTATTAAACTCTTTCGAAAGTTTATCTCTTCCAACAAAAGGGACTGGGATGAAAAGCTAGGAGAGTGTTTGTGGGCTTATCGCACCACCGTTCGCACCCCGACAGAAGCTACCCCGTTCTCCTTGGTTTATGGAAGTGAGGCCATCTTGCCTCTCGAAATTCAGATACCATCATTAAGAGTGGCTTTAGCCACAAAGATGACGACAGAAGAATGCCATCAACTAAGATTGCAAGAACTAGAGGCATTAGATGAAAAACGTCTCAGGGCTCAACAACAAATTGAGTTGTATCAAGCTCAAATCTCACGAACATTCAATAAGAACGTTAAACCAAGGACCTTTAAATAAGGAGACTTGGTCTTGGCTATTAAAAGGCCAATGACAATGTTTAAAATAGCGATAACGGTAACGTAACGTTTTGTCTCTGTTAGGTTAGGGAGAAATTACAAGAAAACAAGAAAACAATCACAAATTAACAAGTTAGAAATTTTATAAACAATCAAACAAGCCAACAACTAATTAAGTAATAAAATTACAGCAATTCGCTAATAATCAAAATAATAATCAACAACAATATAAAAATTACTAAAAGATAACCGTAAATAACGTAACATAACGTAATTTAACGTAACGTTACGTAATATAACGTAAAATAACGTAAAAAACGTACTGTTACAGTGCATTGAGTTATTTCTAGTTGTTACGTAGCGCCGATGTTCCGTTAGGTTACGTAACGCAATATAACGGGTTTCATAACGCGTTATTTTCAACATTGGCCAATGATTCTAACCCACAAGACTAAGGGTAAATTTGAACCCAAGTGGGAAGGACCGTTTGTTATGGAGACGATATACTCTAGTGGAGCCTATCGCTTAATGAACCAGAATGGCGATAGGATGATGATGTCAATCAATAGCAAATTTCTGAAAAAATATTATGCTTAAAATAAACCAGAATGATGACAGTGTAACTGTCACATCTGGTTCAGATCACTAGGAGTATAACCATCCACTTGTTTAAGTTACGCAGATGAGCACTTGAACTTCTTACTTAAAGTCAGGCATGCGCAATTAGGCGCCTCTGCAGAAATCTGGTGATCCTGACCCGATCATCTTCGTATGTGCAGTTCAAGTCACGCATGAGAGCCTTGAATCGCCTCTACTTGTTCAAGTTACGCAGATGAGCACTTGAACCCTTTGCTAGGCATGCGCAATTAGGCGCCTCTGCCGACATCTGATGATTCTAACCCGGTCATCTTAGTATGTGCAGTTCAAGGTACGCATGAGAGCCTTGAACTGCCTCCACTTGTTCAAATTGCGCAGATGAGCACTTGAACCCTTTGCTAGGCATGCGCAATCTGGCGCCTCTGCCGAAATCTGGTGATCCTAACCCGGTCATCTTAGTATGTGCAGTTCAAGTTATGCATGAGAGCCTTGAACCGCCTCTACTTGTTCAAGTTACGCGTGAGAGCACTTGGACTAGGCATGTGCAATTAGGCGCCTCTGCCGAAATCTGATGATCCTGACCCGATCATCTTAGTATGTGCAGTTCAAGTCACGCATAAGAGCCTTGAACAGTCTCCACTTGTTCAAGTTATGCAAATGAGCACTTGAACTCTTTGCTAGGCATGCGCAATTAGGCGCCTCTGTCGAAATCTGGTGATCCTGACCCGATCACCTTGGTATTAGCAGTCTAAGTTACGCAAATGAGTCTTAGATTATTTTACCAAAACTATGAACCATCTATTTGTTGAGCAAGCAAAATTCTTGAAACCAACAGATAAAGAGAAAAAAGAATTATCTTTATTCATGAAGTAAAAGATTACAGAAGAAGAGGGAGTTATAGCTCTCCCAAAAGTTTCAACCTATTCATCGACTCATCAATAACCCAACAACGAGTTTCCTCCATGAAGTATTGAAATTCTCTGGTTCACATGAAAAAGATCTCTTCTACAAATACCAGCTATGATCTGTTTAGGGTTCTTAGTAGATCATCTGAAGATACTGCTACAAGAATCCTAATGAAGATGCACAAGTTGGTTTCGACATGCTACATGCCCTTAGATGATCATCTCTATCGCTTTGGAAAGCAACAGAGATTGTCATCTAACATAAATTGTCCTCAAGAAAACTTAAAGAGCTGCCGCAGAGTTCTTGTAACTCCTTCAAAAGTTTATCTTTTGGAACCAGAGCTTGAAACCTACAACTATGTTGTAAAACATATGCTTCTGGCTTTCTTAGAATTACTTTTGCCGATGAAGATCGGAAGAGCCACATGCACTCCTCTTTAAAAAAGACCTGGTCCAAGTACTTCACTGCAAAAGAAGAATCAAGAGTTAGAAAAAAAAAAATTTCAAAACTCGAAAAATCTTTCAAGTATGAAAACGCGGAGCTAAGGATAAACTCCGCGCGTAGTTGAGGAAATAGCCTCGCGTTGAAACGCGACTGCTAGTCAAAATAGCCTCGCGTTGACGCTGCTAGTCAAAAATAGCCTTGCGTTGAAACGCGACTGCTAGTCAAAACAGCCTCTCGTTAAAGCGCGACTGCTAGTTAAAATAGCCCCGTATTTCAAATACGAGGATGATGCGATAACTTGGTGTAGAAAAAAGAGCAGAGTTTTTCTCCATCTTCTCCTTTCTTCTCAAGCCTTACAGCCAGAAAACGGCGATCTCGCCGGTAAAAGAAATGATTGGCTGATTAAAACCGAGCAAAACACTCCAAAATTGATCTAAGGAGTCTAAAAGCTGGAAATTTCTACCTCCAATTGGTGCAACATGGATTGGCACGCCATTGTGGCCACTGTCTCGGCTGCCGCCTCCACTGCTAACGCCGGCCGCCGATGGTGAGGAGATGCGCGATACCGTACTCTTCTTAGATGACATCCTAACGATGAAAATCTACGGAGATTCGAAGGAAGTTCAGTTGAAGATCATTCCTTCAACCTGACTCGCCTGAGTCGCCGGAGCTCCAGACTCTTGGGTTCTTCAGATGAAATGAAGAAGAAGAAGAGCTTGAGGCTCTATTTAAAATGATCCACCTTTAGGTATTCGGTGCGAAAGACAAAGCAGAAATAATGACTGAGCTATTAACTGAGTAATTACTGAGCAATTAATGAGCAATTACTCACTGAAAAGCGAAGTTATTTAGCTCCGCACAAGTGAACAAAACCGAGATAAACTTGGTATTTTAACTCTGCATTTAAAGATCCAAAGTATTTCAAAATTTGTTAAGTTCTAAGCCATTTTGAAAACTTTGGAGGGGGTTCTGTTGGTAGTAAAAATTTCTAAGTAAATAGAGTTTTCCACAACAGAACATGGAGCTAACTCTGTATCTTCGCGTTTTGGCTATATTAGCCTCGTGTTTAAACGAAACGCGGAGCTATTCAATAGCTCAGCGTAAATTCCGCGTTCTGGTTCTTTAGCTCCACGTTTTGATGAGATTATCTCCGTGTGAGCAGATAACCAGAATCTTAAATTGATTGAGATTATGATTTTGGCTTATCCAAATACTCAAATTAAGTCCGATCAGAACTCCAAATCAAGAGATTTAATCAAAACTAAGATCTTTGATTGGAATCCTTGATGAGAGCAAATTCTATTTAGATAGAAACTATTCTATGATCCTAAGGCTATAAATACCCTCTTGGAGAAGTCCTAGAGGTCGTCTTCTTTTCTTCTTTTTTTTCAGTATCTTGGAGAATTCAAGTTACGCATAGAGTCTTAAGTTCATGAAAGACCAGAGAAAATTATCTACAGTCGGTTGTCATCTTCAAGAGCGAAGAGCTCGACGTTAGATCATCCAAAAGAGCTGCTTGACGGATCCCATCGCCACAGATCCCACAATATTTTGTAAAAGAAAGCGATTGAGATATAAAATCCTCTCGTTTGTTCTTTTCTATTGTTCTCTTCTGTTGTAATTCGAGTTTATTCAATGGAAGGAAAGCGAAGAAATTCCGCTGCGAAAAGTATTATATAAGATGCACGCTAGGTCGAATATCATACAAGTACCCATGCATATTCGTGACCCTACCATGATCTACAGTTATAAACCATGATGTACTGCTAGGCACTATACGATGGACTCCAAACTGTATAACAAATTAAGATTTATTGCCTGAGAATACCAAAACACTGTCTGTGGATATACTATGTAGGAGCCGTTACAGTAATGGTTCCCAGCCCCAAACTTGCTAGCCAACTTAAAACCATGTATAGTTCTATCATCATCCATCAGATAGTTTCTCCCATCTCCGGGTCTAAATTCATGATACACATAATTTTTGCAGAAGATCATGGCACATCCATGACCTATACATGTACATGTTCGTTTCCAAGAGTCCAGAATTAAAAATCATTTTCCAATCAGATTTGAACCCTATACATATTCCTTATGATCATGAGTTTCTTAGTCCACGTTATGCCACCAAATCTCTTGTATCATGTCCATCACGTATCATGTTAATCATATTGGAAACCATATGGTCAGTGTCACCCTCATATATTAGTCAACCATCACATACATGTCAATAGTAAGTATATCCTTCTAATGGATATTCCCCAATATTGATCTTGTATGGACATGACATAATCAGGTATTAGTGATACCAATAATACTACTCAAGAAGTAAATCTTCGGTCTTGGTCCTATAAATGAGACGAGTGAGCCCCATAAACAAGACAAGTATACTTCTGAATTTAACCCACATGTATTACATATAAACAATATATTTTATATCATTTACGTAATGGTCCAAGTCAATCATCCAGTCTTCATACGAGTGTGTCTATGCTCTATCTCTATGTCAGTGCCATATCATGATATGGTCAGGATGTGATCCCTATTGATACATGAATCAAAGTATCAATAATTCAATAATTATGCCACGGTATCTCTCAGACATTCCAAATTCATTAAACAATTCTTAATTTTAATCAAAACCTTAGAAAGTCCAATATCCCAATTTTCCTTTCAAGATGTTATGAGATTCCTATCTTCCAGTTGGGATTTTATTCTTGTTAGATTAGTTGTCTAACTTAGAACTCTAACTGTTCTCATCAAGTTTCATGATGGCCTGGCTTGGTCAAACTGCCACTTGGTGGCATTGACCATTATTTGGTGGTTTGATGGGATTAGATCTCACTAGATCTTGCCTAATCCTTAGTCATATTACAAAGTCAAACTCTGAATTTTTAAGTCCTAGTAATTTAGTTCATGTTGCAGCTAAATACCCTACTAGTATAAAATCCTACTTTTGGGCATCCGTTCACAATTTATTAAACTATCATCTATATGCTTGTTGTAGTAATAAGCTTCACTCCTAGCAATTCCATGTCCTATAATATGATTGTGGGTAAGAATCCAGTTATTGACAAATGCATAAAAAATGCATAAACTTGATAGTTAATATCAATAACCTACTTTTAATTTGTCATGTTGATTGTTAGGAGTCAATTTAATAAAATTAGAAACAATTCTAGAGTCCATGCAACTATAATAAGGTTTATGGTAATCTAATTATCTTGGGATAATTTTCATCTCAAATTAAGTTTTTTGGCCATGGTTCGTGATCGCTGGTCGTAGTTCGATCTTAAGATAACGGTTCTAGTGCTACCATAGGTCATTCCATAGCCAATGTCCCTAGTCTTTCTGTCATGCCTCCTTTATACTTTCCTGATTGTGATCCCCACATCAGGCCTGATATTAACCTGTTCAATTCCTCCAAGTCTATATAATAGTAAATTGTGCATAATTATTGATACGCTTAACTCGTTAAAACCCTAAATTATGCTTCCCATGAATCATGCTCTTTGATCAATTCATTGTCTAGCAATTAGTTAGGCTACAAAAACATTAGGCCATACCAGGAAAATATAAACACTAAGAAAACACCATGGTAAAAAGATCAAGACCACCGGGCTCTATTAGGCCACTGGGTAGTGGTAATTGCTGCTATTTAACAGTCCCTTTAATTTCGATGATCGCCAATTTTTTACAGCATGCAATATATATGTCTCATTCTCGTTCCAGAAGTATAGACTGTTCAAGTAAAAAAAAGTGTGCATGGTCATAGTCCAGAAACTAATACGAAATGAGAAAATGGTAAGAAATTATTTGTCTTAGATACTTTACTCCTATTATTGATTCAAACTTGTTGGTTCTCCTTTCCTTGCTTTGGTCCCGTAGTCTTGGGTTGTAAATGAGAGAAGGCAAGAAGATGATGATATGTTGGAATCAATCATAAATAAAAGAGATATTTTACTATGGAAGCAAAAAGCTTTACCTTCAATACTATGCAGTTCCAGAGTCTCCTGGCCTTTCCTTTGTTGTGTTTGAACTGAAATCGAGAGAGTTTGAAGGTGTGATAGAAGAAAATGAAACAGAAAAGAAATAAAAAAGAAAAAGCCCATTTTGATGCACAAAAATGCTTTGCCACATAGCTGTCCTCCCTTGCCACATCCCCCAACTTTTAAGAGTGTTCCCCACTATCCCTTCAGTCGGTCATAGAGATTTGACAAATCTCTTTGTGAGGAGAAAAAGGAAGGAGCAAAAGAAAATAAATTGAAGGTTTCTGAATTGGAAAAATCTTGATATATCTGAATAATTTGTAGAAAAATATTGGAGGTAGAGTAAATTATGATGCATATTGCGAAATAATTATTGGATGAGCGGTTTGCAAGATAGAAATTATTAAAATAGAAACAGTGGCTTAAAAGTTAGGTATTTTGCTGATTTTGGAGCTGTTCTAGGGTATTCTAAGAAAATATTCAAAAATCACAAATATTTAAAGAATATCATTCGGAATTACGAAATACAAGTTGTACCTACTAGAAGTTTGTAGGTCCCCAACTCGGGCCCAATTTTGGTTGGGTCAGCACCATCTCAGAATATTCTAATAAAATCAACAAAGTTAGAAAAATGAAAAATGATTGACTAAGTTGAAATTTCCATTTGGATAATGGATTTCACGGAGAAAAAGTTAAATCCGTTATCGAAAGGGTCAAGCTAGGATTTTTGGTACCATTGGCATATAGAAGCTAGTACAGAAGTACATGATAGAATTAATACACAGCATATTGAACTACCATCAATGTTTGAGGCCTACAGGTAACGTTACATTACGTGACGTACTAGTTTAGAGAGGTTGCTGGTTAGAGGTATTATAGAATACTTGCATTAAATTCTGTAAGTGTTATTTTACTATGTTTAATATAATTTCGATATTCCTACAAAGTAGTGTGTCATGTTTTGATTAAAATATTCTCATAAATAGAACCAATATCTAGTAAGAACACAAGGAGACAGAAGATAGGTTCAGTAACGATTGAAAATAAAAATAACTAGATTGCTAAAGATAGTGGTTGTGGAAAATATTGTTAATATTGAGCATTTTCAATAAAAATAACTAGAGTTTTGGAAGAAGGAAACTAAACAAACAAGTTTTAAAATCAAAACATGTATATTTCAAAGGAATCAAGACTATTCAATTTCTCACAGCAGTGGAGGATACAACAATCTAAAATTTAGTGCATCCAAAACTCAATAAAATAGATCCAAATCAAATAAAATTCACTCTTATCTAGCTCAGCTGGTAAGAGGCTCCATGCAGCCTTACCCATGATCGAATTTACATCGCCTCTCATACGATGGAATCAAACTTATCTTACTTGTTAGTATAAGTAGGACTGAGCAGAAATTCCAAAATACCAATTCGAACTGCTAAACCAAATCGAACCGAACTAAGTCGATCGGTTCAGATTATTCGGTTTTCAGTTTAGTTCGATTAAAAAACTAAAATTAGTTACGGATTTCGGATCGAATTTTGGTGACTTTAGTTTCAACCCAAATCGATCGAAAAAATCGAATTATATCCTGCCCGATCCGAACCCCATTAACCCTACCCAACCCCTAACCAAATTCTCTAAATAATCACTCCCCCCCCCCCCCCCCCCCTAAACGATTAGTTCCGAATTCCCACTTCCGAACCCTACCCCTAGTCGTCGACTTCGAGTCCTCCCTCGCCGCAGCTCTCCGCCTCTTCCTCTGTGACTCCGACACACCAAAGCCTTGCCGCAACTCTCCACGATTAGTTCCTAGTTCCCATGAATCTTCTATATGGAGCAAAATCGAACAAAATCTGAAAATCGGAAAAAATGGAAGACCATTTTTAGTCATTAAGATGTATTATGATATTATATCCAAATATCTCTCGCCGCAGCTTCCACCTCTTCCTCTGTGCCCAGTTTTTCCTCTTTTTTTTTTTTTAATAATTGCACTGTGGGCCATAGGTCCAAATAACCGATAAACCGTTCGAACTGAGCCGAATCGAACCGAAAATTCGGTTTCAGTTTTCTTGAAGGTTTGGTCAGTTTCGGTTTTGGTTTTACTATTTCAGTTCCAGTTTCAATAGGAATTTTTTTATCCAAATCTGAACTGAACCGACTAATGATCACCCATAAATCGTATGAATTGCTCAAAATATTATGATTTTAAATGATTATTTAATGAATTTATGAAAATCATTATAAATTACAATAACTTATCTTTATCTGATATAGGGCTATTCGAATTAGAAATATTATCTTCTCCCTCTTTTAGTATCTAACATTCTCATCAGAGGAGTACAGTAGCACATTAACATTTGAGCTAGTGATGTGAGATTTTAGAAGTGGATCTCCTGGATTCTAGAGGTGGCTCCTATAAATACAAGAGGCATCTTCGATATATTCTTGTGGTACTTTGTTCTGCATAATATTTAGTTCCAGGTGACACTTAGTTCTGATGTATACTTCCACCTAGTGTCAGCTCTTGTAAGTCCCCACTGGAAAACTAGGTAGCGAAGCACCAAAAATATATTCTCGTAGAAATATGTTAACTATTTAGTACAATATTAATAGCTAAAATATTATAGATACGATTATGATCAAAAAAAATATTATAGATACGATACTTTATAGATTCATAAGAATCATTGTTAATTGTAACCTCTATACTCAGAAACTTGATAGGGAAACACCAATATAAGAAGCCTCTATAGATTAATAATTATTAAAATAATTTATAATTAACTACATATTTTTCTCTAAAAAAGGTTAGGTACGATTATTTATGGACTTACAGTAATTATTATAAACTACACTAACTTTTCTCTTATATTCGAATTATCTCTTATATTCGAATTATCAAAATGTTTGCCTTCGTTTTGTTCCTTGTTAGGTTGCTTTCTTTTGTACTTCTTTGCTTTCTTTTTGATGTCATCTTATCTTGTTTGGTCGGGCACTTAATAGTTGGAGGAATTGGATTCAGTTCACATTTATTCTCGTAAATTATTACTTATTTACAAGCCAAATAGAAATGATAATGTATGCAGCCATAAATCAAATTTTAACACAGTTTATACAAATTTTTAAATTAAAAATAAAAATTTTATTTTTTAATTCAAAATTTTATATAGGACAAATAAAAAATTATCCCATAAATGCATCAATTATCATCCGTATCTAAAGAGTACACAGAGACAACATTACAAGAACCTCAGGATTCTGATCGAAACTTCACCAGCGCAGTACAACACAAAAACCTAAACAAATACAGGTACAACACAAAGACGTAAACAAACACCGGTAAACAAACAAAGTAGCAAGTCTTATCATACACAGGTACAGAATCTAAACCTCCAGCAAAAACAAAATCCAACAGAACGGGGCATTGCAGTAGCAGAAACTGCGTTAGTTTTTGCTGCCTTTCTCAAAATAGAAAGGCTAATGCTAAGCTGCCCCAGAGAAGATATCCAGCATAAGTTCAGCCCCAGGATGCCCCAAGCAACTATCTCCTGTTACTGCTTACCTCAACAAGCATGCATGCTTCAGCTTATTTCTGAACAGATCCTTCGAGAGACAGGTGGTTGCTTAGTTTGAAACCTAGTACAGGTCTCGTTACCAGGACGTTTATACCTTCTGCAATTTATTTTTCCTGACCAGATGGTGATATTTGAATGCTGCAAGTCAAAACCATGCTCTCTTGAAAGAGCCATTGATCAGAAAGCACGCCATAACGAGCAAGCAATCTTTCATATCTGCAACAAACGTTATAACTTATAACAGCATATTCATGAACTCGAACACAAGGGCAATCAAATTATCATCATATCTTTTGATTTGTTCAGTGGAGCTCAAAGTGTTCATGTTTTTTTAAATTCCTCATTTTCTTGATGGCGTAGTTGAGTGCTGGTGCCTCGTTCTATATCTGCGCTTGCTTCCTTTGTGATGTCCAACCAAATCTGAGCTCCTGCTCTTGACCATGCCTAGGGACCCCAGCCCTGAAATCTGGCTTGCACGCCTTGCCAAGGAGTTAGCCCCTGAAGTCTGGCTCGTTCGCCTACCCGTTCGCCTACCCACCCCGCTGCTGCCACTGCCTAACGCAGCTTTAGCAAGGCTATCAAGGGCTGCTTCCCTCGCCCTCTGCGGCTTGATTGGCTGCTTGTTGAGGTAAGTCAAGTGAGGTAATAGGCTGGTCGCAGTCTTTCGCAGCTGGTCATCGCCAATGTTGGCCTGGACAGGGTTTCCTATGAGATTGAGGGCCAGGAGGGAATGGTAGTTGGCAACAAGCTGCCCAAGGGCCTTGGCTGTTGTGAGCTTGTTGAAGCTAAGGTCCAGCACTGTCAATTTGAGGAGGCGATGCAGACCCTCAACATTGCTAATCTTGTTACCAGCAAGGTAGAGCTCTTTGATGAGAGTGCAGTTGGATAGCCCTGCGAGGGGAGTAACCACGTTTATGATACTAATGATACGCCTTATTTAATAGTCCAATCCAATAGCATTATTAACAATAAAATTTTCTCCAGTAAATGATAGGTCAAGAACCCACACAAGGACATGTAGCCAACGGAATCTTGGGTGAGTGATAACTGATAAAGGGGAAATTGGAGGAACAAAGAGGTTTTAATTTTTCTAGGGCCACATTCTATAGCTTGGTCTACACAAAGAGGAGGATAGAAAAAAAAAAAAAAAAATGAAAAGGCAATGAAAAGAAAGAACAGAATGCATCAAATATAGTTGCTCAGTTGGAATATGTGCTAGCTAGCATAGTACTTATCAGGCTTCTTAATAACCATTACCTTCTTTAATATTTAGATCGAAGTTACAAAATTCCTGACCCTTGACGATCAAGCTATTTCCAAGGGGACATAGAGTTGGGACTTAGGACGGATCCTAGAAAGGATCCAGATATAGAACAAGTGCAATTCATAACTTGATAAAACAAACAAGTTGACTATTAAATTTACAGCAGAAGCAAGTTTTACATGGTAAAGAAAACACAAATCCAAACTCGTCAAGAGTAGAAATATCTCAGATATCAGCATCTTAAATTCTCTATTTTACTTTAATGTTTTACATGAAATTGGTAGTGAAGTTTATGTAAACAACAGTTGTAACACCACTCAGTTCTTCGAGACCTAAATAAAATGGCTTTCTCCTCGTTTCCCCGAGATTAGTCAATTTACCATCACTGTCCACTTCTTTGATGTCAAGAGTTACAACAAGTGCCACTATAGCAAAGTGGTTAAAACTCTTAGCAAGTGGTCGGGAGTTCTGGGGTTCGACACCACTTGCAACAAGTTACAGGGGGCATTGAGATAAGGATGGCCATGGCCTCTATTTCATACATAAAATAAAAATTTATTTAAGGTGGAAACTACCAGAGAAATTTTATGGCCCATAGCATGAACACGACCGATGCATAATTTAAGAATTAAGAGGGTTATAATAAGGTATCCTGCAAGATATTTGATAGAGAAAGGGAGAGAAATCAGAGTCATATATGATAGAGATGGCAACATGAAGAGCAACAGCCATGGGAGTGTACAGGCTTGCAGTCTTCACTGGACCAGAGTGAAAGCTGAGTGGATAGCTGTCCGGCAACCATCATGTTCTCGATATTATTTCAGATCCAATTTATCCATGATGAATAAAAGGAAGTGGTGTATTTAAATCGAAAGTGATATAGAAGTATAAAGGGCCTTACAACCTAACCATTCAATACACACGATCCCATCATCTCAACAAGATTAATAGAACAAAAACAAGAATCTAGAATATTCGATACCAACACAATTACTATCTATATTCAACAAGAAATATGAGCCAAAATTTCATCAATTGCATCTTTCAAGGATCATTTCATGTGCATTCTCCTTTGCAATCTGATGAACACTTTCCTAGTACTATTTAGCCAACCTGGAAAACTTGGATCAAAGCTTGCTCTCTTGTCCTTCCCAGTGTAAATTATATAAATGATGACATACTTACAAAAATGCTTCTCTTACCAAATTCCTCACGAATAGCTAACAATCTAGAACGAAAAACTCTTGTTTCAAATCTTGAAATTCTAAAGGATCTTATTTTTATAGCCATCTTCCCAACAAATTCACTATAGGATTAAAATAAGTGTGTCCAAAAATTTATGAAAACATGCTTGTTTCATTATGTATACCCACCAATATTCTCAAAAAAAAAAAAAAAACAAAAAAAAAAAAAACATGATAAGGAGAATAGTTCTGCTTACCATGGCCAATACGTGATATCCGGTTATAGCTAAGATTCAGAACCCGTAACCTTGTCAGCTCCCTAAGCCCCTCAATTGTTGCAATCTTGTTCCTAGACAAGTCCAAAGTGTGAAGGCTCTTCGGCAGGGAGCCAGTATTTATTTGAACTGCAAAAGAAAACAAGAATTATCACCCAAAAAAATCACAGTTTGCACAGTTTCATTATTGTTTTAATGGTTGCTAGATGATACCTATAAAGTTCCCAGATAAATTGACAGTCCGAAGGCTGGAGAAGGTTGAGATGGAAGGAATGACCTTGAGTCCCATGCCAGATATGTGAGCTACAGATGACAGGGAATTTAGAGACTGAATCACATGGTTAGCCTGCATGATCTCCTCCGTGGTTCGGCAATCTGCATGAGAAGAATGTTTCTTCCCAGAAGACTCCCCAACCTCGGGAGAATTCACGAAGAAAAAACCTCCCCTTTTCTCCTCTTCTCCATCACTGCCATCATCATCACAATCATCATGTATTGGGCAGAACTCCGTTTCCTCAATGCTGTTAACCCAAGCATTAATTCTATCCAATGGGGAAGAAGAGTCCATAGCAAAAGCAACCCACTGATTCGCAGACTCCTCTATTGCTGCCTTCTTCCCCTTCTCAGGGGTCCGACCTGGCTCAAGAGTATCCGAGGAGTATCCAGCTTTTTGATGGGAAGCCAAGGTTGGAAGTGGGGGCTTGGAGGAGCCTACAGGCAGATGGAGATTGCGGTGACTCCAAAGGAAGAGCTTCCACCACACCTTCCGGCTTCTTGAGGGTAGGACTTGGCTTGATGACCGCTTCTTTAACATCACTCTGTCCGCACTATAATTGCTTTTAGCTGACAAAGGGCTGCTCTGATTTTTGTAGAGAGAATTCCCATCAGTCAACAGACTCTTGAGATCAGTGTAGGATTGTGATTTTGTAGGGGAACTGATTGTTTGTAGGTTGGTTCTTTTAGTCTCAATATTGGAACACGAACGCTTTAGCACAGGTGAACCCCAGGAGGCCATTTTCTGGCCCATTCCAGGATCGCTAACATGCCCGGACTGCATCAGCAGGTCAGGAGTGATGGCTCCATCTCTCTCGGACTTATTTTCAAGCACCTCATGGCCAAACTGAATGAACTCTAGGTTCGAACCATTCGAATCAGCTCGGGCATGGAGGTCAAGATCAGAGTAGTCCCTCTTCATCGATAGAATCTCATCATGCTCGTCGCCGCCCTCGTATGCTGCATCTGCTGCTGCTGGATCAGCTTGGTTCAAGTTTCCATTACTGGCAGGTTTTGGAGACGGTGAGCAAGTAAGAGATGTATTCTCTGTCTCCTTTATCACAGTCTTTTCTTCTGGTTGGTTTGGGAAATCTATCGGCTTCACTCGAGGCTTTACATTGGTCTCTCCCTTCTTTAGATCCACATTTTTATTGGCTTCCTAACAGACATGAACAATTTGAATAACACCATGTTAAAAAAAAAAAAAAGATGACAAGCATGCAAGCTAGAAGATCAACTAAATAAAACAGAAACAACTCACCTTGATCCTCTTCTTTTTTCCACTAACCAATGGCGAAAAACAGCTAAATAACACCATTTTTTCCCAGAAATGGATGATAGCAAAAAAGAATCTAAGATAACGTAAGCTAGACAAGGGAATATAAGAAAATATTTGCAGAATACAGATGAAACAAGCCAATTCCAGATAGAAATGAGAGATGTTCTATAACAGAAGAAAATGGTTAGCCGTTATCGATAGGGGAACCTTTTACCAAACAAAAGAAGTGACAAAGGAGGAGGGTTGAGGAGATATGAATGGTTGAACGAAGAGGGAAGAGATCATCCTCTAAAGCCCACACCTTTCTCAAGGTGCAAGGTGATGGTGCCTCAGGGACGGCCAGAGTGATCGAAAAAAAGCCTTGATGTCAACAGCCAAACAACGAAGAGCCTTGGCGAATCCGTCTTAACTAAACCTGAAGACAAAAAATACAACGAAACAAAGAGAAACTTCGCGTTAGCTAGTCATAAAGGAAAGAAGAAACTTTTGCCTAGCTCTATAGCTCACAAATTCTTTCCTAACTTTACTAGAAAGAGAACAAATCACTTTGAGATTATGCTAGTGGAGAACAATTTAGACCCAATCAAGGTTGCTAGATGAGAATGAGATATAGAATAAACCCATAAGACTTCTGGGGTCCCAAGTCCTAACCTTCACCAAAAAAATCCCTAAATGAGGAGTGTTTATGATAGATAATCTACTAAAGATTCTTTAACCTCCTTCAACATTTACAAATTTAAAAGGGCAAACAAAATGTTGATGGAACTATTTTGCTTTATCGTAATGTCCACTCACAAGTGAGGAATTATATATATGTACTCAACTTGTAGCGTGTTTCAATAGAACATGGGGACTAGCCACTGTTTATATTAAAGAAATATTGATGGAGCTTCACTATTTTCCCCCGTGGGGGGTTTGGGGGATGATTAAATGATTCTTTCTTTATTCTCATCCAGCAATTATAAAGACCAAACTTTTAAGCCGAAGAATGAGATGGACAAAAGAATAAATCAGACCAAAAGAAGAGTGGTGGGTAAGAATGGGACCAAAATAACAGCTCATTTTTGGCTTGTTTAAGGTCAACAACCACTGTTATAAACAGAAAAAAAAAATGACAATTCCAATTGATTTGATGCATAATTAGGAACATTCCCATCGATATCCTATTTCAACATTGATGCAGGTTAAAATGTAAATAAACCCAAGAAAAAGGGAAAATTCTATTTGCACACAACATTTTACTCTTGATGTACGGTTTTGAAACTTATAAATAATTACAAGTTTGTCATTATTTTTTTGGACTAAATTACCCTTATAAATACCAAACTAAGACTTCTTAGAATTTGGAACTACGACTCATCGTTTTCCTCCTTTATTTTCTCTCTAAAACCCTAAATAATTTTTTTTGGTATTTAATAAAAGCACATCTCCTACAAAATTATTGATTTGATTTCTTGATCCTTTAAAATTTTTTATATTAACGTTCCTTAAAAGATTAGAAGAATTTTAAATTCTTTAATTTTACCGTGACAAGTGAAATTTGGATTTGGAGAATTTTAAATTTTTTGATTTCACCGTAACAAGTAAAATTTGGATTTGGAGTTTGAGTTTTCTTATGCAAATGGAAAATTCCAACATGCAATTGGTGTTAGATAACAAATTTAAGGTACGATTTGAAATGTTGTTTTAGGTTTTATGCGTATTTATTTGAAATTTATCGTTAATTAGCTTTCTTTTGTACGGAGACTTCAATTGCTGGTCGGATATTAATACCCGACAAGCATGTTTCTTGGTTGGGTATTAATATCCGACCAAAATATTTTTTACTCTTAAACTAACATCCGACTCAAACAAAATCGGATAAAAATGGAATCAGACGAGTGAGGAGTTAGAGAAAAGGGAGAGGGGTATTTTTGAAATTTTTTTTGGGCCAAACAGTAAAATAGTAATATTTCAAAATAGGAATTTGGTGTAAATAGTAAATATGACACCAAGAGTAAAATGACGTGCGCAAATAGAATTTCCTAAGAAGAAGGAGTCAGTAGTTTTCCGCCCACTACATTTGACCTTGCTCAGAAAAAAAAAAGAAAAAAAAAAGAAAACAGGTTCAATTAATTGTATGAATAAGAGTCTTGTAGAAACACAAGTGAATTTTTAAAGACTAAAAAAAACTAAAATGGAGATTTCAGAAAATGCAATTTTTTTTTTGGTTGATCATTGCAACAGATCTAGTGAACAAGAACCAAGCACAAAAAAAAAAAAAAAAAAAAAAAAAAAAAAGACCTCCATTTAATTCTTAGTCCAAAATTCATGCACCGACAACTCAACAGGCCCATCACAAACAAAAATAAAATGAGCATGCAAAATTTATTAATTTATTCATCAAATCAATCTTACTGAGGAAAACCCAACCCAACAATGGACAATCAACTCTCTCCAATTCCTTCCTCATTTAATTGAGCTGTGGACCAAAAATATAAGACGAAAGCAAACAACTTGCTCCAATTAATGTATCAACAATTCAAGATGCCAACTAAAAGGAAAAGATGAATGAGTATATGCCAAAATTGCAAGCAATGAAAGCAATAAAAAGAAAGCATCACTCATTCCTATTGAGGAAAAAGAATAATACCCAATTAATCAATGGCAGTGACGAGAGACTGTCCGTTAGAAAAGAAAGGGAAAGAGCTAGTTTTCTATTGAAAATAGCATTTCTAAGACAAACCCAATTGACCAAAATCGATTATTTTCAATATTACGGAATAAAAATGTTACCTTTGCTAGCTGTCAATACTTCTTCCAGATTGAGAGTGAGAGAGAGAGAAGGGGGGGGGGGGTGGTTCAAAGCAAATCAAATTTGTGAATGAGAGAGAAAATCGGGGGCTCGAAAGAGAGAGAGAGAGAGACGTTTGGAGAGAGGTGTTGAAGGCCGAGCCTATAAATAGGAGGGGAGAGCTGTCAGACTCAGAGACGCAGACGCGGTTGACACGCGGGGTGAGTTTCCAAAGGAGCACACCACTTTTCCTAGTAAGCCCACTAAACATGTGTGGTCAAGTGGGCTCACTATGAAAGTTTGTGTGCTCATTTGGAAACTCCCCACGCGGGGGCTGGTCTCTTTATTCTGCTTGTTATTATTTGCCTTTTTCAACGCCAATAATTGTGAATCACATTTTTTTTAGTCCCAAGATTTTTTTTCTTTTTAATGATTTTTTTTTTTTTTTTGTTTCATGTTTTTTTATAGCTAATTCATATGAGAAAACTAAGTATACTTCCCTTAATTTTTTAAGAATTTTTTTTGAATTATGATCTACATATTTAGAGTTTATTTATTTTTAATTTCTTCGATTTTAGTTTTAACTTGATGATCCATATGAGATCCATATGTTTTTTTATAGCTAATTCATATGAGAAAACTAAGTATACTTCCCTTAATTTTTTAAGAATTTTTTTTGAATTATGATCTACATATTTAGAGTTTATTCATTTTTAATTTCTTCGATTTTAGTTTTAACTTGATGATCCATCAATTTAACACAAATTTTAATAGTTTCCATTGAGTAAACATTTTGTATATACTTGAAGAAAGTGCAAATGAGCTACAAAATTCATAAAATTTGATTTTATTAAAATTAAAGAGGTAAAAATCCTAATTCTAGAGAAAATTTGAAGAAAGATCATTGAATTACTATATTTTTATCACTAGCTCACGATTTTTTTCCTAAACTGACAGCTCACCTACAATATTCCCTATATATATATATTACCAAGGGAATGTTTAGTTGATTTGGGGCTGGATTTAAGGATATATTTACTATTTAATGTCAATTATTTTATTTTTCACAAAATCTATGGTTTGGATGATTGACTTAACGTAAGGAAAAATGCTGATATGGCCATGGCTTTGGTTCCAAATGGAGTTCCTCTTATTGTGGGAAAGTAAGGCAAAATCTACCCCCTTTATGACTTGATTGGTTCATAGATTTGAAAAATAGATTTATAACAATTAATAGTATTATCCAAATCCTTATTCACCAAATTATTATTTATTTTATGGAAAGAGATATAAGGATTTGAGGATACGAGAGTTTTTCCTTACTTTCTATGGATTAGTTCATAGAAAAAAGAACATGAAAATGGGATGCGGATTAGAGGGATAATGATGATTTTTCCTCTCAAATAGTGTTAAAAAAAAGAAAAAAAAACTCTCCTCTCCATAATTAATAAAATAATTTTAAAAAAACCAAAACCGCCAATTCCAGTTGGTTTTACCGTAAAAGGTGAAAATTCCAAACATAGCCAAAATCAGTGCCAAGTTAGACCAAACCCTTGACTAAAATTCTTGAAACAAACACAGGATTTTGTAGATTTCTTATAATTAACATTGGAATCAAAATCAAATTCTTGCCCATAATAATTTTTAGGATTAATTACAATTAACTATCCATGTACTATGGATTCTTCAAGATTTTTCTCATAAATTTATAAATTGTAAACTAAACATTGTCGGAATAACATGAATAAGAAGAATGAAGAGGGAAATAGTGTTACTCATTATGACACTTTACTTGAAAAGTTTGCTCTAACCTTGACCTTGATGCTTATTTAGCCTCCTTATCTTTGTTGCATGAGCTTGAGAGATGAGAGATTGAGAAATATATAAAGATTATAATAAGAAAATGAAGGTTGGATATAAAACTCTTAGTAAGGTTGTAAATAATTAGAAAATTAAGCATATTTTCCCTCTCCAATATATCATTATGTGCTTAAGTACTCAATTTTCCAAGCTAATCTCAATTTCAGTAATGTTTCTCAACTAATTATACTTGGGAGAAATGGCTTAGCTACTTTTGTTATCTCTCAGCTAATTCAGTTGGATAGGAGAAAATAAAAAAATAATTAATGGGTGGTGAGTGAGAATTAGTGGGGAGAAGAAAAATAATTAATATAGATTTTTTAGATTTACAAAATTTGGTAATTTCAAAAAAATCCTAGAAAAGTAATAAAAATATAATAGAGAGAGATAATCATGGTGCAATTTACGGTATAACTTTTCGGATTTATAGTTGTAGATGGAAATTGCAAAAATAAAACCGATAAATTAAAAATCGGGTATTTTTGCTGGTTTTAAGATTCTTTCAGAAAATTTCTAGAAAATTTTCAAAAATAACAAATATAGGAAAACAATAACCTCGAACATAGAATGTCATTTGGAGTTATAGATTTTAAGATAAATTAAAAAAAGATGTATTATTGATATGGCCGAATTAGGCTTTCTAACCAGATTAATATACTATTATTGAGTTTTGTGGAGCTGGAAGTACTGTACACCAAACCCCGGTCTGCAGATCTAACTTTGCGATAAGTTTGTGGGGGTGGTAAAGGTCAGTGCCCCCTTACTCAGGAGTTTGAATTGTGGCCTAACTATATATATTCTCATCCTATACTTGAAAAATTCTATTCTCAAATAGTAAAGAAATTCTCTGGAAGCCGTAGACGTAGTCCAATTTGGAATGAACAACGTAAATTTTTGTGTTCTTGTGCTCTATTGTTCTTTATTATTTTATAATTGCTACTCAAATCAGTGATAGTCGCTACAACTATAACAGTTATAGACAATAGGAAAATGGAAATATACAATCATTATCGTCACCATCATTACTAGTAACATTTAGTCACTAGTGTTGCCAACCATTATTATTTTCAGGGTTTCATCAAACACTGCCTATTAAAATTTGATTTTTCATTTTTCAAACAATGGAGAACAAAAAAGTTATGAAAAGAAGACCACAAATTGAAATTAGCCTGGTTCAAGAAACCAATCAACTAGTCAAAAGATTTTTGCTAGTTTAGATATTAGGTTCAAATTTGTTTTATATTTAGTAACAGGTTTCCTAGGTTAAGGGGTATATATTTAGGCATGAATTGTGGAGAATTCAATCCTAATTTTTTGAAGAGCTAAAATCTAAGATTTTGAGTATTTATGAGGATAAAGAAAATTAATAATAAAGAAACTTTAAAAAAGATTTGAAGGTTTGAGTTTGGGGTTTGAAGAAGCATGGCCATATATATGTCTAAATCATTGATAAAATATCTAATTTGTTATATTACCATGAAACTAATAAAATTTATATCCTCTTAACATGGGCATAAGTAGTTGTTGAATCACATTCTATTATTGTATCACTATGTCTATATCTTTACAGTTGATTATTATATATATAAAAGGTGTCCCAATTCTATGTAAATATCATAAAAGTAAGCAATTTGAAGTTTCAAAATCGAATACAGGAATTGCATCAAGAAGATTATTGAAACTTAATTCTGCAAAATAAAATTGAATTCAGATTTCTTCTACCTAAAATTAATGAAACCATTGCTTTAATCTTAATCATCCATTTGATCTTGATAGCCCTTAAGAAAACTGAATAAAATCTCATTGGATAAATGATATAAAAAATCAATTAAACTTTAAAATATAATTTTTCATTCATGAGCATTACGTAACTCTCTCTAGCAATTATACCTAACAAATCTCTATTACTGAACAGCTTTTTCAAATTTTATTTGGAAAAGAAAAAAAGAGTAGAAAAAACATGAAAAAAGAAATCAAGTTCCTATCTTGATAAAAACTGCTGCCACTCTATATTCCCAATTAGTAAAAAATGAAGCAAAAATCTATGCAGTCCCTAAATAATGATGCAAAATTTCTGGGAGAAGACTAAGCTGTCTTTGATAATAATTAGTTTTTCCCTAAAGAAATTTAACTTCTCTTTTAGTTTCTTTTTTTTACTTTTTTTGTTGTTTTCCAAATTGTCAATTAAAAAATACTACATCCCTAAAAAACTTCCAACACAAGCTTAAATAAATCAAATGGTAAATTGCACATGTAGAAGACAAAAGAATTACATGTAGAATCACAATGAACCATGTAGTTGATGGTCCACTATCTTCTCTTAGAATGTATAAGACTCGAAAATCACTGATATTTCTCCAAATCTCTATGTCCCTCAATTGGACCCTTACATAGTAGTTCTCTTTAATTAGTTCAAGATCCACTTGATGACAGCCTAGTGCATCATTCTCAAGCTAAATATTCCGTACGCCAAATTTTAATATAGCATAATGACACACTTTCGAAGCTCAATGACGCAGACTGGAAAAGAATTTAAAGTTTATGGTGGAGAATTTGGAAAGAAATTAGGATTTTTAGATAAATTGGGATTTTAGATCACACATCCAGGTAAATCATACTCTCCACTCTCTCATGAAAAAGATTTGGGAAGAGGCAGATCACATGCTCTGAATTTTCATTAATTATCTCTCTCTAAATAAAATTAGAGTTTTACAATCAATATATAGAAAATACTAATGCAACAAGATAATAACAAATTTTTTAAAATTTAACTATATAACTAATCTAATCTTGATTTTATTTTATCTTCTATCAATTCTACCTCGTTTATAAACATTCATCACCTGGTGAAGGAGGCAAATATAAAGTCACTTGAGTCCGAATAAAGACAAGCGATCTTCTCAATATGTGGTAAAGTTTTCCACCAAACTAAATATATGAAAATTGAATAGTTTAGCAGCCAAATATATGCTATTTGACATTTCAATTGTGGATAGAAGTAGAAATCTATTGTTTCTGTTGAAAATGAAGAATTTGGAATGGAAGCTGGAAAGATAAGAAAAACATGATCTTCATATAAGATTTTTTGTACTTCGTCATGTATCTTTGGAAGGAAAATTGAATTATCAATTTCTAAATTTTTGACAAGTTATATGTTGGATTTGGTCTCAACTATAATATGACTTAAAATTTCGGAAGTTGATATGTCTGTATCTGAACTCTTAGAAGGATCCGATATCATAGTGCCAAATTTTTCTCCATATATTGAATACTTGATGAAATAACATTGATGAGCGGAATATCTATATCTTTCATATTTAAAGCAATGTTTAAAAACAAGATGCGGAGCATACTATACATGAAGAAAAAACTGCAATCAATTTTAAGTTGGACGAGATTTATAGTTACTGAGGTACTAATCAAAAGCGTTTCGAAGCAACTTTAATTTAGCATAATTATATTCCTGCTCTAAAGTTAAAGGAAAATAATGGAAAAATTACTCGAGATTGTTTTTTCAATTTTCATAACCAATAGGGCATTATAACTGTGAAAATATGGGACTATGTCGTATATAGCACACTACACTTGCTTGAAATCAGCATCAGTGTTGATATATTTGCCACAAAATATGAACCCATAATATTTAATTCAAAAATTTTCAAAGCAAAACGTTCAGAAAATACTAAAGAATTAGAAAGAACTATATATTTTTTTCTTTCTACCACACCAGTTTAGATACTTACTACAATACTTCTAATTATAGTCTAATCATTTCATTTAAAATTTTGAGTTTGAATCCCTTTCTTTCATTTCTTGAATCATCAGTATGAACTAATAACAATTGAAGTTTAAAAAATAGACTTAGCAGTTCTAGAAGCATCAATGATTCATCTACCGGCATATCCATTTGCAACTCCTTTGAAAATATTATCCGAATGTTACTTTTTCCCTGTATCTCAAATCACATAAGGGTGACAATATTTTCTGGATGGGCCCTTGGGAGAATGCGACAAAAAGAAATGTGGAAAGGGAATATTTAGGGATCAACAAGTGGTGAAAACTTCTTCAAAGTTATGATGGCTTGAATGCAAGCCAACACGCTTAAGTTATTGTCATGTATTCAATACATTGGACTTTAATAGAGTTGAAGTGATTTCGACTAAATATATGTATGCACACTAATTCAAATTGTCTAGCCAAAAAGTCTACTATTGGCTTGCTATATATTTATTCTTCATTATGTATTTTAAATACAAAAGTAATGTCGATATTTGAAACATGTGAGTTATAAGTCATTTATTTCTTTTACGACCTTATCAGTGTTAAACACATTTTACTTGAGTAATTTTCCAAAATTAGCTTTAAAAATAAATTTATATTTGTAAATAAATAACCTGGAACCCTTCATACATACGTTTTTGGGGTCTGAAAGTATAACATATGTATGCAAATGATATATAATTCAGAAGAATATGTGAGTAATTTATACACAACATCTCTTTCCTCTATCAAGGGCTCCACCAATTGATATCTTTTCACAAATAATTAAAATTCCATTTCTTGATCTCTATCTTCAATTTTTGGTTTTTGGAAACTTATAAAATTCTTCTGCCAAACCCTAATTAATGAACCTACGAAATCCTTTAAATTGTATCTGACTAAATCCGGGTATTGTGGACATTCTCTCATTTCCATTCCGGAGTATCTTAATATTAAGTTTCCAATATTTACTTCTTTGGGCTTCTATTGAATCAAGAAATATGTTTGATTATACATCTTTTGATATATAAGGTATCGTACGAGCAATTCAAATTGAAGCAATTTGATGTCTAACTTGGGCCCATATGACAAAATCGATTGATATGTCAAAATCTAAAAAATTGCTGAGTTGGAATCCCATTCCTTCATTCCAAGGATTCTTATCTTGTGATTCCAGAGAATCTAGCTATAGGAAAATCAGAAACCAAGAGTTGTCTCCCCTTTTCCGCTCGACTCTTTGGTCTTAGTGCAACGTCTCGACTAGAGCTCGAATTCATTGCGAACGGGCTTCAAACGGGCTCTAAAATTATGTTCAAACCCTTAATGGGTCTAGTTTCTTCTTAGCGGGTCTGCCCTGTTGTGAACTAGATTTGATTACAACCAATGCCCTTTCCCCATCTCCTCTCTAATCATTCCGCCTCCAGGCGTCTTTCCCCCATCTCTTCCTTACCAACAGACAGCACCGAATTCGTTTTCCAATCCACCCCCATCTTCAATTCTACTATGTCCTTTAAATTCCATCCTCTGATCAGTCATCCTCACTACGTCATCAGCCCTCTTTGATATTCGCACTTTCGTAGCTAATAAGGTTCCACGTTTGCACTCAGCTATCAACCACACAACTGCCACTCCCTCTTCAAGTCCAGCCACCAACACCCTCGCCTCGCCATCCGACAACATCCCTCTTCCTCTCTTCAATCCACTGTCCTTTGTCGAGCTTCAAAAGTAAACACCTCCCTTTCCCATTTCCGTTCAAAATAAATAAAATACGCTTATTGGGTTTTCTTCGACCCAAAGTTAATCTGACCCAAATTAAGTCAGATTCTTTCTCTTCTTTCTCTCTAGTTTTCTTTTTTCTATTTTTTTTCTATTTTTTAAAAACCTAAACAAAGAAAAATAGGAAGAAGATGGAAAAAAGATCAGAGAAGGAGCAATGGCTATTGGGACTTGGGGGAAGAGAGGAATTTTTTTTTTCTTATTTTTTTTTTTCTTCTTCTTCTCTTTCTTTCTTCTTTTCTCTCTATTTTCTCTTCTGCTTATGCTTATGTTGCTCTTTGCTTCTCTGTCCTTTCTTTTTTTTTTTTTCTCACTTTTTTATTCTGATTTTTTTGTTCTCTTTCTTTTCAATTTTTTTCACTAATTTTTTAATATATATATTTTTGATTTTTCTCTCAAATCTAAAATATAAAAATAATAAAGAGAGATGGAAGAAGAGGGAGATGAAAAAGAACGGAGAAGATTAAAGAATTGGACTCTGATACTTGGAGGGACGGAATTTTTAACTTTGATATTAATTTAATACAAAATGGAAGAGAATTTAGGATTTGTAGTAAAAAATATGGAAGAAATTAGGATTTTTGGATAAATTGAGAGTTTTGAATCTCACGTTCAGGCGAATTACATGTCCACTCTTACAAATCACTCATGAAAAGATTTGAAAAGAGATAAAATATATGCTCTCAATTTTTATTAATCATCTCTCTCTAAATAAAATTAGAGTTTTACAATCAATATATAGAAAATCCTAATATAACAAGATAATAAGAAATTTTTCAAAATATAAATAAATAACTAATCTAATCTGATCTTTTTTTTATTTGATCTTTATTACTCAATATGCTCTCCTCTAATTTGGAGATGATGGAAGTTGATTCTTAACAGAAAAAACCTATTTCCATTTAATATGAAATCAAAATAAAATGTTAATAAAAATGTAACTGAGAAAGGTATGGAAAAAAATTTGTTGAAAAATTATTTTAAAAATTTGAAGAAGGATATGAAATTTAAACAAATAAAGTTATAGTGATCATTAAACTTAGACCTTGCAAAAAATCTACCACCAGTTTGAAATTAAGTTTATAATAGTGTATAAGAAATAAATTTAAATAGAAAAAAATAAAATAAATAAATACAGTCTAGCATTTCTAAATTAATTGTAGTGAGAGAATCACTTCCTTGTAGTAGCTTTTATTTTTATTTTATTTTTGAGATTAGGAATATATATTGATTAATTATCTAAATTAAATTCTACGATTGTCATTATTGGAATACGTATAACTACTTTTTTCAATAGATGAAAACGTATTACCAATTAGACTAATCTGCCTTTTAAAATCTTTTTGAAGAAGTTCAGATTTTGGTATTTTCTTTGCATTCAATTTTTAATTTTTTTCATCCAATAAAATTTTGTTAATGAGAGAAATCAACACTAAAAAAATGATTCAGATTAATAAAATCATCTTGTACTATTTTTAAAAAGTGGAGAGGATTTGTATATGATATAATTAAAAAATATTAAAATTTTTTTATAATTAAGCAACTGGTAAATATAATAAAAAATATGATACTCCAAATATCTTGACACTTTTATTTGTTACGGTGGATCAATAGAACTTGAAGCTCTAACTTGCCCTCTATTAGTTACCTATCCTGATTTGACCAATTCATTTTAAAATTCAAACCCTAAAATGTACTACCAACTTCGAGGTCATTCATTCTCTAATTTTCTAGAATTTTAATGATTTTCTTATAATATTCTGGAAAAATCCTGAAAGTGACAAAATACCAGATCTTTTAATTTTACTGGTACAATTTTGACAATTTGTGTCTTTCTAACCGTAACTCGAATAATTATTCCAGATGTTGTTTTGTGGTCATCTCATTTTGCTCTACCTTCTATATTTTTCTGGAAATTTTCTGGATACATCTAAGATGCGGATAGCGTTCGACGACGTATTATAAATGAATACGCCAAGCCTAAAATATTTTTAATAAATTGAATGTTATTGTCACTGAATCACATACATATGCATTGACTGGAAATAGGAAGACAGTAGGCAAACCTTTTATTTTTCAACAAAATATCCAGTCGAACAATAAAGGTTCCAAGGAATAATAGCACTTATTAAGACATTAAAATTTTGAGTCTTGGAAATGACAAACTAAATAAATAAAGTAGGATGAAAGAATAAAATAAATAAAATTTCTCAGTGGCGCCTTACAAGGAAAAAATACTACTGATTATCTTCTAACCCTTCGAAAAGTTGTCCCAACTGTGGTGGGTCCTCTTTCTCAATATCCTGCAAATTATCTGGGCGTGCCAAATCAGGATCGTTAGAACGACCTAACAAGTACTATCAAAGGAAAATAATAATACACAGGCACGCTATGTGTATATATAAAATAGAACAGGAAACTAAATAAGATATTAGAAAATTATAACGGCAATAACAAAATATATATTTTTAGAAGGAATTGAAACATGAGTTAAATTATAAATGTCTTGAGTATGATAATTGTTAGGGGTATCATCTATATACATGTATCATGGATAATCTTGTAGTAGAGACGTATAGAACAAAATGAATATGCATGTAAAATATGACATCATTTCATGTTATTATTATTATTATTATTGTTTATTTATTTGGAACTGTCATAAGTAGTGTGACACATGTTTTACGAGTATCCCGTGCATACCCGGGACCACGACCATGATTCTTGGTACTGCCCCAGACCGTACGGCTAAGTACTAATGAACATGAACTCTGATGAGTTTAAGTTTCAGGCGCGCAGCTCTATATGATGATGGTGATCCAGTAATCACCCAGAACCCCATGGTGGTTCCTAAGTTTGGTTGTACAATCTCAAGAATATTAAATTCCTAAAACATGTGTACAGTTCCTTCTTCGAGTTCCCCCATAACCCAATTCATTCTGTGATTTTAAAAATGGATTTATAACATACATTATACTTAATCTCAATTATATTCAAGTCAACAAGTCATATATGTATTAACTAAAATTCTCATCTAAAAGTTATTTATAACTATACTGTATGTGTGGACATTGAAGAGTGGCTAGTTGCAAGATTTTCAAGGACTAATTAAAAACAATTTTTTTATTTAGAAATAATTAGAAAGTTTCAGAAGAATTACAATAAAATAAATAAATAAATAAACTTATAAATATAAAAGGATAGGGGCTTACTATTGACAATGTAGATGGATATGATAATCATTGCAAGAAAGGCATTAGCATGACTTAATTTATCCATGGAAAATGACATTTCAAGCTTCCAAATAAAGAGAATTTGGTTATTTACATGTTGTTCACATATTCATGAATAATATTTGTTTGCATAGGACTTTTAATATCACCATTCTCCACTGTCAGGCAGCATGTGGATCTTGTAATGATGAGTCTACTCTACAATTTCTAGGTGTGTTCAAGTTTTCACTTTTTTTCTTTTTTTTCCTGGATACTACAAATCATAGAGACAGTATCAAGCAATGCATGGTTATATATTTGTTTTCCTGGAACTACTGTTAACTTCACATGATATGACAGAACAAGTAAAAAAAAAAATTAAAAAAAAGGAAGGCTCGGGTCTCTCTCTCTCTCTCTCTCTGGCTCTTTTTTTTTTAAAACAAATAGATAAATAACACATAACTGCAGTTCTGTTCAGTGAATAGAACTGCAGTTCTGTTCAGTGAACAGTACTGCAGTTCTGTTCAGTGAACAGTACTGCAGTTCTGTTCACGGGACATAACTCTTTTTTTTGTATTTTTTTCCCATACAATCTCAAATCTAGTAATAGCATTTTTTTTTCGTTTTACTTTATAGTCTACATATACAAGCAACTCTTGTTTGGATAGTTTGTTTAATTATCCTAATTCTACAGTGTCCCCATGTCAACAAAATCTGTAATTATTCTAAATTTACATCTGGTCAGAAATTAAGATGTTTCAAAACCAAAACATTGGCCGTAACATGATCTACAAGAAGTTAAGTTAATGGAATAATAACCCTAATTTCTAAGGCTAATTTAATTTTTTAAATATCCTTAAACGTACCACATGATCTGAATATAAATATATCTTACTAGTGATTTATGATTATATACGAAGTTACAAACTGTCAAAAGAGTGAACATTTACAAGATAAGTGTGTTGAAATAAGGATTGAAAGATCCTAGTATACAGAATATGAATTAAGAATAAGTTGATTTGTTCAATGAATCATACTAGAGAGAACATATGGGTTACCAAATACATACAACAAAGGTAAAATAAAAATTTAAACATGGTACTTGCATTTGTATGTGACATGACAAAATAATTTTTTTTAATATAAAATTAAAGAGCAATGATACGACATAACAAATTTCTTTTTTTTATAAAGTTAAAGAGCAAATATAATGTAGAATTAGTACTTGCATCAAAGATGCCGCTCCGGAAATTGATTGCAATATCCCCTTTTTTTATATTTTTTTTCTCCTTCCTTCCTTTCTCCTCTCTCTCTCTCTCTCTCCCTCTCTCTTTCTTTCTCCTGCATTCAACAGGAAAAGTTCTCCCCGCTGTCCTTTTTATTATGATCATTATTATTATTTATTTATTTATTATTATTATTATTTTGCATTTAAGCTAGAGTAATATTTCATACGATCAAATATAAACCTACTAAATCTATCAAATCTAAACAAACTAATTTTATCAAATCTAAACCTACTAAATCTATCAAATTCAAACCAACTAAATCTATTATTATCTAGTTAGTTAGTATTAAATAATTACGAGTTAAAAGAAAATCAGATTGCTAGGTAAATATCTTATTCATTTTTATCATTATTATTGTTATTATTATTATTATTATTATTATTACTTTGAACTTTATAATTCTGGGTCATTACAATGCAAAAAGTGGATCCTCATTAAAATATTAATATTTTTCTAAATAGGATCCACCTCTTCTATTTATTCTCTTTTGTCGTTTTCCTTATACGATAGAGACACCCCCTAGAACTCTTTCTATCATGGAACTTCCTTATTCAAGAGCCATCATGATGTTCCTCACTTTTTATTTAATATCTAATTTAAATAAAATAGAAAATGAGATGTTAAAAAGCCTTTTCCCTCTGCATTTCTCTTCATTCTCACCCTCTTAAAATTCTTTCTTTTTCTCTAGTTACTGTTGGAACAAAGAAGGTGGGTTGGAGCAAACTAATAGGAGTAAAAGAGGACCCAACTGTGAGTAATTTTTTCCCTCTTCTTACTTGCAAATCTTGCCGTTCTTATGGTTTTCTAGGATAGTTTTAATAACAAAGTATATTTTATAATTTACTTAGGGTATATTACTTGTTGTAGAAATTTCATAACCAAAAGTAAGGGAAAACCGCTAGTTAATGGTCAAACCTACCAAGTAGAGTCTAATAATGGTCAATGACCATGAATGTCTATCTGAGAAATTAGAATAATGAGTGGTTTAAATTTTTGATGTCTGATTGAGTAGTATATGAGGCATGTTGATAAAAATAGCATGATTAATATGGAAAGCATGCTCGTTTATCTAATTTTGTTTTGGTATATAATTCTAGGATTTTTGTTAAAATAATTATACAAGAATGATTTTGATGATCAGTTTGTATTATAACTTATAGACTAGATAAGATGATTTTTGTCGAAATTTTGTAGTTTGAGTCTATGAGAAAGTCACTACCCAGTGGTAATACCCAATCAATAGCGGTTTGATTTGGATTCTAGGAGTGAAATTTCACCTGAGAGTTTAAATTTTTTGTTAGATCTAGGTTTTTATGACTTATCATATCTGCGATATATTAATATTCATAGCATGACTTATAATTTATTTGTTTATTTTGGAAAATGATTATAGAAAATAACTTCTAGGGTTATGGTTGAATCTCTAAACTAAGGATATTTTGATGATTAGATCATAAATTATAAATGCAATTGAATAATGAAGGAATCTAAAAAATTACTTTTGGTAACATATCATGACAAGAGATTGCTTAGTTATGGCTAAAATGTGTACAAGGCCCAGTTGGCATTATTATTGGTTTTTAATTTCAGGTTTTACATTTATACTCAAAAATATAGATATGCCATAATGTCCTCGTGGATTGTGTATCATTATCTAAACACATGGATGAGGAGGAACTACTTGATGTATAAGAAAGTAATGTACAAGGTTTTAAATTGACTAGCAATTTAGAGGCTGAAAATTATTACTGCAGTGACATCTACTTAGTATATTTATAGACGGTATTTTAGTATTCTTGATAATACGTCCAAATTTGTAATACAATTAATGGTCTATTGTGTAGTGATTAGTAATACGTCATGACTTCTAGTCACAGGTTATGACCAGGTTTCGAGTATGTACAAATACTTATATGATATCAAGATCCAGCATGATTCTTATCCAACTTGTAGTTTATATGACTAACATGGACGTGACTTGACCTAACTAGATTTCACTATTATTATTTCCATCTTAACATGATTTACTTATCACCATCCATGTTTCTTGTTAGCATGACCAACACATATATTATATGCTCACATATATTTTCTTAGTACCTTGGAGTATGATTTTTTTTATTGTATATTTGCTAGATTTAATCCCTTAGGTTTCTCACCCAAATTGCAAAGGTCAGAAAGGAGAGTCTATTTTAACTAACAATTTATACTTCATCGATCAGGCTGAACATCAATAAAAAATGAATTTCTAGATCCTTCTATTCTATTGTTAGATTTCTTCTGTTCCGGGTACTTCTCTCTTCTTTGATTTTTTAATGTTGTAAATATCATTGAATAGTGGCTACTATCTATACTACTCTTTTGTGAATATAAAAAAGAGTTTTCTCTTCCTATTATCTGCATGATATACATTATTTGATGTAATAGTATTTTCTGTCATCTTGAGATTATGTGCATGTAGGATAGTCTTATAGCTTTTTGTTGTGTCGTTGTTTTGGAAAGTAAGTATAAAACAGACGTATTACAAAAAGTCATCTTGCTGAGCAAGGAAGCAAAAAGCATTTTAAAGGTAGTAGGTATATACCTAAATGCTTGAAACTATTTCTCATATTATTCATACCATCACATCTGCCAATATTCTTCATTATTTCCATCTGAAATACATGGGAAAGGCTCGCAACAAAAGCCCATAGCCAAGTACAATTTTTGTTCTTCTCATATAGACAAGAGTCTCAAATGGCTCTAACATATCAAAGAGATTTTACCATTGCAAAACAATATTATTGGATTTAACTAATTATATCTTAACTAATGCTATCACTTTGATATCTGTTTATTACTAATTAGCGTATCCTAACTACGCAACTACCATGAAACAGCTCTCTCCCTATCCAAGTTGTTTGTTATAAATAAACAAATCACAACTATGTAATCTGCATTGATATTTTTGTTATGTATTTTATACTATAAATATCATATGAATACATGATAATTTTCTTGTTGGGTTTTCAATATTTGCCTTTCAATTTGGTATCAGAGCACTCATGGCTTCCACCACTATCACCACCACTGATACTATTGATAACTCCTCCAACCCTCTCTTCCTCCATTCCTCGGATAAATCGGAGACTATTCTTGTTTCTGTCTCTCTTAGGGGAGACAACTATCTTATATGACGTCGAGCTATGACCATGGCCTTATCTGCTAAGAACAAATTTGGTTTTGTCGATGGTTCATTACCTCATCCTCAAGACAATGATCCGCTTCGAGGTGTATTGGACCGTGCTAACAACATGGTTCTTTCATGGCTGCTTAACTCAGTCCACCGAGATCTGGCAACCTCAGTCCTCTACTTCGATTCTGCCAATGTTGTCTGGGCAGATCTTCATGACTGTTTTTCTCCCTCAAATGGTCCACACATCTTCAATCTAAAGCGTTCCATTGCTACTATCTAGCAAAACACCGATTCTGTTGCAAAATACTTCAACACGCTCGAAGGATTTTGGGATGAGTTGGCTCAATATGATCCAGTCTCGTCCACTGCGCCTAGTCCATACCTACAACAACAACAACTAATGCAGTTTCTCATGGGCCTTAATGATATCTACTCATAGGTACGCAGCCAAATATTTCTAAAGGATCCCCTGCCATCGGTAGGCAAAGCATATTCCTTGGTTTTATAAGATGAAACCCAACGCTCGTTGAGCCGTCCATTTTCTCTCTCTGAAGTTTTTGATATGGCAGCCACGAGCAACCATTCTAATGGCAGAACCACTGATGCAAAGCCATAACCTAAGGAATGTTGCTCTCACTATCACATCAATGGCCATACAAAGGAAGTTTGCTACAAACTTCATGGCTATCCACCGCATTATAAGATTGAACGCCGCAACAACAACAAGTCACCTTCAGGTACCAATTATGTTGCACCTTCAGCATCAAGTCCTCCTGTTAATTCTTTCTACGGTTGCACATACTAAGCAACCTCCTCAACTGATAATGGATCAATATGAGTAATTATTGCGATCAGTGCTGTCACTCCGGCTTCTGAACCTCAAACCAATCTTACTAGTACATGTACCATTTTATCTTCTCAACCAAATCAGGCTTGGATTATGGATTCTGGTGCGTCTTCTCATATAACATATTCATCATTTCTTATTAATTCATTATCCCACACACCTGTGAACTCTGGCATTACCACTCCAACTGGATCAATTGCAAAAACCATATGCATGGGATCATGCAAACTCACACCATCTATTACATTATCAAATGTCTATCATGTTCCTTCTTTCAAATTTAACCTTCTATCTATTAGTCGCCTCACTAAAGATTTTAATTGTTGTGTGATTTTTTACCCCACTCATTGTATTTTACAGGACCTCTTGACGACAATGGAGATTGGTCGGGGCCATGAGCGAGATAGACTTTACTACTTTGATCCACCTTCTCCCACTGCTTGTCTCACAAATCATTCTTCTCTACTTGATTTATGGCACATATGTGTTCGTCGCAAAATTTCCTTCGCTTCCTCCCATTGAATTAACTTAAATTACAATGAAAGTGAACAAGATATAAAAAAGAACAAACGAGAGGATTTTATAGTTCAATCTCTCTCTTTTACAATATTGTGGGATCTGTGGCAATGGGATCTGTCAAGCAGTTCCTTTGGACGATCGGTACGTTGAAATCTTCTCTTTTAAAGATATCGGCCGAATATAGACGATCTTCTCTGGTTTTGATTCGTTCAAGGCTCTCTCGCGTAACTCGAACTTCTCAAGAACTCCAGAAAGAAGATGGTAGTTTTCTCTGATCTTCACGAACTCAAGGCTCTGTGCGTAACTTGAATTCTCCAAGATTTCAGAAGATGATCAGCAAAGGCTTCAAGGCTCTCTCGCGTACTTGAATTGCCAAAGGATCGATAGGAGGCTTCCGATGCCGAAAAGAAGAAGAACTCTGATCTCTGGTTTTGATTAGTTCAAGGCTCTCACGCGTAACTCGAACTTTACCAAAACTTCCAAAAGATCCAAAAGAGCTCCCAAGGGTTTCACCAGGAAAGTATTTATAGCCCCAGGTTAATGCAAGAGTTTCTATCTAAATAGAACTCGCATTCATCAAGGATTCCAATCAAATATTTTAGTTTTGATGGAATTCTAATTAGACTTGATTCGGGTATTTGGATAAGCCCAGAATCATAATCTCAATCAATTTGAGATTCTAGTTATCTGTTTACGCGGAGCTTTAATCGCATCAAAACGCGACGCTAAATAACCAAAACGCGGAGCTAACGCGGAGCTATTGATCATCTCCGCGTTTTACTCAAACGCGAGGCTAATACAAGCCAAACTGCGGAATCAACGCGGAGCTATTAAACATCTCCGTGTTTTATTCAAACGCGAGGCTAATACAAGCCAGACTGCGGAATCAACGCGGAGCTATTAAACATCTCCGCGTTTTATTCAAACGCAGGGTTAATATAACCAAACGCGGGGCTATTGAATTAGCTCCACGTTCTGTTGTGGAAAATCCTTTTAACTTAGAAGTTTTTACTGCCAACAGAACCCCCTCCAAAGTTTTCAAAATGGCTTAGACTTCAGCAGATTTTAAAATACTTTGGATATCTAAACTGAAACGCGGAGTTAGAATACCAAGTCTATCTCGCGTTAAGCTCACTTACGCAGAGCTAATCAGCTTCACTTCGTCTTCAGTGAAATGAGTAATTATGTCATTAATTACCCTGAGTTTCCACGCCGAATACCAAGCGACGGAAATTCTGTTTAAATAGAGCTCCCGGCTTATCTTCTTCTTCATCTCATCCGAAGAATTTCTGAGAACTCGAGTGACTCACGAATGATCTTCAACTGATCTTCGTTCAATTCTTCATAGGATGTCTCTCCAGAGGAGTTTGGCTTTTCGCAAGTTGGCCGGCGTTGATGGCAGCAGCCGTGAAGGTAGACGCGATGGCGAACCAGTCTATGCAACGTCTTCCGAAGGTAAAAACCTCATCTCTTGGTTTTCTAAGAACCATTCTGAGATATTTTGGCTTGGTTTATTCTGGACGATTGCTTTGTCTTGTTGGCGAAATCGTCGTTTTATTGTGTGTCCTCGCGCTTGAAACGCGGGGCTTTACTAGTAGTCTCAATGAATCCGCGAGGCTATCCTTGATTAGCAGTCGCGATGAATTGCGAGGCTATCTTTGATTAGCAGTCGCTATGAATCCGCGAGGCTATCTTTGATTAGCAGTCGCGATGAATTTGCGAGGCTATCTTTGATTAGCAGTCACTATGAATTGCGAGGCTATCTTTGATTAGCAGTCGCTATGAATTGCGAGGCTATCTTTGATTAGCAGTCGCGATGAATTTGCGAGGCTATCTTTGATTAGCAGTCGCTATGAATTGCGAGGCTATCTTTGATTAGCAGTCGCTATGAATCCGCGAGGCTATCTTTGATTAGCAGTCGCGATGAATTTGCGAGGCTATCTTTGATTAGCAGTCGCTATGAATTTGAAAGAGAAGGAAAGAGCAGAAAGAAATCTTGTCCCCCTTTACGCGAAGTTATCGCATCATCCTCTGAGTTTAAAGCGCGAGGCTATTTCTTCAACTGTGCGCGGAGTTAGCTTAGCCCCGCGTTTTCACTCTTTTGGAAACTCTGTTCCTTTTGCAGTAAGTTCAATCCTTTCTGAAGAGGAATGTATGTGGGTCCATCGATCTTCATCAGCAGAAGTGACTCTAAGGAAGTCAGAAGCATATGCTTTACAACATAGTTGCAAGTTTCAAGCTCTGGCTCCGAGAGATAAACTCCAGAAGGGGCTGTAAATAAGGAGCTGCAGCACTTGCAGTGCAGAATTGCGCTTCAGTGCAGCACTTTCCTTTCCTGTCGTGCTTCATTTCAGATGACAGATCCTAGTTGACATTTGCATAGGAGATCTTTTGCATGTGAACCAGGGAACTGAGCTTCAACACCCCGTAGAGAAATCTTGAATTTTCTTTTGCATGTGAATCAGGGAACTGAGCTTCAACACCCCGTAGAGAAATCTTGCTGTTTGGTTATTGACAAGTTGATCATGTAAAAGCTTTTGGGAGAGCTATAACTCCTTCTTTGTAATATCTTCTTTTATAAATAAAGAAAAATTATTTTCCTCTCTATCTGTTGGCTTTACTAATTTTGCTTGCTCAACAAACAGATGGTTAATAATTTTGGTAAAATAGTCTAAGGCACTTCTGCGTGACTTAGATTGATAATACCCAAATGATCGGATAATGATCATTTTTAACTTAGATGGAAGCGCTTAATTGCACTTGTCAAAAATCTAAGTTTTTTCCATGAAAACACGAAGCTAAGGCACAGGCTATCCTCGCGTTTTGTATAGTTGCGCGGAGTTAATCAACTTCGCTTTTTCTTAGTCGCGCGAGGCTAATAGCTTCGCGTTTTAGAGAGTAACTGACCAGTCACTTTCTCCGAAACTCGCGCCGAATTCCAAGAGGCGGTTCCTTCCATTTAAAAGAAATCTCTATTTCTTATCCTTCTCACTCTATTTGAGAATTTTCCAGAAACTTAGAGATTCAGGCGATCAGAGTTCAGACGACCCAATCTTCTTCCGACCGAGTTTCTCCAAATTTTCAGTCGATTTTTCTCAGCAATGGCTCCCAAAACTCGTGCTACTTCTCGAGCGGCTCCATCTTCGGCGACTGGCGCAAGCAGTGGTGGCGGCGGCCAAGGCAGCGACGCGCCAGCCCACATTTCGCCTATCGGGGGTAAGAATCTCTCCATCGAGACTCTTTAGAACATTTCTAGAGTGACTTGGCTTAAATCTAACTGATCAATCAACTCCTTTACAAGCGAGATCGCCGTACTCCTGCCGTGAGGCTTGGAGAAGAAGAAAAGTCTCTAACTGCCTTCTTACGCGAAGTTATCGCGTCATCCTTGCGTTTAAAGCGTGAGGCTATTTTAAGTAGCAGTCGCGCTGAAAACGCGAGGCTATTTCAAGTAGCAGTCGCGCTAAAAACGCGAGGCTCTTTTAAGTAGCAGTCGCGCTAAAAACGCGAGACTCTTTTAAGCAGCAGTCGCGCTGAAAACGCGAGGCTCTTTTGAGTAGCAGTCGCGCTAAAAACGCGAGGCTATTTTGAGTAGCAGTCGCACTAAAAACGCGAGGCTATTTTGAGTAGCAGTCGCGCTGAAAACGCGAGGCTCTTTTAAGTTCTGCGCGGTCTAATTTTTAGCTTCGCGCGGCGCTATTCTTAGCTTCGCGCGTTCTAATTTTTAGGTTCGCGCGTCCATACTTAGAGAATTTTTTCTGTCTTACAGAAACTTCTCTCACTCTGCTTTCTTTTTGCAGTAGGGTATTCGATGGAATCTCTTCCCCACAAGAACTACTTCGGCTTTGCTGGGGGTTCTGATCCCTCCGGCCAATTCCGTTTCACTATCATCCTGCCCTCATACAAACCAGACCCGAAGGAACGCAAGGAGAAGCTGATCAAGTACCACCCTACTACTGCGCGAGAAATCATAACTGACGCAGCTTTTGAAGATGTGAACAGAAAGGCGATGGAGAAACCCGTCTTCCTCTTTGGAGACCAGATGGACCACTCAGATAAGATCCTTTCTGAAGAGGAGCATGTTTGGTTATATAACTCAGGCGAAATGCTGATGTTTCTGCCTAGAATGGATCGTAGCTATCCTCTGGTCTATCTTCAGAGGCTAGCGATGCCTCGAGAATTAAAGTGGGGACTGACTCAGGAGCAAGATGGCGTCCCAACAGGCAAATTTGGTCCAAAAGGGGTTTATCAAGATGGTTCCCCAAGATGCATTACTGGCTTGCTTCCAGGCCGATTTGGCAAGGAGCTTCCAGTGGGTGAAGTCCCATCTCGTGCCCGAACTTTCTTAAGTGAGTTCTTGGCGAAGGATGGTCAGTACCCGGCTAGCGACTTCAGGATGCCTGGCTGGGTTAATTCTTCTAACAATATGTGGTGGGCACGCCTTGTTCAGTACATGCTGGATTCCCACGAGCCCATTTTAAAGGATATTGGCTGTATAAAGCCATCAGAAATGTCCAATTCGGGTTTCCCCAGAGTGCTTATCACTTTTACTGCCTCTTGGAGATGTATAACCCTGAAACCTGTACTTTCTTTACACCAGTGGGTGAGCTAGGGTTCGCTCTCCACGAGATGTTTGAGGTTTCTGGGCTCTCGATGGGCGAAGTCCCTTACGAGGAGTATATCCCCACCACCGATGAGTTGAACATGCTATTGGCGAGGGACGAGCGCATCCATGCCACATACTGGGAGATGATGTGCCATTATCATATTTGCGCTGACCTGACAGGTGCACGTAATCATGGTATTGGCCACAAGAAGTGGGCCGAATACCTTTTTGCCAACCTGAATTCTAAGGATAGCTCGGCCACTATCCATGGTCATCCACCCATCTATGGCTCAGAGATTGATCACCGTATTGCTAAGGGCCGCCATTTATTATATTATACCACTGAATCCAATGAGAATGGATACGGTCCTGGTACTTCATTTAAGAGCTATCACTATCAAGCCCAGTTTCCGATCTCCAACAGAGGTCTCATTGCCGGGTTTCTGATGCTGTGGCTCAAAAGATGCGTCATGCCGTCATTGCCCAAGGAAGTGATTGCAGTGACCGTGGTATATCCAGCGGTTCTTCTTGCATACGGCCGACCCCTTGGACTCCTTCCCGCCATGGTATGCAATTTGCAGTATGGACTGAGGGTATTCTGTCGTGATTTCCTCCCCACTATTAAGGTCAAGGGGAAAGGAAAGGGCAAGTCGAAAGAAACTGCCCAACCGAAAACTCCAAACCCTAGGGTGGAGATGCCCTACACCTATTTGATGGCGTGGCTTGTCTTGCACTGTCCCTCCTTAATGAGTGCACCAGAGCGTCGTTCGGGCGAAAAGTGCTTCCTTGTAGAACTGTATGAACGTTCTTCATGGAGGCAGAATTATATGTCCCAGATTCGGAAGACTCTTCGTAGTTTTCAGAATTACGAGATCTTCCGGTGTTTTCCTGACTTTCCCGGCGGAGGATATGGGACAAGGCTGAAAGATGCCGTGGGAGCAGATAAGTTCACTACTTTATCTGCAGGAGCGTTCTGGTGGCTTCTCAACATCCGTCCCGGACACTTGGTGTATCGTCAAGATCTCCAGTGTCAGATTGAGCCATATACTCCGAGTCGCTTTGCTCGCCAGTTTGGATATTCTCAACTTTATGTGGGCAATCCAAATAAAGATCTCGCTTACGAGGGGAATTTATACGAAGGCGCTCGTGGCTGGTTCCATTTTGCAGCTGGCGGGACCGAGGCTGAATTCTCCTTGCCCCAGAAGGTGCCAGAATTGGCCATGACCCTCAGCTCCTGCAATTGGTTCAACATTGCGAATGCTGACGTGCCCGGCTTCTCTCTCAATCGCAGTTGTTGCAAAGAGATTGAAGCCCTCTATATTAGCCGCCAGGGTGCTTCTAGGGTAAGGATAAAAGGAATGGAAGAATTCCTTGGCGCTGCGGCTGAGCCTTCGGATGTCAGCGAATCAGACGATGATGCTGGTGATGATGACGACAATGCTGGTGCTGGTGGAGTTCCTCAGCTTGTTGTCAGTCGTTCCCTGAGTCCAACTCTCAAACGCCGCGGCACTTTAAAGAAAAGGCCGGGTAAGAAGCAAAAACTGACACAAGAAACCTTGATAGCCCCCCAAGAAGTGGCTATCAAACTTGCTTCCGACTTGTTGGCTTCAGCTGTACCCCCAGCGTTGGCAAGGGAGGATAAACCTGCCAAAGCTCCAATGTTGCTGAGATTTCAGCTCCTTCGGCCGTAGAGCCTGTAGCAGAACCTGGGGCGCAACTAACGGGTAGCGAGACGGGTACATTGCTGGAAACGACAATGGCTCCCCCTTCAAGTCCGACAACTGGACTCGTATCGCCTGGTATGGCCTTTAGCATTTTATCTTTTGCCCGTTATTATTTTAACGTAACACTGCTTTTCTGGTCTTCTGAAATGCAGGTGATCAAATTCTTTCGCCAATGCACTTGACTACCCAAGTAGAGTCTGACGATAGAATGGACCATTCTGGCTCCGTTGGTGGTGTAGGTAGCTTTGCTAGTGAGTTTGCGGCTGATTATTCCACACTGGCTCCTGCCTCTGTTTCCTCTTCAATTCCCCCAATTGACGAATTGGGAAGTGACGAGAGAACTGAGATTATTATTGCAGCTGCTGCTAATGAGGCTACACCTTCTCCTAGCATGCCATCTCCAATACCCGTTTGCTCTTCTGAGACATTTTCCACGGTCGTTGGAGTGCCTTCTCAGTCAGCGATTTTAACGTCGTCTGTTATCGTGACTGCTGAGATACCTGCAACTCTTCCAACTCCAAGCCTTCCAGCAGGGGAGGAGAATAATTTGAAATTCTCGTTCGAAGATGCTTCTCCCACCGAAGGAGTTTCAGGCGAAGTGGTCCCATCTTCTCTTCCTGTTGGTGGGGGTACCCAAGTGATCTGTACCGACGGTACTTCGTTTGGGGTCTCCAGTTCTTCCAGATCTGCACTGGCTCTACTGGTCCCTCAGATCATGAATTTAATGCAGGGACGGGCTTCCTCTTCTCCAATCCCAGCCACTACTGCTCCCTTGCTCACGACACCCCTTTTGGCATTGCCTACTTTGCCTACCGACACTGCAAATCCTCTTGAAAGACTTTTCGGCTTCACTGTCGAGGATTTTATGTATTTGTTAAGAAGATGTGTCGAGATAGTTCTTGCTGGCCACGATTCCTTCAACTTCGCACGTCCACTGTTACTCCGGTATTTAGGAAATATCGAAGAATTCGGTGGACAAGATCGAGCAGCTCCATACCGGGCCCGCCTTGCAGCTTTAGAAGAGCAGGTGACCACGCTACACACACTCCGTCAGGCGGATGTGGAGGCGATCACTGAGATAGAGCTGGCGCGGCTTCGAGCAGAATCCTTATCTCGAAGAAATATTTTAAGGCAGCAGGAGGAGAGATGGTCTCAGGAGCTGACAGAGCTCCAGGCCAGTCGGGAGTCCGTTATTGGCGACCTACAAAGGGTAAACTTCGGAATTGAGGAAAGTCAGGCGGCCATCTCTAAAGCCCAGGAGACGATTGCGAGAGCTCGGGCCACTTTGATAGAAAATGAACTCCGATTAGGAGAATCTGTCAAGAAACGGGAGATGTTGCTTGTCCAACAGGAGCAGATTCAGCAGGAAGAGATGGCCAGGAATCGTGCCATAGAAGAATCTCGTCAGCAACAACTTTCAATAAGTGATGATGAGTTGCGTAGGCAAGCTCAGCAAACCGTGGAGGCTTCTCATCGTAGAAATTTGGACGAGACAATAAACCAATTGAGACTTCTGGGAGGCCAATAGTTTCATCTCTCTTTACACTTTTATCTTCCTTGTAATAAGAACTTTGTAAACAGGAGAGAGATAACTTTACTATGTTTCTTTGAAATTCTTTTTGTATCTTCACCTTAATAAAGATGATTCTTTTGACTCTTTTATTTGCCGGCTTCAAAATAGATTTGCTTGCCCAACAAATAACCTGTCGTCAAAATGATTTATCTCGGTACCGTTTTATGCTCAATTTCTTGAACCGAAATAACAATTAAAGTTTAATATGGGATTTTTAGCAAACCCCCAGCTATTAACGGATTTGATTAGCCTTTACCAACTACCGTTTGAGTTGGGCTAGCCATGTTATTCCCCTCAACATGATGAGTTGTCGAGGAATTCACTTCCTCTCCCCTTTGCCTTTAATCAGCATCGGGTAGTTAATTTCATACTCTTACCCCCAGTATGATAGGTTGGCAAGAAACTAGTTCTCTTCCCATTGCCTAGTTGGCATTGGGCAATTCATACTTTTACCCCGGCATGATGGGTTGGCGAGGAATTTAATCTCCTCTTCCCATTGCTATAGAAGCGTTGGGTAATTCATACTTTTGCCCCAGTATGATGGGTTGACGAGGAATTTAATCTCCTCTTCCCATTGCTATAGAAGCGTTGGGCAATTCATATTTTTACCCCAGTATGATGGGTTGGCGAGAAACTTGTTCTCTTCCCATTGCCTAGTTGGCGTTGGGCAATTCATACTTTTACCCCAGCATGATGGGTTGGCGAGGAATTTAATCTCCTCTTCCCATTGCTATAGAAGCGTTGGGTAATTCATACTTTTTAGGTCAGAGGCGCTTAATTACACATGCCTAAAAGAAGATTGGGGGCTGTTCAAACTTGAGAACTAAGCACACCAGGTTTGGGTCAGAGGCGCTCAATGCGCATGCCCAAGAAAAGACTGATGGTGGTTCAAACTTGAGAACCAAACTGGAGGCGGTTCAAGGCTCTCTCGCGTAACTCGAACTGGGTACTCCAAACACACCAGGTTTAGGTCAGAGGCGCACAGTGCGCATGCCTAAGAAAAGACTGATGGTGGTTCAAACTTAAGAACCAAACTCACCAGGTTTAGGTCAGAGGCGCACAATGCGCATGCCTAAGAAAAGACTGATGGTGGTTCAAACTTGAGAACCAAACTCACCAGGTTTAGGTCAGAGGCGCACAATGCGCATGCCTAAGAAAAGACTGGAGGTGGTTCAAACTTGAGAACCAAACACACCAGGTTTAGGTCAGAGGCGCCAAACTGCGCATGCCTAAGAAAAGACTGGAGGTGGTTCAAACTTGAGAACCAAACACGCCAGGGTTTAGTGGGTTAAAATCACCAGAATAGAAGAAGTCCAAGTGCTCATCTGCGTAACTTGGATAAATTGGAGGCTTATACTCCCAGAGATATTAAGCATAGTATTTCTTCAGAAATTTGCCATTGATCGGCATCATCATCCTATCGCCGTCTTGATTCATTAAGCGATAAGCTCCACTGGAGTAGACTGTCTCCACAATGAACGGTCCTTCCCACTTAGGTTCAAACTTACCCTTAGTCTTGTGGGTTAGCACCATTGGCCTTTTAACAGCCAGAACCAAGTCTCCTTGTTTAAAGGTCCTTGGTTTAACGTTCTTATTGAACGTTTGAGATATTCGGGCTTGATACAACTCAATTTGTTGTTGAGCCCTGAGACGTTTTTCATCTAACGCCTCTAGTTCTTGCAATCTTTGCTGATGGCGTTCTTCTGTCGTCATCTTTGTAGCTAAAGCCACTCTTAATGATGGTATCTGGATTTCAAGAGGCAAGACAGCCTCACTTCCATAAACCAAAGAAAACGGGGTAGATTTAGTCGGGGTGCGAACGGTGGTGCGATAGGCCCACAAACATTCTCCCAACTTTTCATCCCAATCTCGTTTATTGGAGGAGACGAACTTCCGAAGGAGTTTGATGATCGTCTTGTTGAAAGCTTCGGCCAACCCATTAGCCGCAGGGTTATATGGTGTAGAAGCGATATCTTTGATTCTGAATTTATTGCAGAATCTGGAGAATCTCTGACTGATGAATTGCGGACCATTATCATGAATAATCCGTCGGGGGACGCCAAATCGGTAAATGACATGATGCTTGACGAACTTGATCACATCTGTCGTCTTCACCTCTTTCATGGGCACGGCTTCGGCCCATTTTGAAAAATAATCGGTTATTGCAAGAATAAACCGATGTCCTCTGGATGACGGGGGAGTTATTGGCCCCACAATGTCCATTCCCCAGGCTTCAAATGGCCAGCTTGCGACGGTATTGTGCAAGTATTCTTGGGGTTGATGAATAAAATTGGCATGTATTTGGCATGCATGACATCGTTTAGCGTATGCCATTGCTTCCGTAACCATGCTCGACCAGTAGTACCCTAGCCTTCTTATACGGTCTCCAAGTTTAGGACCGGGCTGATGAGCTCCACATACTCCATCATATGTTTCTCTCAGCACTTGTTCTGCTTCTGCTTTCGATATGCAGCGTAGCAATAGACCACCTCTTGACTTTCTATACAAAGTCTGAAGTTTATGATCATAATAAAATCTTTGGGCCTTCCTCTTTATTGAGGTGGCTTCCTTAGGATCCTCTGGTAATATCCCATGCAAAGCATAATCCACAAACGGAAATCGCCAATCACGGGGCTCTAAATTTAAGCCAATCTGGCATACCTCTTCGGTTTGAGATACCACATCTGGGTGGAGGAGTTCTCTACTACCAATGGTGATGCTTTTAGCTTCACCTGGCGGGTTGCCAGCGTTGCTGCTAATGCGGCAAGAGCATCTGCATAAATGTTCTCGTTTCGAGATACATGATATATGTAGAATTGTTCAAAATATCCTGCTAGCTCAATAGCTAGCTGATGATAGGGGATGAGGGCTTCATGTCTGACTTCATACTCACCTATCATCTGATTGACAATGAGCTTAGAATCTCCATATGCCTCTAGATGGTTCACCCCCAGTTGAAGAGCTATTTTTAAGCCGATAATGAGCGCGTTGTACTCCGCTACATTATTAGTGCACGGTTCTGTTAATGAGTAACCGTTAGGCAATATATGTTTATGTGGGGATATTAGCACAACCCCCACTCCAGCAGCAGATCGTCTCGCGGCACCATCAAAGAACATTTGCCAAGGTTGTTCTCCGGTAACTGTGCTGACTTCTGATGTCTGCTTTAATTTGGACCAAATTGGATGGTCTACAAGGAAATCAGCGATTGCCTGTCCCTTCATGGCCTTCTGAGGGACAAAATGTATGTCATAGGGTGATAGTAAGAGCGCCCATTTTGCCAATCGGCCATTCAAGGATCCCGGTTTTGTCATCAGAATCTTCAGGGGATTAACCCGTGATATGACATGAATTGTTTGCCCCGAAAGGTAGTGTCGCATTTTCTGAACAGCAAACACTAGGGCTAAACATTCTTTTTCAATCGGGGTATACCGCTGTTCTGCCCCAATCATTGTTCTACTTAAATAGTAGAGGTCATGTTCATGGCCGTGCTCATTATATTGAGCAAGTAATGCTCCTAAAGCATTATCCATGGCCCTTACATATATAAGGAAGGGCTGCCCAGGGGCTGGTGCCATTAGTACAGGAGGTTTAGTAAGGTACTCCTTGAGGTCATCAAATGCCTGCTGACATGCCTCATCCCATATAAAAGACACTCCCTTCTTCATAAGTTTGGAGAATTGTTGGCATCGTCCAGATAAGTTGGATATGAAGCGCCGAATATAAGCGAGTTTTCCTTGTAATCCCCTTAATTCCTTAAGATTGCGGGGAGGCGGCATTTCGCTAATCGCTTTTACCTTTTCCGGGTCGAGGAAAATTCCTTTTGAAGTTATTACGAACCCTAGAAACTTCCCGCTGGATACCCCCATGAACGACTTGGTAGGATTCATCTTCAAGTGATGTTTCCGCATAAGATCGAAGACCACTCTTAAATCGTGAAGATGATCTTCTTTGTCTTTGCTTTTAACTGCTAAGTCATCCACATAGCACTCCACTGTTCTGCGTAGATGTTCTTTAAATATGGCGCTCATTGCGCGTTGGTAAGTGGCACCTGCATTCTTTAATCCGAATGGCATCACCGTATAACAGTATACCCCCTGTGGCGTTCTGAAAGCTGTATGCTTTTCATCATCTGGGTGCATCTTGATTTGGTTATAACCTGAGAAGCCATCCATAAAGGACATTCTTTCATAACCGCAAGTATTATCGATCATCACGTCGGTGATGGGGAGTGGAAATTCATCCTTGGGACATGCAGCGTTCAGATCTCGAAAGTCAATGCATATCCGGATTTTGCCATTCTTTTTGCGAACTGGCACTATGTTTGCCACCCAGTCTGGGTGTTGTTCTTCACAGATGAACCCGGATTGTATAAGCTTGTTGACCTCAGCAACTATTGCCTCCATCAATTCCGATCGAAAACGCCTCTGTTGCTGTTTAACAGGTTTGACATCCTCTTTTATATTTAACCGGTGTGTGGCAATTTGAGGGTCAAGCCCAGGCATATCTTCATAACTCCATGCGAACACATCTATATACTCTTTGATAAGATATATAAGTTCCTCCTTTTCTAAAGAAGTTAGTGTGTCGCTTATGAAAATGGGTTTCGGGTTTTCTTCCGTTCCCATGTTAACTTGTATTAATTTTTCTTCTGTGGGTGGGTCACGCTGTTCAAAGCGGACATCCCAGAGAGTATCCATATGCCTAGCCCAAGCATCATCTTGAACGTCGATTGGTTCCTCGTCACTTTCTGGCGCAACTGAAACCATATTGGCTGTCAAAGACTGAAACCAAGCACCGGTGCTTATATCCGAATCATGGTCGGGCGAAGATGTTTCTTCTTTATCTGAAGAACTCTCTTCAACCTTGGATGGCGATGAGGGTGGAGTAGACACATAGCCCAACCCCCTACGGGTCTTCTGATAATAATCATGACTCTTTCCTCTCGGTCTAAACGAGGGTATGAGATTCCGCCGCCCTTTTCCAAAGTTTAATCCCGGCTTCTGGGTAAAATTATATCCCATTTTCTCTATCATCTGTCGGGACCTTTGCTCATATAAGTGAAATTGAGGTGATGTTTGTTCATCACTTTCACTACTTTGCCTCTGTCGAGGCGACGTGGCCACTTTGCCAAACATGATCGGCCTTTGGGACTTCTGTCGGGGAGGCACTTCAAATAAGTGCCCTTGATTCTCGGTTATTTTTAATTGAGAGAGGAGGGAAGACTTGAGGGGCAAATGATATGCCGTCATAACTTCAAGTTCGGTCAGGCCATCCGCTTCGGTGGAGGTACAAGAGGGCTCAGACTCAGTAGCTACAGCATGCTCGTAGACTAACTTTACACTTTCATTAATAACCCATTCACTTTCTATTACATCCACTATATTGTCAAGACCTAAGCTAAGATCTAGGTGAGGGTTGATTTCGTAATCACCCCCATCATCTTCTCCAAGGAGCTCGTACTCAGTGTCGGCTTCATTGCCACTGTCGTCAGGCCTTGGAGATTTGTTAAGACTGTCATTGGAAGCTTCATGTGCTGGCTTGTAGAGTGCAGCATCTGTGAAGTAATTTTCCAACCCTTTGAATGGCTGCTTGTCAGCAATTAGTGTCCGGACCTCTCCTTCCTCATCGCAATATTTCATGCACTGGTGAAGAGTCGACGGAACTATCATATGAGAGTGAATCCAAGGTCGCCCCAATAAAATATTGTAGGAGGTATCAGCATCAATTACGTAGCACGTAACCTCCGTTTTCAAGTCTCTAATTTGACACCGCAATTGGATCTTACCAAGAGGATGGTTATTATTAGCGTTGAATCCATAGATGGTAGTGTGTGTAGGTGTCAAGCGATGAAGGGAAATCCCCAACAGCTGCATCAATCTACTAGGCACGACGCTGAGTGCAGAACCTGGATCAATCTGAATTCGGTCCACTTTTGTAGACCCGACATATCCAGTGAAATATAAAGGCCTATTATGCTTTATATTCCTCACCTGCATGTCTTCTGGAGAGAAGATAATTTGTGGGACCTGCCTCCTCACTTGATGACAGTGGGGGCAAGAGTCCCGCTCTTCGATGGCCGGCTCGACAATCTGAGCTAGGAACAACTCAGAGTCTGCCAAGGCCTCTCTTAGAGCTTCACGTGTTGATTTTGATAATCTCAACAATTCGTAAAGCGTCACCCGTGCTGGGATGTTAGCCAACTGCGCAATTATGTCAAATTCGAAAGGAGTTTCTTTGGCTCCTTCATCTCTGGTAGAATTCTTCTGGAAACGAAGTTCTTTCTGCTTCGCAGGCTTTGCGAGTTCTGCATAGATATCTTTTGGATCCACTCTGGTGTAGTCCTTAAGATATGTCTTTCCAGATCGAGTACCGGAAGGGCCTGCCCCATCTTGATGGGTGGCCATAGTTTCGGGTTCTTCTTCAGAATCTGTGAAGACCCCCGAAGCTATATATTCTCCCTTTATATCCGCAGAAATGGCATTGACAGCCCGTTTCTTCTCTGGACCTCTTGAAGTAGTCCATTGTTCATCTTCCAGCAAATCAGGGTGAACCCACATAATTTCCCCTCTTTGGGTTGTTATGGGGACAAGTCCTTCTTGGGCTTTGTTGTAAGGATCAAGATTCTTTGTAACTGCCTTACCCTTTGGGATTGGGGTCACTCCTGCGGGGAACTCGTGGGTTCCAACCACTATGGTTGCTATATTGGCAGTGATTTTCTTCTGCTCTTCCTTAAGCGTCAAAACTCCAGCCTCTATTAGTGCTTGGATTCTGTTCTTAAGGGAAAAACAATTCCTAGTAGGGTGCCCAACATTCCGGTGATAAAGACAGTAATTTGGGTCTTTAGTCTTACCCGCATCTTCCGGCTTCTTATTCTCCGAAAGTTTTAGCATTCCCTTCTTTTGGAGCAGGTGAAAGAGGACTGGTGTCTGTTCAGCTTTGAAAGTGTAATTCCTTTCTTGCTGTGGTCTAATTTGCCTTGACCCTCGCTGACCTTGAGATTTCGGCTCTGGCGGAGGACTGGTTTTCTGAGGAGCAGTTTCTGATGACATTACTGCTTTCCCTTTATTCTTGTTGCTGTTGTTTTGGGTATATGATTTACTACCCCCAGCACTTCTTGGCCCGCGGGACTCTTCAACTCGGCGAATCAGGTCTTCAGCTTGCTCTCCTTGTTTGAGCAGGTCCCTCCACGTCTTAGACTCTACGGCCCCCATTTTGAGGAGCACATTGGTCTTAAGGTTGTGTCGACATGTCTCGACTAAAGTTTCCTGGATCATTCCATATTTACAATGTACAGACTTCTCCCGGAACCTTTCTATGAAATCTTTAACCGCTTCTTGTTCCCCCTGCCTAGTTGCAAGGAGGGAATGAACCGTTATCTCGGTGTCATCCTCGAAGAAACGTAAGAGAAATGATTTCTCAACATCTAACCAGGTATTAATAGTACCTGGGGGCAGCTGCATGAACCAAGTAAAGGCAGGCCCTCGCAAAGTACTTGCAAATACTTTGGTCATGATGGGATCATTACCCATTAAGTGTCCTGCTTGGGACAAGAAATAATAGATGTGCTGACTGGGCGATCCCTTCCCGTCATAGGGCTCCAACTTGAGCAGCTTATACTTCAGTGGGTAAGGTATCATGTCCCATTCAGGAGGATACGGTCTTGAGACTCCTGACTCCTTCAACTCTTTTTTACGCATCAAGGCTTCGAGTTGATTCTGTAACTTTTCAAGTTTTTCTTCATGCGGATCATGGAAAGAAAATCTATCTTCTTCCTCATGCATCGAGTGGGCTTTCTCCTCCTGTTCTTCTTCATTTGGAGTCTTCTTGCCCTGTTTAGCATTATCTTCAACAACTTTTAAAAGTAGCATCTTAAGATCTTCAATCGTTTTCTGTTGCTCTCGAATCATTCTTTCTTGAGCCTCAAATCTCTGATTGATATCACCAGATTTATCTGCCATGTGCGATGCTGACTTCTGTAGTCTAGATGATGTAGAGGATGGAGGCGAGGCTATAGCGGAATTATCGCTGTCCTCGTCGTAAGAACCCCCTGCGAGCTTTTTATAATTTCGGGGCGGAATGGCTCCTGATCTTAGTCGAGTAACACGATGAAGTTCATCATCGCTCGATTCTGAATCATCATCCGTCTCTGCAATTTTCTTCCCTCTTCCTACCATGTTGGAAGTTACAGCTCTCCCTTGTTTCAGGGGAGTGGTTCTTGTCTTCTTAGCAGGATTCTGGTTTGACTCATTTAATCGGTCGAACACAGATATCCTGTTCTTGCTGCAGCCACAGTTATTCATCACGGCTGATACTGCTATCACAAGTTGTTGGCAATGGCAAATATATTCAACTTGAAGTTGATCTATGCCTCTCTTCTTAGAGAGATGCTCCCTGAGGTCAGTGCCTCTAGTCATGAAATCAAGAGGTCCATTCAACTCTTGAGAGTGTTTAGGAATCCACTGAAGCTTCTTTGATTGATCAACCCTGACTCTGGGGTCGGACTGATCCTCGCGTGGCTTAGGAATAGCCTCGCGTTTCATATTGCGGGCCTGAAAAATAGCTCCGCGCTGATCCACACTAGCCTCGCGTTTCTCGCTGGCTTGGTGTGTCCTTGGAAGTTTAGCCTCTGGAATAATAGCCCCGCGTGAAGGGAAGTTCTTGCACGCTGGCTTATCTTCGCGATTGACGCAGATCATAGCTTCGCGCTTAACGCGGTTTTTACGACTGACAACTATCTGCCAATCATCTTCCCGTTCCTTGCGGGTGTCAGAAGTCTTGCGTTTATTGCAAGTATCACTGGCTTCGCGTCTCTCGCTAGGCACAGTAATAGCCTCGCGTGGAGAATCACACGCTGGCTTTGAATAATTTTTATACTCGCGTAACTCGCGAGTGTTGGGTATTCTGCGACTAGCGCAACCCTTACTGGCTTCGCGTCTCTCGCTAGGCACAGTAATAGCCTCGCGTGGAGAATCACACGCTGGCTTTGAATAATTTTTATACTCGCGTAACTCACGAGTGTTGGGTATTCTGCGACTAGCGCAACCCTTACTGGCTTCGCGTCTCTCGCTAGGCACAGTAATAGCCTCGCGTGGAGAATCACACGCTGGCTTTGAATAATTTTTATACTCGCGTAACTCGCGAGTGTTGGGTATTCTGTGACTAGCGCAACCCTTACTGGCTTCGCGTCTCTCGCTAGGCACAGTAATAGCCTCGCGTGGAGAATCACACGCTGGCTTTGAATAATTTTTATACTCGCGTAACTCGCGAGTGTTGGGTATTCTGCGACTAGCGCAACCCTTACTGGCTTCGCGTCTCTCGCTAGGCACAGTAATAGCCTCGCGTGGAGAATCACACGCTGGCTTTGAATAATTTTTATACTCGCGTAACTCGCGAGTGTTGGGTATTCTGCGACTAGCGCAACCCTTACTGGCTTCGCGTCTCTCACTAGGCACAGTAATAGCCTCGCGTGGAGAATCACACGCTGGCTTTGAATAATTTTTATACTCGCTTAACTCGCGAGTGTTGGGTATTCTGCGACTAGCGCAACCCTTACTGGCTTCGCGTCTCTTGCTAGGCACAGTAATAGCCTCGCGTGGAGAATCACACGCTAGCTTTGAATAATTTTTATACTCGCGTAACTCGCGAGTGTCAGGAATTTTGCGTAACTCGCCAGTATTACCAGCCTCGCGTGGAAAATCACACGCTGGCTTTTCCTTGCTTTTAAGGCAAGTTGTATCTTCGCGTTTAACGCGGTAGAGATTGGTCTCGCGGATAGCGCGAGCCAATTTGCGAGGGACCATAGCCTCGCGTCCTCTAGAGTTAGCTCCGCGTCCAAGGCGGGCTTTGAGGGCTCTACGCCTCGCTCTCCGGTTCCTGTTCCGGAGTTGGGTCCTGGTCAGTCCAGTCCCTAGGTCTTCTTCGGCAGTCGGAAGCTCATCCTGGGTTAGGATTTCTTGTGTGGACTCCGGCGTTATAACCGTAGTCTCCAAGGATCCCCGCCTCTCGGTGGATACCTTTCTACCCGTCACTCGGGCATTGGAGTACATACGGCGATAGTGCCGTGTCTCATCCAAGTCACCTGATCCGGAGGAGAGGAACTCCTCGTACTTCTGCTGGTCGATTTCAACGACCAGCGTGTCTACTTCGGATCCGATCAAGTCAACGTCCGATTGCGCCACAATCTCTTCATCAGTGAAAGAGATGGCTCCCACTGTGGTAGCCAGTTTGTTCGTCGCAAAATTTCCTTCGCTTCCTCCCATTGAATTAACTTAAATTACAATGAAAGTGAACAAGATATAAAAAAGAACAAACGAGAGAATTTTATAGTTCAATCTCTCTCTTTTACAATATTGTGGGATCTGTGGCGATGGGATCTGTCAAGCAGTTCCTTTGGACGATCGGTACGTTGAAATCTTCTCTTTTAAAGATATCGGCCGAATATAGACGATCTTCTCTGGTTTTGATTCGTTCAAGGCTCTCTCGCGTAACTCGAACTTCTCAAGAACTCCAGAAAGAAGATGGTAGTTTTCTCTGATCTTCACGAACTCAAGGCTCTGTGCGTAACTTGAATTCTCCAAGATTTCAGAAGATGATCAGCAAAGGCTTCAAGGCTCTCTCGCGTACTTGAATTGCCAAAGGATCGATAGGAGGCTTCCGATGCCGAAAAGAAGAAGAACTCTGATCTCTGGTTTTGATTAGTTCAAGGCTCTCACGCGTAACTCGAACTTTACCAAAACTTCCAAAAGATCCAAAAGAGCTCCCAAGGGTTTCACCAGGAAAGTATTTATAGCCCCAGGTTAATGCAAGAGTTTCTATCTAAATAGAACTCGCATTCATCAAGGATTCCAATCAAATATTTTAGTTTTGATGGAATTCTGATTAGACTTGATTCGGGTATTTGGATAAGCCCAGAATCATAATCTCAATCAATTTGAGATTCTGGTTATCTGCTTACGCGGAGCTTTAATCGCATCAAAACGCGACGCTAAATAACCAAAACGCGGAGCTATTGATCATCTCCGCGTTTTACTCAAACGCGAGGCTAATACAAGCCAAACTGCGGAATCAATGCGGAGCTATTAAACATCTCCGCGTTTTATTCAAACGCGAGGCTAATACAAGCCAGACTGCGGAATCAACGCGGAGCTATTAAACATCTCCGCGTTTTATTCAAACGCAGGGTTAATATAACCAAACGCGGGGCTATTGAATTAGCTCCGCGTTCTGTTGTGGAAAATCCTTTTAACTTAGAAGTTTTCACTGCCAACAATATGTCTCGGACATCCATCTATGGCTCGTTTACATGTATTAGCACCCATGTTATCAATTAGTTCAAATAAGTTGTCTACAGTTTGCAATATTTGCCCCCTAGCAAAGCAAACTAGGCTGTCATTTCCCAATAGTGTTTCATATAAAATCATTTGAGCTGATTCATTGTGATTTATGGGGACCATATTCAGTTCCATCTCAAATTAATGCACGTTTTTTTTCTAACTATAGTTGATGATTTTTCATGATATGCTTGGCTGTTCTTAATGCAATTTAAATCACAAACTTTCCAATTTTTTCAACTTTTTGCATCTTATGTTCAAATCCAATAAGTTGAAAAGAAAATATTGAAAACTCAACAAGAAAATTATCATGTATTTATATGATATTTATAGTACAAAATACATAACCAAAATATCAATACAGATTACATAGTTGTGATTTATTTGTTTATAACAAACAACTTGGATAGGGAGAGATCTGTAGTAGTTGTGTAGTTGGGATATGCTAGTTAGTAACAAATAGATATCAAAGTGATAGGATCGGTTAAGATCTGATTAGTTAAATCTGATATTCCCCCTCAAGATGGATCATGCAAGGGCTTGACAATCTTGGATATAAGAAGCATGAACTGTGGATAATCTAGTGCCTTTGTGAGGACATCAGCAAGTTGTTTTGTAGAAAGAACAAAAGTAGTGAGAAGGAATCTGGAGACGATACGTTCCCGTACAAAATGATAATCAATTTCAATGTGTTTTGTACATTCATGGAAGACCGGATTGGTGGCAATGTGAAGAGCTGCTTTGTTGTCACAAAATAATGTGACAGTTTGGACTTGAAGGTCTTTGAGGAGGTGAGATAGCCATTGAAGTTCACATGACGCAGCTGCCATGGAGTGATATTCCACCTCAGCTGAGGAGCGGAAAACTATTTTTTGTTTCTTTGTGCGCTAAGAAATAGGATTAGACCCCAGAAAGGCAATGTATCCAGTGATTGAATGACGCGTATCTGGACAAGAGGCCCAATCAGCATTTGCATATATTGTGAGAGTGAGAGGACTTGTGGCAGACATAAAATTGCCCGCAGCTGGGCAGGATTTGATGTAGCACATGACACGAAGAGCTGCATTCCAATGAGCGTCTGTTGGTTTCGACATATATTTACTCAGTAATTACTACATAAGCTAAGTCAGACCTTGTGATAGTAAGATAGAGAAGTCGACCAACTAAACGTCTATAAGGAGAAGGATCAAGAAGAATTGTCCTGCTTGAAGCATGTAAATGGTGAGTGGTTTCAATTGGTGTTGCGGTTGGTTTGGCACCTAGAAAACCTGCATCTTTCAAAATATCAAGAGTATACTTCCGCTGATTAATAGAAATGCCAGAAGTGAATCGAGCAATTTTAAATCCAGGAAAGTACTTCAATGGGTCGAGGTCTTCGATGTGAAAATGACAATTCAAAAGCTTCTTGAGGAGCTGAATAGTGAGACAATCATCACCTGCCACTATAATATCATCAACAAATACCAGGATGACCGTTAGAAGTTTACCCCTTGACTTCATGAATAAAGTGTAGTGGGCATGGGACTGAGAGAAACTAGCCGCTAAGAGAGTGGAAGAGAATTTATCAAACCAATTTTGTGATGCTTGCTTTAAACCATACAAAGACTTGTGGAGACGACAAACCATTTTTTCCCCCTGTATATTAAAACCTGATGGAAGTTGTATATATACCTATTCATATAAGTCACTATAGAGAAAGGCATTGTTGATATCTAATTGATGAAGTGGCCACCGTCGGACGACTGCAACAGAGAGAAGACAACGGACAGTGACTAATTTTGCCACTGGAGCAAATGTCTCAGTGTAATCCAGGCCTCAGTTTGAGTATACCCTTTAGCAACTAGGCGAGCCTTATACCATGCAATGGTATCATCAGAATAGTATTTAACTTTGTACACCCACTTGCACCCCACTGCTTGTTTTCCTAGTGGTAAAGAAGTAATGGACCAGGTATTGTTAGAGGTGAGTGCATGGAGCTCCTCTTACATGGCTTGATGCTAATGAGGATGCTTGTTGGCTTCTGAAAAATTGGCAGGTTCTGAATGTATGTCTATAGCAGATAAGAGAGATAAGTGTGTAGGAGAAAAAAATACTATAAGAAAGATGATTGGACAAACGATACCTTATCGAAGACTTTGGAGATGTAGTTGAAGCCATGAAACCAGTCACATAATCTTTTAAGTAAGATAGTGGTGGGTTCGACGTTGTAGTTGGGACAAAGGCTGGATGGAAGGAGAAAAATTTGTAGTAGCAGTGGTTGAAGAAGGTAAAACTTGTGTTGTGGGGTTCTCACATTCATGATAGTTATCAGGCAAGGACAACGAAAGTGCAAGATGATTTGCGTGCATATTGGAAGTCAAAAGTTGATCTACTAGAGGAAAAATATTTTCATGAAAAATAACATCTCTACTAGTGAAGACTTGATTAGTTGATATATCAAGCAAGCGATAAGCCTTTTGATCCATAGGGAAACCAATAAGTACACATCGACGAGCACAGGGATGGAATTTATTAGAGTCAAGATGTCTTGTTGATGCAAAGTAAAGACAACCAAAAGTACGGATGTGATCATATTTGAGTTTAGAAGAGTGTAGGAGTTCAAATGGTGTCTTATTATTGAGGATATGTGTAGGGATATGGTTAATGAGATGGGTAGCAGTGAGGAGGCAATCTTCCCAATGCTGTTTAGATAATCCAGATGGGAAACGAAGGGCTCATACAATATCAAGTAGATGACGATACTTACGTTCAACTACTCCATTTAGTTGAGAAGTAGCTATGCAAGTATGTTCATGTACAACTCCAAGTGTAGAGAGAAATTGGAAAGAATATTGTTGCAAAATTCAGTACCATTATCTGTGCGTATACGCTTGATTTTGTGACCATATTGGGTTTATCTTTTGTATTTTTTGATTTATTTATTAAAGATTGAATTGTGCACTAGTTTAAAAGTATGATTTAAAGTGAGTTTTATAACTCACTATAGACATGCTAATGATTATATTTTATCTTAAAGTGAGTCATCCGACTCACCATAAACATGCTACTGATTATATTTTATGTTAAAGTGAGTTTTATTATTCACTGTAAACATACTAATGAATATATTTTATTTTCTATATATACTTTTTATTTAATTAAAGATTGAATTATGTATTTGAAACCAATGAATAGTGAAACAATACATAATAAAACACCGACCAATATAATATGATTTAGTGATAGATTATTAACTACTGTACTGTTATATTTTACTTAATTTTACTGTTACAAATATTGAATATTGAATCTTAATGATTCTCACTAATTCATATACTGGACTAAATTTACTGAAATGACCGATTGATAATCTGCATTGATATTTTAATGTGAATTTTATAACTCATAAATGTACATCTTTTATATTTTCTGATTTATTTATTAAAGATTGAATTGTGCACTAGTTTAAAAGTATGATTTAAAGTGAATTTTATAACTCACTATAGACATGGTACTGATTATATTTTATCTTAAAGTGAGTTCTCTGATACCACTAGAGCAGAAACTTAAACGTGAAGTAGTATTAGTATACTACCTCTTATGTCGAAACTTAAATTGAAAAATCTTCCTATGGAATCAGGTTTCATTAGCAAGCCTTAGGCAGTTTGATATTATCCAATAGCTAGTGGAGACAATAGTATATTTTTCTTGAACGAAATTACTCCATAGATAAGATTTCATGACTACAATTGTCTTCTTTTCTTGGAGAGGAGTCTCTTGGAGTCGCTAGGCCCTCCTCTCACTTTCAACGAGAGTTGGACATGAACCATGCCGTAACCATGCTTTACCCATCAAATTTCCGCATTTACCCCTGCCACCGATTCACCATGACATTATGCAACAATCCATATGTGAGGAGGGCAATTCTGGGATATCATCAAAAATTTCTGCCCTTTATCACGTGAGAGCGGGAATCCCTCACATGGGCCATGTGTAATGATCCCTGTGGATATTCGGTTGTGTGCTGCACGGCTAATACGTATGAAGCTTGGCGTGCCTGCATGTGCAGCTGAGCTAAGCAAATCACGACCGTTTATTGGGAGGGTTTATCATTTTTGGGGGTAGAGCGAACGGTTGATCTTAAAGATTTCCTTGGCAATAATCTGCGAATTATGTCAGCAATGACGTGGCCGTACCATGACACTCGGGGACGGTTCCTGACACAATCCATAATCTAAGTGTTTTTTTTTTTTTTTTTTCATTTCAGCATGTTGCTTCGATCAACTGGGGGAGTTTCTAGATGGGTACAACTTTTGCCCGGATCAGAACTGTGCATCCAGGCTAGCAGCCCCGACCAGTAATTGGATCCGGGCTGGTTAGCCCGGACAGTGTGCCCAAAATGCACAGTTCTGGATCCAGATATGTCCTGATACGGTGTGTACAACCCGGTAAATAGTAAATTTGTTATCAAATCAAACAATATTAATATCCGAAATTGATGTTTTTTGAAACAAAATAAATAGAGTGCATGTTAAACAACAACGACATCATTGGTATCAAAATACACAATATCAACAAATCATTCATAATTTTAAACAAAAAGAATAATGGCAACTTCATTTTGAGTTTGAGACTCATTTAAAAACAACGGCAACTACAACTTGATATATATATATATATAATATGTTCCTTGAGTACAACTACATTTAATTGGCTCTCCTGCAATGTCCATCTGATAATATTTGTTGGTAGGATTGGCTCTCTTGCAATGTGACACACCAAAAAAGAAATAGCCAGTATAGAATACAAAGGTACTGTCCTTCTCAAATAACGGAGCCATATAAATTTGGCTCTCTGACCATATGAATTGCAGGGTTCTGATGTATATTTAGACCTGATACGCTTCGCAATAGATCTTTCTTCAGAAAAGAGCTGAGAAAAATTAGTAAATCATATAATAGATAAAGAAATAGCCATAGATGTTAATTAATACATTAAGTATATGAAAGATGCATCTGAATTGTTCCAAACAATAGGATAAATAATTAATACTGGTAATTTACAAGTAACCCACAGCCAGAATTTTATTTAGGGAGGCAATCCATTATAGTCAAAGAGGATCATCTACTAAAAAAAGTTAAAAACCCGTGGCCTTTGCAGCTACATCCGACTCCCGAATCACCTTATTTGGCCAATCGTCGGCGAGCACTTGCGTAGCCGCGACGAGCCTCAACCAGATGGGCCCCACAACCTCGACAATGTCCTCGTCGGCGGTGGCGGTGTGGATAAGGTCCTGCGACTGGGACCCGCACTGGGAGCAGTAGTAGTGGCCATCATCATCGTCGCCGCGATAGAAATCGTTATCACCGCAGCTCTCGCAGTAGAGGTTTCGATGCGACGATGGTGACATCTGAGTGGCCGCTGGGTGACTCCAATCACCGCCATAATCGTCTATTGGAACCAGAAATTTCTAAATAGCTGGGAGGGGAAGGGAGGGACAGGGCGGGGGAGTGGGGAGGGGGAGGAGAGGTGGAGGAGGAACCAGAGGGAGAGGGAGAGGGAGAGGGAGGCAGGGTGGATAGAGAGGATTATGGCGGGAGAGGGAGAGAGGTGGAGCTGGGAGCAGAGGTTGAAGAGGAGAGGGGAGGGGGAGGAGGCGAGGGAGAGGGTGGGATCAGAGAGAGAGAAGAGGAGAGGGGTAGTTAGAAAATATTGGTGTGCTCACTAGGAAAAACCCTCTCTTTTCAAAAGAGGGGGTGTGCTCACTAGGAAAAGTGGGCTCACTAGGAAAAAAACTGTGCCATCCAGAAGTTCCCATCAACTGGTCATCCCGAATAGTGAATAGGTCTCTATGCAACAAAAAACACTTTATTTTTCTTTAATTTATTTCTTTGTTTTGTTTTTGCTAATTTGGAGATTGTTGGTTTGTTACCTGTTCTTTAGTTTATTCAATTCATTATTACTTTTATTGGATGATATCTCACGAAATCATGCTCTCTTACCTAGTTTAAATAGAGTGCGCTATCGATAGCGATAGGTACACACAAAATCAAAACGGTATGCATGAGGCCTTAATTTGCATACACAATATAGAAATATATTAGATTGAACAAAAAATAAATGAAGCTGCTATAGACATAAGATCAGTAAATAGTTGTATTTTCATTAAAAAGATCAATATGACAAAATATGTACAAATACATGATTCAGTATACAGAACAAAACAATACTGGATCCCAAAACTCAAAAGTACAAAAAATCTTCTGATATTATTTCCCCATCTACCACTGAACCTTGCCTACTTCAGCAATTATGGATGATCATTGGAGGTGGACTGCTCTCCTCGAACTCTGCACATAAGGTTTGAGAACTCATGAGACTAAACCCAGTAAGTCAAGAGCAAAAAGAAAGGAATAGGATGATGGATTTATATATGATCAGAAAGATCATTTATATATTGTTATAAACATGGTGTCTAGGAAAACATGTTATGTAAGTTATGGTAGTACATGTGTAAATATAATTAGTTTGACAATAATTATTGTATAGCCAATCTACATAAGTATATGTGACCCTAATATCACATGTATCATATAATCCATAAAAGAACTAGAGATAAACTCCGATACATATCTATTCTCTATCGAAAAATTTAGAGGTGACTCCTACGAATTTAAGAGATCGACCAACTTTTTTTGAACAATGTAGTACTTAGCTCTAAGTAGCCTTCCCAATTCTTGCTTGATATATAATCCCATCTTGACTCCATGTAATTTGCCAATTCTTACTTGAAATATAAACCCATCTTAACTCCAAGTAATTTGATTTGACTGAAATGACAGTGGTAGATCATATGTTTGAAGGGTCTCATACATACCAGAGATATGGTCAACATTAATAATATTAATAATATAATGTAGGCTCTATGCTAATATGCATATGCCACAGAATTGAGAGCTCTTTATCTCAAGATTATGGGCTCAATACCAATATATATGTGTACCACAGAGATCGTTGGCTTAATATAAGTAAGTATATATAACACGGGATTGGGGCTCTTATACCCATGATTGTGGGCTCTATGCCAATGGACATGTGCGGCAGAAATGTGGGCTCTACGCTAGTAGGCTTATACCACAAGATCTCGGTTATAATATGTATTTACATGTTAAACCTTGAAAATACATTCCTAATTTTATTGTTCAATTTCCCATTAGCCCTATGTTCACTCTGTAGTTCGAGTAAGTATAGTAGTATCATATATTTCTTATTGTTATTAGATATCGTGTATGAATATCTTAGAGACCAAATAATCAATCAATCATGTTCAAAGTGTGAGTATTAAGATTTATATATCAAGAGTACAAAGTAATTAGTGCTATAAATCAAACACCTAATCTATATGTCTAGACCCAACTATTGTTGTTGCCCTAGAAAGATGATAGTGAGGTAGATTTATTATTAAGGCTCATTTTATATTTATAACTTAGGTAGTCCAAAAACGATTTAACAACCTAGTATTTCTCAACTACACAACCCAGAAAGTCCAACCACCCAGGAGCTAACTAAGGTCATTAGTAATCCTGACCCAAAAGTCCCGACTCATCAAAACCAGGTCCATCATTGGCTAACGTTTCCTGCTGCCAGCTGATGGTGGTCCTTCACCCATTAACACCAAATTTTTCTCATAAAGCTTACAGTCTTACTAATTTTCAAATTTTATAATCTTATTAGTAATTTAGATCTCTGAGTAGTATGCTCATTCTATATTCTAATAGATCTCAAAGCCGTTATTAGGAATCTAAAACCCTAAACCTAATTTCTTAATTTATTATGCTAATGTAGAAACTTAAAATAAGAATCGAGATACTACAGTAAATGACTGGAAGAAATTTCTTGGCAATCAGAACACATGGATCGCTGGTTGGCGGTCTTGGCCACCAGCTGGGGTCCCCTATATCTGATGGTTTAGTTTTTTTGGGGATTCATATAGCACATCAAAGAACAAAATTCTACCATCAGACTAAATTATATACATTCGGGACTGGTTCTATCTAAACTTAATTAAAATTCAATAACAATATTTCTTAAATATAAACTACTCTAGATTTTATTTATGTACACCATACTTAAATGGAAATTGATCAACTAGAAATGAATTAAAAGTTATCAAGAATTCACAGGCAAAATTGTATGAACATTAACCTCAGCGAGATCGTTGGGTAGCAGTCTTACTGACTACCTAGTAGTTTATAACCAACGGTCATAAAATCTTTGCTGATCCAATATTATTCCATATATATTCATATCCCACAATTAGTTCTCAGTTATGGTCACTTAATACTAATAGATATAAGAAAACATCAAGAATATAAAAGAAAAAGGAAATTTAATATTCAAGTAACTCTACTTACCTTTAACTAAGGCTTGACTGCTCAATTCCCCTTCCTTGATCCCTTTTACTCCTGCCCCATTGTGAGTGTGAGAAGGTAAGAGAGAAATGAGGATAAATTAGTTTGATTGTTATAAAAGGGAAAAAGGAGGATGGAGTATGCATGCTTTAATTAGGACATATCATCCACTATGTTTTTAGCTAATGACGCCTAAAATCCAATGGCAACCTTATTCCTCCACTTGATAAGCCAACATTGACCCTGCATGAGCGGTGTCAAATTAGTTTAGGGTGTGTGTCCAAAGTTCATTTAAATAAGTTTTAGAAGAAGTATAATTTTATAAATTTCAGTTTTCCCGATCGATATTCTCTTAGAATTACCAAGTTAATATAAAAAGTAAACAAATAATAAAAATACTAGTTTAAGATTTATTTTCTTGATATTTAGAATGAGAACTGAAAAATATCAAAAACAAAACCGTATCGATCAGTATTTAATATTTTTGCCAATTTATGGACTATCTCAGTAAATTCTGAGAAAATTTTCAAAAATTGAAAATATTAGAAAAATAATAATATTAAAGACCGAATGTCATTTGAAATTACAAAATTTAATGTATAACGGAAGTCTCAGCGGTTATTAAATTAGCCTAGTAATCTTAATTTGGCATGATTAATCTAATAAACAAATATAAAAATATAAACTAGACCATTATTAGTATCACATACCCCATAAGTTGATATGATTAGTATACTAACATAGAAATCTGACTAGTTAGGGAGTTACATATGCACACACTATAACTCGTATGATTTGCACTGCATGTAATTTACTCTAAAAATTAACCATCCATTAACTTAATAAACAGTTGAGACCGTCTTAACAATCCTGTATCTATAGGCTCAATAACAATACTGCATCTTGAAGAGAATCAAAATCCATGTTATAGAGGAATATCTCTCCTTAGCATAAGTGGTGAGAACCCTTTTTAATGCAATCTCAGTAATACACTAAACTTGTGGATGACAAAGAGTTCATTATTATAAAATATGTGAGTGCAAATTATGGAGAGTATGATGTGTATTAGATTAATATATATATATATATATATATGAGTAAACGGGAAATACACCGGCGGTGAAGGGAGTTCCTTTACCGCCGCTTAGGTAGCCCAATAAAATTATTATATTTGGTGAGTTTGCCAAATATTTTAATCTTGTTTGTACTAGAATCATATACAGAACTATTAGACCTATTTTCATATGAGAATACAAGGGGGAGGCAGGGGCATGGGGGTCCATCGCTGGCAATGGACAGATACAATAATGTTCTCCTTTTACAAACAATGTAGGGACAAAAGTGAGTCGAGTAATGAATAAAGTTAAAAATGTAGTGAGTGCTTCCGAGGAGGAAGTACAAACGAATAAGGATGCTTATTCTGACCGAATACTTTGTTTTATGTAGTTGAGTAAATCGGTGATTTAACCAAAAACCTTCAATTTAATTTTATGTTTTATTTCGAGGCCAACTCGATTAAAAAAAAAATTTGTCCTTATGCTTTTAGGTTCTATATCATATTCTATTTTTTCATATGAAGAATTTCCAATCTCTTTCATAGTGACTCGAATAGTTGTCAAAAGTGAACTAGAGTTTGAGAACAGGTGACCAAAAGCCCAGCCAGTTAGGCAAAAGGCCATGCATACAGGTAGAGAAAGTTCTCAAACATAGAAAATTCCTGAGAATTCTCTTCCTGCATCCGAAGGTATTCAAAGCATTGTTAAGCCATCGACATTCATCACTCTTCCATCCTTGGAGAAGAAAGATACACATGTGGGCACTTCTCTCCGTTAGGCTTATTCATGAGTCAGATCTGTCTATGAGTATGAGTCCTTATCCAGAATTCATTTTCTAGGTGGATGAAAATGATTTTCGGGAAGGCTCGGAATGTATGAGACTTCAGGTGGCTCCTCCCCCATTTGTCTATATCGAGTTCACCCGCTTTCTACTGTTGAAGTCATTCTCGTCAAGTGGCGTCTGGATTTAACAATGTCTTGTTTATAAAACCTCGATGTTATTTGCGTATATAAGCTTCTAATGTAGCTTTTCCACACCAAGTTATTTGCATTATACAAGCCGTGGTCAAATTATTTATTCCTCAAAAGTAGAGGACTAACTTAATTGGCCATTGGACCATGCTTATAGGGGTGCCCTTCAGTGGTCAAACCCTAATCATACAAAGAAACAAGCATAGCTAATTGCAAAACTTATCATCTACGTAGCCTTCGTGGCAAGTGGATGTGTGATAATAATTTAAGGAAGTAGGTGAAGAATGGACATATACTTTCAATCACCATTGTATTATTGTGGAACTATGCTTCAGACCTCAGTTGCCTAATTAACAAATCATATATCCATTGACGCACGGTTAGACCATCAAATCCAGATAATGGAATAATAAAGAACATAATAATTAACACTATCACCATATTAACAATGAATAAGTTTATCGCTAGCCGGCAGTAGTTGCATCGCAAAATCTATTTGCATGGAGAATAGAATGGAAAAGTTCCCTAGGAATATTCCAAAGGATTCCAAGTTGCGTACATGGAAGAATTAAAGCATGGAGAGAGCATGAACCAATATTGGAGTTTGCTTGCTTGAATGACACAACAAGGCAAAGGAAAATCAAAAGAGGCTCTTGATGCTTTTCTTTGGATCCTAATAAACTAATCCACGCCACAATCATGGACTCCTCAGTGTGGTGATGGGAGAGAGTTTGGCACCTGTGAGTCAGGGATGATAATAGATGCATCCATGGATCAATATTTTTGGCCTGTTTTATACAAAATTTTAAATTAAAAATAAAAATTTTATATTTCTAATTTAAAAATTTGTATAGAGAGAGATAAAATTTGGTTCGTGTGCATGTCCATTACTAACCCTATCTGTGACGATCTCGCTCTCTCTGCCACTCAATTATTTTGCACTCAATTATTTTGCAGTTGTTAGTCCATTCATTCTTTTATATTGGCTATCATTTTCGGGCATCATCTTAATTTGTTGTATGTATCATCATATTTTGTATTTCCGTGTGAGGTTGAGGCCTGGTTTTTTTGAGGTGATAGTACAAAAATTCATCATAGTCAATTAGCAACCTAACTTTTTTTTTTTAATTTTTAAAGAGTCAACCTCTAACAAGATCAGTTCATGACTAGGATACGAGAGAAGCCAATTAGATGATTAAACCTCTTTTATAACTATTGTGTCACTGTTTGTAAGTAGAATAAAGAAAGGCTGGAGTTGAATATTAGATTGCGACTAAATAATTATAAATTAAACTGCCCAGGGAGAATATTTCCCATATGTTTCAATTTTGTCTCCTAGCTAGCTAGTTTCATCTCCATTCAATTGGTGCAGGCCTTCTAATTCTCTTTTTTTTTATTCAATTTTTAATTTCAGAGAGACAGACAACTAAGCTATCAGTTAGCTACAGCTTTTATAAATTGATAATAATTCAGGTCAAATATCAGACATATCCTCAATTAATTTGTATATACGAACAGTGTACGGGCTGCAAAATATTTTAAGTGTTCAGAAATTTTTTTTAAAAAAAATTAATGTCATATTTATTGATAATTCTAATGCAATCAGATTGAGGAGGATGCAGACTTCAATTTCATCTAATTATTCCGCTCTAAAGTAAACACATGTATAATATTAAATAAACCCAAAGCATAACACATAGCTTAGATATCATCTTCTATAGAAAAATATTTCAATATTTTCTCAGCTTCAATAATTGTTAATAAGAAATAATAGAATTTATGAAGGTACAGTCAATTCACGTGAAATTTCTTTTTGTCTCCAAACTTTAAATACAAGCAATTGTTAATAATTTAGTTAAGAATGTAACTGGCCTTCTCCTTTCACATTCTCTTTTTTGAAAGCCTAGAGGTATGAAAGTAGCCAGAAATACATATATGCCAAAGTTTTTAAAACAGTAAAATTAATGTATATGTATGATCTTTTCACATACAAAATTTCCACAAGATAGAATTTGTGTTTAATACACACACAATAACGAAAATGAGCTGCCACCTCACACACGTTAACTGAGCTGCTAGGCTTCATTTCCACTATCTCTAATAAAAAAAAATTTAAAAAAATTCTTTTGGATGTCGTCTCCTTAGGGTTCACTCATACCCAATTTTTTGGATTTTAGTTTTGATTTGCTATTCTACCAGGTAGATGCAAAATTAATAGTTTTCTATAAATACAATATATTATATCCACTTGCTGACGGAGTAAATAAACTTTAAAATTCATAGAATTTAATATTAAGGAAGCTAAGAATGTAGAGATCACGATCTTAAAAAAAAATTAAAATAGTGGGATCATACTTTTTTTTCACTGATTCATGTAATTTAGCTGAACTGCTGACATATATACCTAAGATTACTGTAGGTGAGCCACCAACTTGGGAAAAGTTACGTGAACCAGCTGTAAAAATATAGTGATCCAATGATTTTTCTTCAATTTTTTTATATAATTAGTATCTTTGCCTTCTTAAATTTTTTTAGATCTTAAATTTTTTTAGATCAAATTCCATAAATTTTATAGTTCATTTACCTTTTTATCAATTGGATATAAAATATTTTATTCATTAAAAACCTATAATTTTTTATCAAATTGATGGAGGACCAAATCAAAACTAAAACTTAAAAAATTAGGTATGAGTGAACTTAAGGGGTCTAGATTATAATCCACAAGAAAATTTTTAAGAAAATTATTGAAGATAGTGAAAATGAACTGCAGTTCAAATAAGTTGCGTAAGCTGTCAGCTTATTTCTATTATTTCTCTCTCTCTCTCTCTCTCTCTCTCTCTCTCTCTCTCTCTATATATATATATATATATATATATATATATATATATATATATATATATATATAAGAATAATGTAAATGAGTTGCCAACTTACATAAATAACCGAGCTATTGCCCATTTATGGGATTACTGTTATGAGTTGCTAACTCAAATAAGTTAAGTAAGTCAGCAGTAAAAAAGTATTGTACCATTAATTTTTTTGATAAAAGTTTAGGATCATAATATCTATCTCCTTGGCTTCTTTTAGATCAAATTTTATGAGTTTTAAAGTTAATTTGCTCTTTCATAAACTATATACAAAATGTTGTATTCACCACAAACAGTTAGCTTTGTGTCTAATTTGTTGAAGATCAAAAGTTAAAACTCAAGAAATTAGATATTAGTGAATCCTTCAGGATCAAGATCATAATTCGAAAGAAATTTAAAAAATATATATAAGAGATGTTATAAAGTGCAGTTTAAGTAACTTCTAATAATTCTTTTAAACATTTAATTATTTGGTTGCCTTTGAACTGGCATTTTTTTGTCTGATATTTTACCTGTTAGAGTACCCAATTTGAAATAGTAAATTGGAATGAATTTAGTAAATTGGAATGAATTTCAAAATACTTTTAATCTTCTGTTTGGTCACTTGTTAGCTTGAGCTCTAGATCATAGGGGTGTCTTCCTTTGTTCATTTGAGAAGTGACGCAGGCACGAGATTCAATTGGAGGCGAACGTTGCGAATGTCAAGCAGAGGATGCGAGGTTAAGCATTCGTGACTCTAGCAGCAAACCTCGCGAATGCTTATTAATAGATGCAAACCTCGAATTCCCCTGTTGCTTTATAAAGGGACGCGAGTTTTACCAGCAAGTAGAGCCTATCTCGTCTTTTCACTTTTTCTAGTGGTGTTCATGAGACTATGTATTTCTTCAAAGACCTATGCCACCGCCAGAGATTTATGGATTCTAAAAAATTCTATTTAAGCACAACACTTTCTTACTGAGCCCGCCTTTGAAAAAAAAATTATAAATTGTCATTGAATTGTTTGCACTAAATTACTCTTCTTACTCTCCAGTTCCACACAATTCAGATATGGAGCAACAACAGGGAGACAGAAAAAGAGGGTGAGGAGGAAAGGGGTGAAGGGAAGTGTAAGAGGAGGGGAAGGAGAGAGTAGAGAGGGAGGAGGGGAGGAGGAGGAGGAGGAGAAGGAGACAGCGGAGGGGAGGAGGGAGGTGGATGTTGGGGGTGGGGGGGGAGGTGGAGGAGGATTCACCGCTTCCTCCCCCGCCTCCCTCCTCACTCCGCCACCTCTTTCCTCTCCTACCCCTCCTCGTCTTTTGGGGAGGGAGGTGGAGGAGGATTCACCGCTTCCTCCCCCTCCTCCTTCACCTCCCTCCCCCGCCTCCCTCCTCACTCCACCGCCTCCTTCCTCTCCTCGTCTTTTTTTTTTTTGGGGGGGGGGGGGGGGGTGCTCCCCCTCCTCCTCCACCTCCCTCCCCCACCTCCCTCCTCACTCCGCCGCCTCCTTCCTCTCCTATCCCTCCTCATTTGCTTCCCTCTGTTGCCTCCTCTCTCTCCTTCTCTAAAACTTTTTTTTGATAAAAAAAATTACAAAAAACTTTAGAAAAAAGAGATGGAGAAACAAGGGGTAGTGATGGAAAAAAAATGGCGAACTAAGTGAGTAAAAGTCATAAATTTCAAAAATAAGGATGGGCTCAAACAATAAGATAGGCCATGTGAGCAAAATGGTGTGCTTGAAAAGAATTTCCCCAAATTCCTCATCTTTTTCGATCATCTTGTTTGTTTAATTACATTTTTTAGTTCATAAATGGCTCTGAAGATGAACTCCTCTCACTACAGCAGAGACCATCGCAAGCATCATAACTATCGATCGGAGAGTCCAACGAGTTTGAAACCCTTAATTTATGTTGTGAACCTTTATCTCTTTAGCCATGGGCTTATGGCTCAGTAATCTGAATCGTAACTTCAGCTTCGAACAAAAGTTCAATGGGAATAATCCCTTCACAAAACTCGTAATTCTTTACAACATAGGGGAAAATGGTGCTCACTAGGTAAAGGGTGGTGCGCATTTAGAATTTCCCTTTTACAGACACACCATCATCTATACTATTGTAGCGTCCAATCTGGTCATATGGTCGTGGATCAATTGCCCTTTAGTATTCAAGGCACTCTCTAAAACAGCTGTGCAAACTTATATTATAGTAAGTCACGAATCATTATGGAAACAATAAGATGATATCATTCCAACTGCCTTCCACCACTATAAAATATCAAATTCCAGTGAGTTATCCAAACATGCTAAAGGAATATCAAAATATTTTTCATGTTCAGTTACTTCTTTGATAATAATCTAGTGCTAGCTTTTACAAATAAGCTTAACTAAGGAGTTTGTAATTCCCACTTTCCTTGTTGTTTTCTAAATTGTAAAAGCAAAATCTCAACTTTTAAAAAGGATGATATTATCAAAAGGAAGAAATAGATATAACTAAATTGTTTTGAATAATTAGATGAGACCATAACTCAAACCATAGACCTCTTAGAGAGACCATGATTCAAACCCTATACCTCTTAAAACCCAACCCAAGTCCAAAACAGCTAGGCCAGAAATTTAGTTGAGATTATAAAATAGATTTGACAATTTAAAGTGATTTAATATCTTACCAAGTTAAACAATTATCTTGAATGAGAATCCCTTATGAATGTGTTTGGATTGAGGGAAAGTGAAGGAAAAGAAAAGAAAAGGAAAGAGAAAGAGAAAAGGAAAAAAAAAGATATGGAAATTGTTTTTTTTTTTTTATGTTTGGTTAGAAAGAAAATAGAGAAAAAATTCTCAAGAAAACTTTGAAAAAAAAGCAATTTCTTATGTTTGATAGCTCAATAGAAAATTAAGAGGAAAGTGTAATTCTAATTAAATTATAAAAAAAATAATATTAATTCATATATTATTGATATAATTTCTAATTTTTAAATAATTAAGCATATAATAATCCAATTGTCTAAACTTTACAAAAGTTATAAAATACCTTGGGACTAGACAGATTAATTTATAAAATTACAAGAAAATTTCTGCAAAAAAATGAAAAACTAATGCAATATATAAGAATAAGGAGATCATAACAACAAAAGGACCAGACAAATATTTGAAATTCTACAAATTTGGATTGTTTTAAACCTGAAATTTCTTTATTCAGCTAGTAATAAATCAACTATTGCTACCAAAAAGATGTTTCTGTTCATTTTCGTCATGCTTCCTTTTGTTATTTGGACATTTTCTATTTATTTTTCAGCAACAACAACAATATGGCATTAGTAGTAGCATAAATCAGCAACAATAACAGTATAAATCAGAAACAACAATATAAATCAGCACCAACAACAACATAAATCAGTAGCAGCAGCATGGCATATCAGTAGTATTAGCACAATATATTACAATAACAGTAGCAACAACACAATAACACAGTATAATATCAACAACAGTACAATTAGAGGGAGATCAGAGAGAGAGACAACAGAGAGTCCATATCCAGATCTAGATGGAAAAGGAGCCGATGGTTTTTCTCCGAGAGAGATAAAAGAAATGAGAGAGATAGGAGAGCCAATGATTTTTCTCTCTCGGAGAGAAAGAAATTAGAGAGATGAGAGCGGAAAGAGACGAAGAGATCCCGAAAATTCTCCCCACCCCAACCACCCTCCGTTTTTTTTCTTTTTCTCTCAACCTTCCTTTTCTTTCATTTTCTATTGGATTTGAGGAAGAAAAGGGAAAAGAAAAAAATCTAATATATTTTCTCTCACTTTCTTTCCATTTTATTCTCTCCAATTTTCCTTCTAACCGAACAATGGAAAGTCACTTTTCCTTTCTTTTTCTTTCCTTTTCCTTTAGTTTCCCTTAATACAAACAGAGCCTCATAGACATTCTTTTTAAAGGAAAACCAAATCAAATAGTATCTCTCAATCCCTTAAAAAGGAGAGACCCTTGGCTTTGACCTTTTCATCTCTCAACGCAGAGAAAATCAGAGACAGAGAAAAAAAGAAAGAAGAAAGGAGAGAAAGAGAAGTAGGATCAATTTTAGGTAAAAATTCAGGCTTTCCAATACCTTTCGACACACGAAAACATAGATTTATCATCACTGAACCAGGTAAGTCCATGACTCACTTCAAACATATTATGTAATAGGATTTTAGGATTTAATCTACTACTTTTATTGTTTTTATTATGATTAAATTGGTTATGTAAATTTAGATATGTTGTTTTGTAGAAAAACAAGACAAAGACAGGTTCTTGATAGATTATGGATTTGATCTTGTTTAACTTATTATTAGTGCATGAAATATGTTATTTATAATTTTGTATAAAGATTATCCATGAAAAGTTCATAAAGATTGCACCTCTATTGATTTTGTTGATTGAAAAAGAGACTGAAAACAACATATTTTTAAGACGTAGCAGTAGTACTACCAGTAAGCCAACTATCTTAGAGGCATTACATTTCCAACTATTATTCGGGCTGCTAGTATATCACAATCAAAAGGCATTAACAATCCTGATCTATCACTAGGTCAATATGCTAATAATACTGATATGTGGGACCTACCTGTAGGTCTACTGTAGCCCAGTATTTAGGATACTGTACAAAAGGTATTTAGGCTTTTATTGAGTTGATTCTTGAATATCTTAGATTGAATACTTATCCGCTTAAATTACATAATAATTATTGAAACATCAATGCCTATCAATTCGATTATTGTTTTGTAAATTTAATGCAATAAGTTAGTTTACTGATAATAAAAATTATTTATCGAACCTGAATTGGCTATACAGTAAATAAATATAATGGTAGATGAGACTACAGTACTATGGATATTATATCATTTATCGACATAGAAAATCAAATACCATTACTATCTAATTGAAGGATTGAACTGACATGATTAAAATTGATTGAATATATATGTATTAATTAGAAAAAACTAAAATCGTAAGATTTAACACTTTAAATGTAATCAAACTATTGAACTCTTGTATTGATTAGATAATGGACTCAGGTGAGATAGGCTCCAACTAAACTACTGATTAATCCATTTTTCCGTAGTGAACGTGGATATATTCAGACATGTTAAATTGTTTACTTGCTTGTGATTCAAAATTACGATAATTAAAATAATTAATTAGTCTAATGAATTTAAATATAACAAAGATGTGTACATATCTGATTGATGTAATATTTTATTGTTTCTCATTGCATTCATAATTGTTTAGTGATAGTATATTTTCTTGGTTTATTACTGTTTATATTGTTAGTTGCTTATGCATGACTAGATATTGTCTCAAACTTAGAAGTTGATAAACTAGATATTAAGTAAGATTTGATGTATATTCATGAATTAGTAGAGCTATATAAGGTAGATGTTTCTGTCATTAGTTATTAATATTTGGACTTTTTATTAAATAGTATATTTTGAGACATAGTTATTTTAATAAGTTTTAGATTTATTTGGACTAGTATGAGGTATTTCTTAGATTTTAATTTGAATAAAGATAATTTATTGTGATAAATTTAATTATTCTGATATTATTTATTTTCATTGTTCTTATTTATGTATTGATTATAATGATTTCATATTATCACACGATACCAAACAACTCAACTATCTATTTATGAGTAGTAAAGTGTTATAGAGTTTTTTGAAAACAAGTTCTTACTCCCTACGTGGGCTTGATCTAGTATGGAATGGAACTTATACTCTAAAACCAAATTTGTTAATATAGTCATTAAATAATTTATTAAAATAAAATTTAATTAATGAATGTAGTGTATAATTTTCTCATATGAATCTCTATTTAAAATAGTAAGTAGATTTTCGAAGATAAATAGAAATACCAAAACAAAAAATAACTGGAAGTGATAAAAAAGATTTATTAAATTTGGAGTTTATCTGTAAAACCATAAGTCCAAGTATTTTAAAAATTAAATTTATGTAATGATGTGAATAATGGTAGGACAATACCAATCAGATAGAAAACAATAGTATCTTAAAAAATCTTAAGAACTTTTTGATAAACATATAATAATTTTCTATTCAATGTCTTCAAATTTTTCTAATGTTAATATTGAAAATGAAGAACTAGATGTACTAACCACGCTACATCCAACAATATAATCATTAATTATTAATTTATATTCAATAATATTTTTCAACATTAAATATGTTGAATTATACCTATGCTCAACATCTTGTGGAATTCGTTTTGGTTTCAAATTATATCTTTTACAAATTTGCTTAAAAATCTTAATTCTATTTGCAGAATGACCAATACATGGAAATTATAATATATATTATATTTATATTTTATCAAAGGCACTTTGTACAATAAGACCTAAAAACAAACTCATATATCGAATATGAAATAAATTTTTAGAATTACTACAAGATAATATTAGATCACTTCGTATATTATCTACACCTGCATTATCATTGATAGCATTATCTAGTGGAGTAAACATTTTTTCAGAAATATAAAAATGTACTATTTTACTATAAGCTATCTGTAATATTTTGACTAGTATATGTTTTTCATCATAACTAATAAAAGAAAGAATCTTTTTACATTTTCCAATTATCATCAATTAATGGTTGCCATGTATGAGTAAGCTATTATTTGCCTTAAAGTGAAAATAATGAAAGTGTTATAAAATAATCAAAACCAACTAATCTATTTATTATAAGTCAAGATATATACATATTTATATGTGTCTTAATATCATATAAATAATCTAATGGGTGATTTAACTCTAAACCTAAACTCAAATACAAAATAGTTTTTTAATTTAACATTTTCCCCAAGTTGAGTATAAATATTAGTTATAACCAATTTGTTGTACAGATTATATAACACAGTCTTTCTCTTCCATAATACAAATTAAATTAAAGTAGATAAGTAGCAACTGTAGTAGAAGTAGACGATAATAGTAGTAATAATAGCAGTAGATGATTACTTGAATCATCAGAGCACACCTGTATTTGAGCATCAACAGCAAATAAACTTCTTTCTTACAAGCAATAATAGGCAGTAAATAAAATTTTTTCTTAGAAATAGTAGTAGGCAATAGATAAACTTTTTTCCTAGAAACAGTAGTAAGTAACATATAAACTTCATTTTTAGAAGCAGTAATAAACAACAGATAAACTTCTTTCTTAAAAGTAGTAGTAGATAGCAGATAAGTTTTTTTTAGAAACAGTAATAGGTAGCATATAAACTTCATATAAACTTCTTTCTTAGAAGTAATAAGTAAGCAGCAGATAAATTTATTTCTTAGAAGCAGTAGTAAACAGTAGATAAACTTCTTTATTAGAAACAGTAATAAGCAAAAGAAAAAGTAAAGAGTTGCATCAAGACTGAAGTACACCCTTAAAGTTAAGGAAGGACCAATCAGAGTCCATACAGTCACGAAGTGAAAAAAAACAAAAACTTAAGTAGATGTAGAATCGAATTTACAACACGATTGCAGAGTCGGAGTCAGAATCAGAGTCGGTATCGAATTTGTGATACGATTGCAAAGTCAGAGTCAGAATGGGAGTCGAAATTAAATTGGCGATACGATTGCAAAGTCGGAGTCGGAATCGAAATCGGGATTGAATTTGTGACATGTTTGCGGAGTCGGAGTCAGAATTAGAGTCGGCATTGGAATCGAAGTCGAATTCAAAGTCAGAATATGAGTCGACCATCAATTAGGATGGTTAAGATTGACAGCTGAAATTTATTTCATAGCGTACTTTGATATCAATTTATGGAATAATCAAGAACCAACCAAAATATTTATTATAAGTCAAAGAATACATATGTTTATAGTATCTCAACACCATACAAAAAATTCAGCAGATGATGTGAGACTAAATTTAAACTAAACCCCAGTACAAGATAGTTTTATAATCTAAAGAATCTAAAGAAAGGAAGAGAAGACAAGAATAAAAGCTTGCAAAATAATAAATCAATTTTTATAAGTTCTACAATATTTTAATATTATACTAACAAGTTTAATGACATATAAAAATCTCTAATCATTTCCTTAAATTCATCTTCATCATTTGAATTAAAATGTAAAATTTTTTAAATAATATACCTTACCATTGCTTCCTAGCTTTATCTAAACTAAAAATGAAGTTAGAAAAACTATCAATAATGGATGACTGAAAAACAAAAAAAAAAAAAAAAAGAAAGAAAGAAAGAAAGATTGCCGAATGTACTCTTGATCATTGTAAGTGAAATAATTACTCTACTAATTTAGCTGTAGATATCTAATTATGGACAATAAGACCCTACATTATATCCTATTTAATATCAATCATCTCGCAGATGATGATTACTCAGGAGATGCCCGTGCTCTCAAAGTCTATGGTGCGTAGAAAATAGCCCAGAAACTCTTGGCAAGGAGAAACCCTAGCTCTATACTTTCATCTCCAATTATCCACCGAACATCAATGGTTTGTATTAAAAAAATAAACATCAATGGCTCGAAATATATTTTGTATACATAAAAGTGGGAGTAGAAAGTACTAAAGGAAATAAATTTAACTATTTCGAATTTTGATCTTGAAGAAGGAGAATCTTGAAATAAAAGGCTTGGTTATTATTGTTGTCGAATAAGGTGCATATAAAGAGATGCTTTGTTTTCGAAGTAGCTTTCTCTAAAGAAGCTACAGAGACATAACAAAGAGTCAGAACGCAAAGCTAAAACATTGAAAATAAAACAATTCTTGCTGTTCCTGCATAATAATTTAATAAACAAAGACTTAATTTATCGAGTCAATCAAAGAGTTGTTCCCAGTTCTTGTAGCGAGAAAAGCTGAAACAAGTTCTTCTACAGATTAAGTTCAAGACAAATTTTTTCTCGACTGAAGAGAGATGAAATCTCCGTTGATATCCAATTCTCTGGATGATCGGTAAACTACCACATCTTGCGTGCATCTATTGTTCTACAACAAGGAGCTATACAATAAACTAGGTTGTCAATAATTTCACAAGACAAGGATAAATAGTGATTAATAACTCATCTCAAACATACATCAAGAGAGCAAAAAAACAGCTTAAAATCTGCCTAAATTTATGTCTAATTTAGCAAAAGATTGGCCGTTATCGAACAAAGGTAATGTATGGAAAATAAGTGGCAAGAATTATAAAGAATGATACAACTGCAGAAATTATATTTTGTTAATTGGCCAAAAAAATCACATATACTACAACATAATACCTTTATTTGATTGACCCCTCAACAAAAAATATCAATTCAGCCGCACCAATTTCGGATCTTTATATGAAAACAATGACAATTTAGAACCATCTATACTCTCACTTGCATTTTCTATAATTACACAAATATGTGAGACCATGCTGTTCCAAAAACGAGCTTGATGCAAAAGGATCTCATATCACCTGAACTTCCCGTTCCACTCGTTCAAAATGGGACTATTATGGTGATCACCCTCCATTAAATGAATGAATGAAATATACTTTACAGGATTTTTGTAAATGGCCGGTTACTGTTTCCTGAAGAAGGATTTTTGAGATAAGAGAAGTTTTTCATCATTGTTGCCATCAAGCTCTATTACACGCGCATCCCACTTCACCTGTGTAGCAACAGATCTTGCTGCTTCGATACGAGCAGCTGTATCACGGAGTATCACCCAACCCTGCATTTATGATTGTCAGCTTTCAATCTGAGTGCAACAAGGACAAAATATGTATTGATTGTTAAAAGTATTGACGCTAGCACAACAATCGCAAAATATTTTGACAATTTCACTTATGTAGCAGGTAACATCTTCTTCCCTCGTAGACGACTCCCATGTTGCATGAATTAGGTCTCATTGCAAACCACTTTAACCCTCGGTTTTGTGGCACAGCCCTCCCTTGTCGATGTGCTACTCTCTTTTGACAAAGGTCTCTGTATTGTGCTACTGCGTTTGGACAATGGTCCGCATAAAACACATGGTCCCAGTGTCACAATAGCAAGATCTGCTTCCCTCCTAGACTCCCATGGTTGCATGAATTAGGTCCCATTGCTATTCCTTTAAGCCCTCAATTTTGTGGCCTGGCCCTCCCACTAGTCTTTTGACAACGTTCCTGTGTTATTTTGTGCTACTATGTTTGGACAATAGTCCGCATAAAACACATGGTTCCACAGCAAATAAGCTGAAACTTCTTCACAGAATGAGATATATATATATATATATATATATATATATATATATATATATATATATATATATATATATATATATATATAGTTTTTTTTTTTTAAAAAAGTAGCCCAGTATCCATTTCACCAATGATCCAACAACTTATCCAACTTAAACATTGTTGTGCTACCAACAGAACTATTTAGTTATTTAAAACTAGCTATCCATTATGGTTACAAACTTACAATATTGACTAAGAGCACGGTTGTACACATAGAGCAACAAATAGAGGTACATAATTTATGAGAGTGTAGGTATATGGCAAGTTACAAAGGGTAAAGTCAGCATAATCTATGCAATATGAAAGATTGCTATAATAAATATGTTTGCAACAAATTAAGATTGCGTACGTTCTAAAGCATTGTATCTATTTTTAATTTATCATTAAGACTTTTTTTCCTCTTAAGATTTGCCCATAGGTGTACATCAGGTGCTAAGAATTGAGAGGATTCTATAAGCCAATAAATTAATTAGCCAAGTTATAAAAATAAAAAAATTTGGAGTCATGATGTAACATTTTATTATATTAGAGTTCTCTCATGGATGCACATTGATGCAACACATAAGAAAAACTAGGGTTTGATGGTGAAGAATTTGAGAAATTGAGGAAAAGGAATAAATTGATAACGATAGATTTGGGCATTGGCACCCAAATAATCTCTCACCTACTCTGAACGAATCAACACGAAAAGATATAGGGATAGATTTGGGCCTCTAAGAGATTTAGGGATAGATTTGGGACTCGACGTCCGGTTGATCTCTCACCCAGTCTCAACGAATCATCATGAAGTGAGATGTATGAGTTGTTAGCAAATTAACCTGCTGGACAAAATCAAATCTCTCTTCGCGTTGATTTGTTGAGAGAATGAGAGATTTCTGGGTGCTAGGCCGAATCAATCTCTAAATATTTTCTTGTACTGATTTGTTGAAAGTGGATAGATTTTCACTTCGATACCCAAGTGATATCTTAGCCACGCTCACTGAATCATCATGAAGAAAGATGTATGTATTGTTAGCAAATCGCCATGATAGACAAAATCAAATCTCTCATTGAATTGATATGTTGAAAGGGTGAGAAATCACCCAAGTGCTAGGCCCGAATCAATCCCTAAATCTATTCTCATGCTGATTTGTTGAAGTTGGTTGAGAGATCATGTGAATGCCAGACCCTAATCTATCTTTATCATTTTATTTTTATTCCCATTTTCCCTGAATTCCTATAAAACCCTATTGCGTTCTTCCTCAAATCCATCCAAATCCTCAATCCCCACCATCAAACCCTAAAGCATGCTTCCATCCAATGTCACATATGACAAATATAAATCGAACACTTAAAACGAAAACATGAAGAAGCACTCCCTACAAAAAATAACAGTAAGGAACTAAAGAAGTGCAAGCATGGGGAGAGAACCTCACAACAACTACTACTACTACTGAGGCTTTTATCCCAAATACTTGGGGTAGGCTATATGAACCAAAAAAGAATCATGCTGGATCGATCACGTTGATAGTCTTTCTCCATTCATTTCTATCAAGTAATATCTCCTCATTTAGACCTCTATAATCCATATATTTTCGTATCACGTCCATCTATATTTTTTTCGGTCTTCCCTTCAATCTTTTAACTTGTCCTACATTGATAAACTCCCATCATCGAACTGGTGCATTTTTAGGCCTATGTTTCACATGACCAAACCATCATAAGCGATTTTCTCGTATCTTCTCATCGATGGGAGCTACACCTACCTTAACACGAATATCTTCATTTCTCACTTTATCTCTCCTAGTATTGCCGCATATCCAGCGGAACATTCGCATCTCTATTACACTTATTTTCTGTGAATAACGTTTTTTTAAAGCCCAACATTTCGTACCATATAATAAAGTTGGTCTAATAGCAGTCCTATAAAATTTTCCTTTCAGTCTTAACGGAGAGAACATCACAAGATGCTTTAAAATTGGGTAACTTGTTATTGGATCCAAAATTCAAGAATAACTTGTTTTGCCAATGGAGGATTTAATAAGGGAAACATCTTAACGAGTTGGCTAGGAATAACAAGGGGATTTGACAAACTCACTGTGATGAAAATTGATATAGACTTAAGTTGGAATTACTAGATGGAAAAAATTATTTCCATACTGTGGAGTTTATTAAATCTTTCCTTTAGTCCTAATGAAATGTTATGGTTGCATAAAACTCTCATTGCATTCCTCCATTTCAATTAGCAAGTTTAGATTCTATAGTTGACATCAGTATCGATCCCCTGCTCTTTTGGATAATAGAATTCAAGTACATAAACTGATTACTAATTGGTATCTCTTACTCGTCCAGTGTTATGACATAATAGCCTCGAGTTCTCTGTTTACTAAATTTACGCTCCATATACTTTACTTTGGACCTACTTAATACTTAATCTAAACCTCGAGATTCTAAGATTTGCCTCCATAATTCCGATGACATTTACCCATGAGACGAGAGCAGAGATAAATGCCAAGTTGGAGCTACGGATGCAAACCTTAGAATCTCGAGATTTTAGATTAAATAGGACAAAAACATAGTATATGAAGTGCAAATTTAATAAAAGACAGACCCGACTAATGTTATGATACTGGATAGGCAAGAGATACTAATGAGAAATCAGTTTAGGTACTTAGGTTCTACTATCCCAAAAGATGGAAAGGTTAATAGCAATGTCAACCATAGATCCAAGCTACCTAGTTGAAATGGACGAGCGAAATGGAAGTTTTATGTGATAGTAACATTCAATTAAAGGTGAAGAGCAAATTTTATAGAACTGCTGTTAGACCAGTTTTATTATATAACACAAAATGCTGACCTATAAAGAGACATTATACACAGAAAATGAATGCAGTAAAGATGCACATATTTCGTTGGATGTAGTAATACTAAGAGAGATAAAATGAGACATTAAGATATTCTTATTAACTTAACTGTAGCCTCAATATAAAAAATAAGTGAGAAAAGATGCACATATTTCGTTGGTCCTATGCAATAGAGACCTACAAATGCAGCAATTCGATGTGTGGAGCTTATCAACGTAGGACAAGTTAAAAAAGTAAAGGAACGACTATGGAAAACATAAATGTAGGTGATACGAAGAGATACAAATGCTAAAAACCTAAATGAAAACATATTGCCCCATAAGAATGAGTGAGAAGAATCATCCGCGTGATCGCGTAATTTTCTTTTGGCTCATGTAGCCTACCCCAAGTATCTGTGAAAAAGGCTTAGTTGTTGTTGTTGTTATTAAAAGATCTGTTCTTTAAATGTAAAGGATAGAGCATCTCTAAGTACTACTATATTAATATAATAAAAAGAGCTTAGAGACCAGATCCCTGGAAGAAACCAAGGAACAAAACTAACTGAGCAGTAGTTACAAGCAAGTAATATTTTACACCATTCATACCAAAATTGTGGAGTATGATAATTTTAACTGAGTAGGTTACAACTAGTTAGTTGGGTAATCAGCACAATAATTATTAGCAAATAACAGAATTTAATATAGTAGTAAATAATTAGCTTATACCTCTGGTCTCAGAATACGATCAATCTCCAAGAAAATATCAAGCACGGAGCATTTATGCAGCTGATGGTAAATTGACAGCAATCTTTCAGCATGTACCATATCATAAGTTCTTGGATACGTTGGAAATGCTTCACACCTAAAAAAGTAATATTTAATAAACGAATTTAATAAACAAACAGTCTACATTTAAAAAATTAAGAAAAAAGATCAGATCTAAGTCTTGGTAATACTAAATAAATTGAATCCACGTACTAAAGTGGTGAAATTTCCCACAGTAGAATGTTCCCCACTCTAGAAAAAAGGTCTAGTAATGATCTACAAGACATAGTAGCAGCCATGACAGTTATCTAGAAAGACAAAACAAGAAACCAACAAATGTAAGAAAAGAATTGCACCATTGGGGAAATTAGGGGGAAAAAAAATAGAGGATTTTAGTGGCCATTTGCACAGTCGAAAACGAGACGAAAAATATTTTAATTTGTGAAAGCCACTAAGAAAATGGAAAAATGCAGGCTTGAGTCTAGGAAATCATATGAGGCAAGGGAATAAGAATTCAATAATATATGGACAGATCCTCAGGTTTGTTGATGTGTATAATACTTCAATACATGAGACTTAAAAAGACACTGTGTATGTTTATTGAATGCATTAGAAGTTATGAACATTCCTTTTGACACCTGATACTTTATCATACTCCCTTGAATCATTAGATTGTAGAACAATTGGAATGTCAACCAACCAATAAACTATACAGTGTCTTGACACTTCAATGTACAAGGTCCCAAGTCATGCATTTCATCAAGTCACTTACCAAGGTCCTTAGAACTATGGACAACTAATACATAACTGCCAATGCATGTACCATATCTGCATGCACGCATGCAGACATTCATCTTATAATGTTATAATACATGTTTTTGTGCCAACAGAACAATGTATATGCCATCATCATCCAATCACATACCATATAAATGACATAAATAATGACTCAATAATTAAAGTTAAGAAGGATTTACAGAAAATTTTCATAAGCATGTGGACAGTGCTCACAAAGAAAACACTATATGTTGGCAACGAGAAGGGTTTTTCCACAAACTATAGGCGGCCTAATGATATTTACATAAAGCAACATTTCTTTGGAAGGCGTGCAAAGACAGCCGAAGCCGAATAAACCGATGGGACTGAACTGAACCATGCCATTTGGTTCGGTCTATTCTACATTCAGTTCGGGTATAGGTTCGGGGTCACAAACTTGATCATACCTGAACAAACTGAATTTTGTAAATAAATTATATATACAAAGAGTTGGACTATAAACTTTCCCTTAAATATAAGAAGTTAGATTTAATATTTTTTCACCATTCATTTACCTTCATATATGTGTTAGTCAAATTTTCAAAATGTGAACAGTGAGAAGATAATAAAGTAATAGTGAACCACTAGTAAATGTGTAATAGAAAAGTGTTAAAACTAACTTTTTAATGGAAAGTTTGTAGTCTATCATACGCACACACATACATATATCTATACATATATATCAATACATGTACATGTACACATACATATACCTACATACATATATAAAAATGATGTATCTAAGGTGTCTCCGTAGAAAGTTACCTATAGAGGTGTCCTCAACATAGATGTGTATTTGAACTATCAAAGCCATTAGTTATAATCTTTATACTCTAAATAGGTGGTATATACAAAAATCATGTGATTTAGACACTTTATTATCATCAATCAAGAGATCTTATTTGTTTTATTGTTGAAAAACTGTTCATTTTGTACCCGAGCAATATATGGTAAAAATTTATCGAAAATGAATGATTTTTTATACACCACCATTTTAGGACATAGAGATTGCAACTAATATTTCGAATCATTCATAAAAACCCTTTGTATTGGAATTTAGGGGCACCTCCATAAGCAACTTACTAAAGAGATACCTTAGGTACACTTTCTCACACACATACACACAGACATACACACAACACACACACACATAAAAGTGTACCTAAGGATCTACATGGAGTTGCCTATGAAGGAACGCCTAAACACTTTAGATAGATAGTGTATAAAAATTCATGTGATTTAGAAATTTCATCATCTATCGATCAAGAGGTCTCATTTATTTTATTGTAGAAAACCAATTATTTTGTATACCTAATGTGTCCATAGGGCGTTACCTATAAGGTACCCCTAAATTTCAACAGAGAGGATATATATGGATGATTTGAATAGTTAGTTATAATCTTCATGCTCTAAATAGATGGCGTATAAGAAATCATGTGATTTTGACACTTCATTATCATCGATCAAAATGTCTGAAATTGTTCTAGTATTGAAAAATTGTTCATTTTGTACATATATTATATAAGTCAAAATTTATTGAAAATAAATAATTTTCGTATATCACCATTTTAGAACCTAGAGATCACAATAAATGGTATGAATCTTTTACATAGACTCTCTATATTTAAATTTAGGGGTGTCTCTATAGGAACTCCCTATGGAGAACCTTATGTACACTTTCTCCATATATATATATATATATATAAAAGAATAATGGAAATAAGTCGCCACCTTATGTAAGTTTCCTGAGTAAGTTTCCTGAGCTGCGATCTATTTTCACTATCTCTAATAATTTTTTTAAATGTTTTCTTCTGGATTATGGTCTCAACACTCTAAGATTCACTTATATCCAATTTCTTGAGTTTTAGTTTTGATTTAGTCTTCTATCAGGCAAACACAAAATTAACGGTTTTCAATAAATACAATATTTTGTATCTCTAGAATAAAGGATAAATAAACTTCAAAATTCATGAAATTTAATCGTAAAAAAACTGAGGAGGTAAAGATCATGATCTTAAAAAAATTTGAAATAAATAATGGGATAATTACTTTTTCGCCACTAATTCATGTTAACTTACCTGAGCTAACAGTTCATATATAGTAATCCATAAATATGTATATATATATATATATATATGTGTGTGTGTGTGTGGTGGTGGGGGGGGGGGGGGGGGCGGAACCCTAACCCTATACCCATGCATAGCAACAGTAGCCTTCTCACATTCCTGAATCCTCCCCCTGCAGCACTTCCTCCTTAGCGATTGCATCTCCACCACAACAAATAAGCCTACACCGCTTCATTCTTTTAAACCTCTGCTAATCTCCTCCGCATAGAGCCCTAGTCTCTGGCCTCCTCCGTCACCACTCTTCATGTTCTTCGGTTGTAGCATCAAGCAGAGAGATTGCAATATTGACAGTTGAAACTGCAGCTCTTTGATTTTTTTTGTTTTCCAATAAAATTTAATTTTCCTCATGTTCGTCACTAAATTGGATTCAGGGACCAAGATGATTCACTGATGGATTACAATTGTATTAGAATTATTGAATATTCATCTTCTATGTTTTGAGTGATTTGGTTGATCAATAGAGAGATTGATTGCATAAGTTGCTGGATTTGTTCCTTGATTAATGATACAAGCAGGTTTTATCCCTTCGTTTTCTTTCATTTTCTTTTTCCAATTTGAAAGCTAATGGGCCTGCATGGCCCAAATCGAACCAACCAAAACTGAACGGCAGTGCTTCAAATCAGTTCAGCTTCTGGTCGGGCAATTTCCAGGATATCCGAGTCAACGGAAGCTCAGGCCTAGAGGCATGTCTAATAGTGTTCAAGAAAATATATCAGTATACCAATTAAAGTTGTAATACATTAAGTTAGATCTGAGCAGAGACTAAACAAGGGTCCTACTTTTAACCGTTGTCAGAGAACCTTGGGAAGAAAAGTAACAATAATATTAATTTATGTCGAGCGAGCATCTCATGCAGAAGGGAACAACACATGATCAGGAGTTCGGCATGCACGCACATCATATGTAATCATACACTAGGTAAAGAGACGGAAAAACAAAGGCAAGCCTACCAATCATGTTGAACACCAACGAACCCCCTGTCAAAGATGAGTGGGAGGAAGTTGGGACCAATTGTTGGCACCACATTCATAACCCAGACAGACTTTCCAGCATCCAACAAAGCAGCATTAAACCCGCCAAACTGAGCATTCATGTCAAGGACATTTCTAAGCATATTGAAAGGTGGAGAAGGATCCTCATCTCCAGGACGCTTTGGATGATCTGAGAATATCAGAGGTGAAAGAAGGGACCAATAGTTGTGAATCGCTGAACTCCACTTCAATCGATCCTCAGCGAAGTCCTCAGGATGTAACCCTGTCAAAAGAAATGTGACGTCAGTAAGATTATGAAATCAATTTAAGTTTAAACGACTTCATACAGAAAATAAAACCACTACTCGTATAAGTGGAAGTAGGAATCTTCATTTTTGTTAAGATGCAAATCAAAATCCAACGACCTATTCAAGCTGTCGTCAATGCAGTTACTTCCCTTTTCCCATGGCTCTAATTGTTAGCATGGCAGGTATGTCACTGCTCAATCCTTAAAACTTATTTATCTTAGCTTGCTTTCAAAGTAGATAATCTGGAGCAGAAAGCCAAACAACTGAGGCTGGTAAATCCAATTTCTTATTGTGATAACTGATGGGGGTAAATCCAATTTCTTATTGCAATATCTGTACATATCTGCAACCTTTCACAACCTACTACTTTCAATTTGTAACTTTCTACAACCGTTAATGTACTTATATGTGATTCTACACTGTTTCAAGTTTTTAACCTCGGATTAACTAATAGTATTAATTTTACAACTACCTCATGGATGAAGTTCTTAATAGGCTTAAAATAATCTTTTGAATGTGGAGAGTAGAACATATATGATGAATCTATTACTAAATAACATGTGTAAATTAATTTCAGATCTGTGATTGGACCATTAGCTCCCATTAATGGTATCTAAATGCAGTTAAAATGAACTTATTTGACTACTTTAAGATCCAGAGCCAACTATTATCTAATGGCTGAATAAGGTTATTGAGTGTCTCATTAAAGGGATTTAGCCAGATTCCAGAATCTTGCTTACCATATACACGAAGTTCATTAAAATTCAAGTTAGCCTTAAGGGGCCATGGAGTCCGGAATTCAATAGGAATCCACCGAGTGGTTCTGGTTCCTCCAATGCAAGGATTGAGTGATTGGTAGTAAGAAGATTCAACATCACGGCTCTTATCGCAGATTGCAGATCCAGACTTCCTGCACAATTTGTTTCAATTTTAAACATTAATCTACAAACTAAATAAAAAAATAGGATACGAATACTGAAGCCTACCGAGAGCCATAGCAATTCTTTCTACCGGTCTTTTTCCACACCACTGTTTCATCTTGTTGCGACAACAAATCCCAGCAGAGATTCTCAGAAAAATCATGAATAAACACCCATTTCTTCTGGTTATCTTTATCACGCAAGGACCTTTGAGTATTTGTAAGAGAAGTCCACACAAAGTACCCCCCAGGCCTCAAAAGTCTGTCAACTTCAAATAGGAGAATACCATCTGCAACAGTATGATGAGCAAGTCAAGATACAAAATCTAGCTTCAACCATAAAGGAATAGGCGCATGGAAAGACCACCTTGAAAAAAAAGTCAATAGGTCTTATATTGGTAAATCCATTACAACGTATTTTAAATTAAGTAAACAAAACGAAAGCAATGACGTAATCTATGAAGGAGAGAGAAATAAATACTCTAAATCAGTATTCTAAAACTCAGTCTATGTACTCGCTTGGTGGTGGCAATAGGGCCGTGCCAAAGCCGTAGGCGGGCTGTGTCAGGCGCGACCCGGTGGTTGTGGCAAATCATAGCACGGAACGACGATCTCGGAGGAGAGCCCGGGACTCTAGCCTGCCAACACGTCACGCTGGGCACGGGTTGTGCCCGTGCTGCATTGGGCCGGCCCTGTGGGGGAGGGAATTTTTTTAATTTTTCTAAAAGAAGCTTTAGTTTTAATTCTTATAAAGGAAAGAAAGGGAGGGAAAATAAGAAAAAACATGGGAAAAAATTAAAAATAGAATAGAATTTTCCAAGTTTGATAAAAAAAAAATCCAAAAACAATTAAAATGTAGCAAATATAGTCGAAAATAATTCCATTGTGGGAAAATTTGGATAATGCTGAATTTTATGTAAAACAACGGAATTTTATTTCCCTCAATCTTTACATATAATACAATTTGACTCCATAAAAACTCTTTGAATATCATACAAAAACCGAAGAGAGGGAAGAGAACCTTAACTGTCACTCTCGACTCATTCTATATTACTTCCTAGAGTATTATGAATCTTGATTGTGGTACAGATTTAAAAAGTTGCACGTTTACTACATTCATATATAAGAAAATTGAAAATGAAATAGTCTTCTTTCTTTTATCTTTGGTCTTCAATTATCATCCTGTGAGTTCTCTATTTCAGAATCATTTGCTCGTCCTTGATTCCCGTCTTCAATCATTTTCGGTCTTCTATCTTAAAAAAATTACGATTTTTTTCTTAAAAAATTAAACATATACCTCAACCTTGCAAGCCAAATAGATGAAACTTGAGAGTTGAGATGCAGAGAGAGAAGAGTTTTGAAGTCAGACGTTGGAACTTGAAAATCTTGAATCAAGATCTTGATCATGAACTTGAGAATAAAGAGAAGCTTGATCTTGAATTTGCTTTAATTTTGATGTTAATCTTATATAATATTTTTCCAGTGTAATAAATTTGAGAGTTTGAGAATTTTAGGGAAGAGAATAATGTAAAAAAGTGAAATTTAAATGGATTTGTTGGGGTATTTATCGGGATGGAGAAGGGGGTTTTGCAAAAAAATATTGCAACCTCGCCCCCACCCCCCCCCCCCCCCAAAAAAAAAAAAAAAAAACTAAAATAGTTGTTGGCAGGATTTGCAATTTATTTTTGCAAAACTCCCCTCCTAACGGCTAAACTGGACATTTGGTTGAGAGGGTGTTTGCAAAAAAATTTGCAAAACCCCCCAAACCCAGCTGCAGCCGCTCAGAGTCGTTGCAGATGTGCCGACCCGGACAAGCACATGCCTGACATGGCATGTTATGCACCAGTCGGGCCAAGCCCTAACGCTCGAGCCGACTTAGGTGGTTGCCCCGTGCCGGACAACATGCCCGGCACGTGCTGAGCTAGGCGTGCCGATGGGCCACCCGGCTCACTTGCCACCTCTATACTCGCTCCGTTTTAAAGTTAGTAGCAAGAACTCAACGAGTTCTCCTTTAAAACTCAAAATATTAATATTTCAATATATATGTATATTAAAATTCTCATTGAAAAATATTTAATTTCAATACTGAAAATCAAAATATTGTAAATATTATAAAACAAGTTTTATACTTTTCCAAATATCATTTTAGAGCTATTTACTCATTATATCATATCTTAACAACTTAGTAATGAATCAATAATCAATAAAATATTTAGAATTTTGAAGCTCTATTTATCATTTTTTAGGTGGAAAGCAATAGTATCATAATTTTCTTTAATTTACTACAATTTACTATAATTTCAATGTACTTTGTTGTAATTTTTTGTAATTTTGTTAATATTTATCAAGTAATTAAATTTGTAATTTTTTTAAACAAATGATTCTATCTTTATCTCATCTCTCTACATATCCTATAATTTTCTGATTTAGATTGCAGAAAGAACAGCAAAGAAAAAAATGTTGGATCAATAAAAAAAGATTATAGATAAAAATCAACAAAACAGAATTTCTAATTCAAAAAAAAACGTTTCACCCTTCTATAGATCCTATAATTCAAAAAAGATTGCAAAAAAGTTTTGATATAAATAAGAATAATATTGAAATTTTATGAAAAGAACGAAAATTTGTAGAAAAAAATCAGTAGAGAAAAAAAATGAGAGTTATTATCAGATCAAGTCTGAAACTCATAATTTGGGTAAGTATTCGGTCGCGTTGGCTGAGTACTCGTTCTGTCCGAATTTTTAACCAATTTCTCTCAACTTGACTCATACTAGAATTAGTACTTGTCCGAGTAATCTAGATTTTAGAACACTGCTCTAAACTAGTTTTGCATAGCTCAATGACCCTTATACAGCTGAATGGAGAAGCAACATTTATATATACAAGCACAAAAAGAAAGAGGATTAAAGACTGTGTCAGTTTTTTTTTTTTTTTTTTTTTTTTTATGTTTACAAGTTATTGGTAAGTAAATCTAAAATCAAGTGAACCTTCTCGCTAGAAATGAAAAGGAAAGGGAAGAAAAAAGATGATTAGTCTCAAGAATGTGTATGGATGTACACTAATCTAATTGTTAATAGTTTATATGCAAATCATAATATAAGAAAGTCAATAACATAGGTTAAATAATAAATTAGAAAGATAAATAAAAATTTTAATGAACTGAATTGGTTCATCTCTTGTGAGATTTAAGGAAAGAAAATTTTAGATAGATTAGATATACTTTGTTCCCTTCATATGACTTATATTAGTTTCATTTTTTTAATAGCCACGTCCAAAATAAAAATTGGTTCATGTCCCATGTAATTTTCCATATAATAAATTTTCATATAGAAAAAATTAGAGAATGCATTTTGGTTGCTTGTATGAACTTAGGTTGCTTTTGCAACTCATTCAATAACGTTCTTTCTTATTTAAATATTTTTTTCAACACATTGAGTTTATATTCATTTTGACTCTCGTAAGATAGAGAAAAATAAGAGTTAAATGAAAAGATATATTTTGGTTCACTTCGTGATATCTAATTTGGTGCGGTTTTCACAAACTTTAGTTTAAAAAAAAGTCTTGTAAGTTTGATTTTGTCAAATTTCATGGATTTAGTATGAAACAAATTTAATTTTAATCATTGGTGTTCATTTGTACATGAGAAACTTTAGGCCTAGTTAATCAAATCCTATTCTATGAAGGGTTCATAAGCAAATTCTAGTGAGATTTTACTTATTGAAAATTTTAAAAATTAATTAGCCAATCCTAATTAGTTAAAATTTCAACTAGATCATAACAATAGTTATTGAAATTTCGAGTTGAAATACCACTTGATTGATAATTCACATAGTATTGTTTTCCAAATTCCAATAGAGATTTTCAAATGATGAATTGATACCGTCAAAGTCTATATTTTCCATACAACAGAGAAATTTTCAATGAGAGAAATTTTAGGATCAAAAATCCCAACTTCAATTGAAAAAGGAAGTTGTATTTCTAACTTTTTGAGATTTGGCACAAAAAACTCAAAATAGTTTTCTTCTAATATAAGAAAAGTATAGGTGGTGATTTATAAATTAAAGGAAATAACTTTTTTCTTTTCTATTTTTATTATGAAAAGACTTGCCAAATTTCTAGTTTGACTAGAATTAATTATGAATATGTTCAGTCAAAATTAGTTAAGAATTCCAAATCATATTGGATTTTTATATCATAGGTTTACATTTAAAAGACAATCTTTCTACTAACTTCACAAGTAATTCCAAAAATATTTGGAGGCTCAAAACCTGTAAAGTTTAGTGAAAATATAACTCAAATTTGGTATAGTAAATTGGCAAACTAATCATTAATAACAAACAAAAAATCATAAATTTTAGATTTTTGAGCAGTTAGAGGTATAAATAAAAAAAAAGATTTAAAAGTAATTACTTCATTCTACCCTATTTAGGATTTATTTAGTTATACAATATAGGAATCAAGTTACCATTCCTAACCAATAAAGGTTTCATAATACAATATTATTATTAGGTTTTTTTTTTTTTTTCAAAGTAAATTACTAAATCCTACTCAAGGTTAATTACAAAAACTACTCATTTACTATTAGAGGTGTAACACTAACACCCCTTTATTAAAAAAAAAAAAAAAATCCCTAGAGAGACCCCTTCATAGGGGTTATAAGTACAACAAAATTTGTTATTTTTTGTCACACTTATATCCCCTATCACAAGATCTCTCCACAAAAAAAAAAAAAAAAAAATCTTATGGGGTATAAGTGATACACCCTCAATAGTATAGGGGTATTTGTTATAATTAACACTTCTACTCAATTCAAGATTTATTATGATTTTTAGTAATGAATTTACCAAACCTGGCCAATTAAGAAATCAAAGCATGATAGTCTTGTTAAATTTTCTTTTCAAAGTACATTTCATTTAGAATACAAACTCTAGCGGTGATGAGATGGTGCGACATTGTGCGAGTATGGCCCAAAAAATCCTCTAAATTCACAAAAAATCCCAAAAAAATGGGGGCTCAAAACTTAACTACCAATTTATTATTCAAATATAGATTAATGGAGAAGACGAACTAAATTAGCCAGCATGAAGGATTCAAAATAAAATTCTACTCTCTCTGGTCAATAATAAGTATCTTTCTAGCTCTTCTTTTTTGGTCATATATAAGCACTATTTTGAGTAGTCCAAAAAACCTTCAACAAATTCATTTCAATTTATATCCCCAACAATGGTTAGTTTTAATAGATTTATCCCTTAAATCAAAAAAACTTCCCACATTTTCTCACAAGGGTCTTGAAGGGAATTTCTAAAGTTTGAGCGTAGTTAGAAGTAAAATTGATCTCTTTAATCTCTATGTCAAAACCTTAAATAACACTTAAAGTGGACTGGAGGGAGTATGTTGTAGTTGGTTTTTATGTAGCAAGTTCACAGTGACATTGAGCTACCAGTAAACTTACTCATTATTAGCCACTTACTCATTATTAGCCACTTGACGAACCTTCAAAAAGACATCAACAAATTATATCACGTAGGAGGGAGTATGTTGTAGTTGGTTTTTATGTAGCAAGCTCACAGTGACACTGAGCTACCAGTAAACTTACTCATTATTAGCCACTTGACGAACCTTCAAAAAGACATCAACAAATGATATCACATATGTTCATGCATACTCATTTTATTCCACATATTATTTTGATCATTTAGGCTGTAGACATAATCAATATTCGACAATTATCTTCTGCATAGTACCTAATATTGATAAAAAAAAATATAAATACCCTCTGAAGTACAGGCACTTAAAAGTGAGTGTTGCATCCATCTTGGATACGCATTGAATATCGATATTTGCACGACACTGGCCGATACTTATCAGATACAACCAAGCCATGTTGGACTTTAAAAACTCAAAAACTTGTGTACCAAAGCTGTGTCTGCTCTCAAAACATCATACAAATCACATGTTAGGGTGGTACTACTTTCAAAAAGTCATAGAGATTACATGTTAGCACTATAAGGTCATAACTTGCCTAAAAAGACAAAAAAAAAAAATCATTTTGACATAAAAGGGATATGAAACTAATAGGCCCTAATTGCCTTGACAACATGGAGACTTTAAATATTCTATTCAAGGTAACGAACTACTGAATCATATTCTTTTTATAATATAGTTAGGCCATTTTTAGTTTGTGGGATTCGAAAAGTAGGATAGGAATAGTGGTCTTAGGATAGTTAATTATGAGACTAATAATCCCTTATATGGTCTTTAATGTTGTGTTTGTTTGATAGGATAACTCATTTGAGATTAACTATGATTGAACTAATCATGTGTTTATTTGGCACTTCAAATTGGGTTAAAAGAAAGATGAAATGCTTTTGATTGATAATAGGACAACAGTAACATTTGGAAGCAAATAATAAGGACAGACGTCCAATGAAAGCCAAATTTAAGGGAGCAAAAATGGGCATTTATTAATCTTGGGAGGAGACGGAATTAATTAGTCCCAAATTGGAAAGATTACTAATTCCATGGGATAACTAATCCCACTTTATTTTGGCAATACAAATAGATGATTGCATTAGACTAATTATTCTATCCATTTAAACAAACATAACCTTACTAAATTAGAATCTATGGCTTAAATCATTAAGATCTTTTTGTTTATTTTCAAATTCCAAAAGACACATGTCAACAATTACAAGTTTTAATGCACATTATCTGTATCACAAGAAAAAATACATGCATAATTATGTTCCCTTGTCTTCGTGTCCTTATTTTTTAGAGTTTGTTGTGCCCATGTATCCATATTGTGTCGTACCTGTGTCTGTGTCCATGCTTAATAATAAATACCATGATCTAACTGAATCCTTCGTAGCATAAAATTATAAATAGCTCATGTAAAGACCCTAATGAAACAAATAGAATACCATAAGCTACATGACAAGGACAAAGGATTCATTTAATACCAATAACCATTTTCATACAAAATCAAAACTAGAATGGGCCATCATAAGATCTATCATTCGGGGATGTATTATAACTTTCGGGCTAATTACAATAACTACTCATGTACTGCTAGGAGTGTTTTTACCTATACCCTTTTAAGAATATTTTCGCAAAGACCTCCAAATAGGGGTATAAGTATAACAAATTTATTGTACTTATACCCTTAATTAGGGGGTCTCTCTGAAAATTTCTTTTATAAGAGAGTATTAGTAATACACCTCTAATAGTACATGGTAGTTACTGTAATTAACTTATAACTTTTTATGCTTCCTCCAAGGACCAGACCTAAATGGGCCATCACAAGATCTATCTTTTAGGAAAATATTATAATTATTGTAAATGAAGAGTCAAAGCAATGCTTTCTTTTCTAGAGAAGCACAATTTTTGGAGACAATGAATAATGCTTATGAAAGAATAGGTAGAAATTGAGAATAAAGACAATTAATGACTGAATATAATAGAAAAGAGATAAGTGTTGCATGTAATTCATATTAAAAGGAGAAGAAATATTGAAGGAGGGCAATACTCTAAAAAAAGTTTACAAGGTCGCTTATGCGGCTGCATGAGTGCATGCAGCCTTGGACCGAACCAATTTGGATTATGCACCTATAAAACGCGATCATTAAAAAATAATCAAGTCCATGTAATTTATGTGCATGCACACTCTTATATGGGCGACAATTCATAGTGCTTTCTTTCTAATCAAATCTGTTTGCAAGTTGGCGCAGCAAAAAATTCATTACGATAAAATCTTAGAGTGGACTAAAACCTTAATCCTACTATCTAACTCACCCATCTCTCTCCTCTTGTGAAAGAGTGAGGTTGTGACAAAGTTCTTTTTACATTTTCCCTTGATTTGAACACAAACGGGTGGTATGGTTACCTGAATATGTGTGTAGATAAGTCCATGGGTAATAGTTTGGATGTATATACACAACCATGGCTCACGTGTCCTTGTCACTAAATTCTATTATTTGCCACACTCCCCCCTCTCCTCTCCCACAAAATAATAGTGCATGAATTCTCTCTTTCCTCTTTCATCTAGACTAGTCGTAAGGAAATTGAAGAGCCTCATGATGGAAAACTTGTTTAAGACTTGGAATGTTGATATCATCTGATGTAACTCAAAATTACTTGAGATTCTTTTCTAAGATAAAGGTTTTAGTTTCATATTTTATCTACATAATTGAATTTTAGAATGGTTTTAAATATCAGTTGATATTAGTACATATCACAAATACCATATCAAATTTTGAGGCATTTGATATCATACAAACACTACAATAATTATCCCAACATTGCCATTATACAGATATACTATGAATGTTTTCCATATTGCAGATATTATACGTCCAATTTAGTTGATCTCCAATACCATAAACCATCAGTGATACCAATATTAATTCCGAGATTTAAAACTTTGAAATTTGGATTATGTAGAATATTTAGTTAATATTCTGTAGAGGTAATATGAGCTGTTAAGTATTAGGAGAAAAAAAGTGTTGTGAGTCAGTTTATTTGTTTGTTTGTAGATTTATTTGCTCAATTGACTAGATATGTTAGTTGACGTTGATTGTACTCGGACTTTGGTCTATTGATCATATCTTCACAGTCATTTTATAAAGCCTATTTAAAGGCTAAGAACTCAATGAAATTAGAGAAATGATGAATGATTGTATTTGGTTAAAATTAAAGCCTAGCTGTCTTCCTTTCTTATGTTATCATTGTTACCTTATCTATCCTCTTCATGTTCTACTTGTTGTCTATTACCAATCCTTTAATCTCATTCATGATTTCCTTTTTCTCCATGACTTACTCATATCATCCACCTCACACCTCCCCATATGGCAAGATGCCTTCCTAGTAAAAAAAAAAAAAAAAAAAAAAAACAAATCCATCATATTCAAGCCCATTTACATCATTTGACTCAATTGACCATGGAGATTTCTTTAAATAGACAAAATAATCAACCCCAAGATAAAAACCAAGGAATTGAGCAAGAAAAGAAAGGGATATGGCTTAACACCACCAGAAATTGTTACAACTCCCTCTTCATCACCAGTTCCAACTATGGTCACGACATATAAAGTGTGGACACACAAATCAAGCTCCAAGTTTGTGTCGTATATATATCTGACATAAATGAAACATGCCCAATATGTGTCAAACATGGATTTGACGTGTCTAACTTATGGTCAATATGAAACATCTGTGTCTGACTCCTAGTCAATGCAAAAGCGCAACGACATGATCAATTTACTTCCTCTTATTTTATATTTCATATTATTCCATATGAAATTTTTTAGGTATAATTTATTTTGGTTGACATTTAGATATTGTCAAGTCCTTATTTATAGGTACTTACTTGAGAAAAGTAGGGAATCTTGATAATGAATGTGAATAAGCATAAGTTTTGATGGTTGTATTTTTTAATGAGACATTTATTTGTAATATGGATTCAGTCGTGGTCTTTGATAATTAGATAGTTATTTACAATATAGTGTTCTAGTGTTCACAATTCTTCTTATGCCAATAAATCACTTTGAACTCTTCTTGTACAGTTATAGAAAGCCTAAGACCAGAAGAAACTTCAAGCATAACTAAACAATCTTTTCCTACCCCCAGGCTTGCCTCTACGATTCCACGACTCTACTCTTTGTGCCTCCTATTTTTTGTCGATTTATTCCTGCCTAAGCCGATGCGGACATTGGGCCTTTTCTGTCCTACCCTAGAGACACTAAATTGCCCCACTCATATCTCTTTGCCTAGCAAACTACAATAGGCTCGAAAGCGCCACATGCTCTCGCACACACTTCCGTTTTCTTCGTAGGTCCTGACTCCATTGCTTGCCTATCCGCATTCCCGGAATAAAAACATAGACGTTTGTTTGTGGCAGATATGGTTATAGAAAGCCTAAGACAGAAGAAACCTAAAGCATAACTAAACAATCTTTATTGTTTGAATTGAAAAAAAAAAATTACTTATTCAAATATTATCATTTTACTTAATTAAGCAACCTGATAATGTAATTTGGTTTATGAATATGCTAGCAGTTTTATAAATACCTTATGCTAAAGCTTATTAGGTGACATTTTATATTTTAATTATAAATTTATCTATATATATATATATATATATATATATATATATATATATATATATATATATATATATAATGAAAATATTATTTGATGTGTTCCTATATCCTACTTTTTAGGATTCTGGCATCTAGTCTCCCGTATACATGTATCATGTCCGTACATGTGCTTCATATGTCGTAAACATTGAAGCCATCTCTGTGCCAATCACTGCTTTCATCACCAACCATCTTTGTGCCAATCACTGCTTTCATCTCCAATTCAACCATTGTCATAGCTTGACATTACAAACCAGTTGGCTGAAGTCGAAGATGATTCCAAGTCAATATGAGTTGATGGAGAACTTGGTCGAGTTGTCCCAGCGTCAAGCGATCCTTCACCTTTCATCTCCCCTTCAATGATTATCAACTACTTCCATATGAAGTTCACAATCCCAAACAAGTTTTAGTGTTTGCAACATATACAATATTACTAATTATGTTTACCAATAATTCCTATAATTTCTTAAGCATTATCATGTTGTCATAATGTTATTGATTGGCCTTAACGATCAACTTCAATATACTTGAATAAAATGGATTACAAAGGAGGAAGCCACAAGAGCGAACTCATTGATGAGACCTACATGGTAGGAAGCAAAGTGATGTAACTGAAAATTACTTAGTATTATTTTCTAAAGAAGTTAAGAATTTTTTTATTTTTAGATTTTATTTGCAGAATTGAATTATAGATTATGTAGAATATTTGGTTAATATTTTATAGAGATACTAGAGTTGTCAAGTCACTTTAGTTATTTGTTGGAAGATATGCTTGCCTAACCTATTTCTAGAGTTGTAATTCACTAGTTATTCCAAATGCTCGCCAAATATTAGTATTTGGGTCTGTTTGATTCTACCATGTTTATCATATTGTAAAGTCTATTTGAAGGCTAAATTTTAATGACATAAAATAAAAGGAATGAAAAATCATTAAAGTTGTTTGTCAGTACTGAGGTCTTGGTGTCTTTCTTTTTAATGTTCTACAGTATCTTCTCTTCAGTGTGTTCTCTAGCTTTTCATGTTCTTTTGTTTGCCCACATTATCATCGTCCAAATTTGCTAACATCGGAACATGGGACTTGAATTGCAAATAGTGAGGTTCGTTTTTTGGTATATAAAGGGATATCTTTTACGATTTCTAAGGTTAGGTTTTTCATTCTATTTTACTGTTGGCTTAATGTGTGCCTCGGAGTCGAAAATGATTCCCTATAGCATACTAATCATCTTTTCCATTTCTTCAAGAACATTTCCCCAAGTCCATGAAAATATGGTGGTCTGCTGCCTATTTTGAACCATGACAAACCCCTTTCTTGCACATAGTTTTCAATTAGCAAATCAGCACTATAAGAAGGTTGATGTTTGCTTGACAAACAGCCTTAAAACTTCGACAAAATCGCATTGCTCCGTAATTGACACCATTTTGGTGGGATTAAGGTAAAAAGCTTAAAAGATGGTGATGACGAAGGTGGGCATTTAAGGCAACAACCATATTACATTTATTATTTCAAAACAAAAATTCATTTAATGAATTAGTATTTATTGTGTATGTTACTATCTACAGAAAACCTGATGAATTTAAAACATATTTGACAGATTACTTTCAACTCTATTTAGATCTAAAATGAGAAACTACAATATTATAAAATGAGAAACTACAATATTATCTCTCACACAAGTACACTGCACAGTTAACCTACTCTGGTTGATGCTATCTGAAGAAAAAAAGAAAACCATTATTTACATGTATAATGGAAACGGTACATAAAACCATGCTGAACTCAATCTGTAGAATGTCTTGCTAGTTCAAATAAAACTTCAAAGGAAAACCTTGATTGACACAGCTTATAAAAAGAAACCATAGCATTATAAAGGAGAACATTTAAAGGAAAATGAACAAACATAAATATAAAGAAATACAAGGAGGTAAAGTTAAACTGAGTATTGGACCTAGGTGGCAATTCAAGCAATATCCAGCACAGACAATGAAGTCAACTTGGAGAAATGCAGCTGACATTATCTGGATTTTGGATTAAAGGAAAAAAGAGGGGCTAGTGAAGGGATACCAGGGGGCTACAGGTACCAGAACCTGCAGGCTTTTGAGGTTGGGGAAAAAAATAAAGTTTTGGAGATCCCAAATATTAAATTTTCTTAATGTCCCTACAACTACACCATAACTGTGGAGTTGTAGTGAGGGTTGAAGATTACATTTTTCTGTGCCAACACATCCCACAATTGAAGGTATTTCTATGGGCCAAGACCAGGGCTTTAGTCAGGAGTATTCTTTATTGTGGTATTTACTAGTTTGTCCCTCAAATCTTTATATATTATGATTTAGTCCCCCAAATCTTCATAGTTAGAATTTAGTCCCCCAAATCTCCTAAGTTACTACAATTTAGTCCCTCTCCCTAACTTCTGTTGACACTGTTTAATTTTTTACCTCATATTACCATTTTACCTCTCCTTATTTATTCTCTCTCTTTCTCCTCTCTTCTCCTCCTCTCTTTCTCCTCTCTTCTCATTTTCTTCATTATTCCTCCTCTCTTCTCCTTCTCTCTTCCTCCTCTCTTCTCCCAATGAAGAAAAGAAGAGGAAGAGAGAAGGAAGAGAAAGGAGAAGAGATGAGGAATAATGAAGAAAATGAGAAGAGAGGAGGAAAAGAGGAGGAAGAGAAAGAATGAATAAGAAGGGGTAAAATGGTAATATCAGGTCAAAAATTAAACAGTATTAACGGAAGTTAGGGAGGGGACTAAATTGTAGTAACTTAGGAGATTTTGGGGACTAAATCCTAAATATGAAGATTTGGGAGACTAAATTATAATATATAAAGATTTGAGGGACAAACTAGTAAATACCCCTTCTTTATTATATGATATATCACATATGGTGTAGGAAGTATTCTGGTTTTTTGCATATCACTTACGGTATAGGATCAGTAATATGGGGCGTACCACGTCAACAATATCAGAAATATTGGCATATTGGACTGATTATACAGTACACTCTGCATATTGGTTCAAAAATTGATACAATGTATATGAAATACATATTGATATTGGTATTTGCCAATGTTTAGAACTTTGGTTTTGTACTTGTTTAAATTTAAGAAAGTGGGTCCACTAACAATCTAGTGTAAGCACCTTGCCAAGGAACTATGTAACATAGTTAAATATCTCAACTACTCTCTTGAATAAGTTAAAAAAAAAGTTTGCAGCACTCCATTTAAATACAAATATGGTATGCAGTAATTCTAACAATTAAATACGCACCACTTTTCTCCCAGTCAATTCCACATCTAGCACAGTGCAACATGTCAAACGAGAGAGATGGAAATGGCAGTTGTTTTGATGCAAAAGAACCAATCATGGCAGGTATGCCTCTTTCAAGAGTAATTTGAACTTGACTACTAGAGGACTCGTAGTTGGCTATGCACAAGGTTAGAAGTTCTTTGGAGAAAAGATGTGCTCCGAAGCTACCAAAGCCACAACCTATATCTAATACAGTTCTGATCTGCAACATAAAAGATAAATTTAGAACTAATTTTCAATACAACAACAACAACAACAACAACTAAGCCTTTTATCCCAAGTATTTGGGGTTAGAACTAATTTTCAATAAATATCTAAAAAGATTTGGGAGGTAAACATCAACTTCATAACTCATCTTAATATTTAGCCCGATAGAAAATTATCTATAAAGTAACCAAAAAAGAAGTACTAATTATAATCACAAATATTATCTGTTGCCAATTCAATCTTACCGAGGAGATAAAAATAACAGTAAAGAACATATGATATAAAAGATAGTTGCAGTAGCTTTTATTTTGTAAGAAATCCTCCAAAACCTAACTTTGGAAAATTTTATGTCATGCTTACAACAAATATATGACATTGTTAAATTCAATGGAATGCACAGGAGAACAAACTAATTAGTTTTAGTGCAAGGAAAAGTCTTGTCTAAACATTCTCAATATTACACACATACCACTCAAATCTCATATGCTGGATCTAATATGACCTTTCTATTTAATGAAATGAAGGACTAAGGGAATATTTATTCTAATCTCGTGTCATCTTAAAACCTAACTGAATACCTCCCATGACTATTGTAACTCCCTCCCTACCTCTCATTAAAAGAAAAGAAATCATAAAAAAAGCTAAAAGGGTATTTTGTTCTGTCTACGATGGTTCCATCCAAAATTTAACCTTTATAATGGAGGCAAATTGAATCCAACTTATAAGATTTAGGGGTTATGAGTGTAAGTATTGAGATTTGGAAGGTAGGCATGTAAATATTGAGATTTGAGGATATGTAACTAAATAACTCTTAAAGCAAATAATATCATATTGTCTTCAATATTTCTGTGTCATATTATCACATAATCTGGTGGCACTCAATATTCATACAAGTTATCTACATTTTTTTTTTATCTTTGAGAGACTACTGTAAATTGAAATTTGTCAGTGAACCAAAGCTAAGGGGAAAAAAAGGAAACTCAAAATAGTAGAGACAGGAGGCTAAGGCGAAAAAAGAAAGAACCATATAGCAGATTGAAGAAAAACATAATTGCATAAACAATAAGGGAAGATCTTGAAGAAAGTAGTTGACTCTTTTTAGTCCCCATCTCCATAACAGGGAGAGTAATTGATAAGTCATTATTAAGTTGCATCAATATCAAGACAGCCTTCTGCAGAGGCCCACTAAAGCTTTCATTTTCATGAAAAGAAGCCCGAGAAGCTGAGTATTCATTGCTAAGTGCTTATCAAGAAAATAAAGACTAAGATAATTAATAGCGAAACAAAATGAGGGTGCGCTGGAAATCTGAAAAAAGATGGGTCAGCAGCAAAGACATATGTGCTTATAGTATGGCAACGTTTGAGCCTGACGCATTTTAATATGAAGCATGAAACAGGAAAGTAACAATTGAGTGATTTACTTATTTCAACATAAAAGTATTATAATTTGCAAAAGTGCCCATTTAGAAGTCAAATTCATTAATTGATAAAATGCCATGATACTCTTTTCCAAAGATTATGCAAATACTAAATATGCAATTTAACGTGTCACATCATAAATTTTACAGTCAACAAAGATACTGGCATTTATGCAAAGGTCATATTTTCTAAGCTTCGGCTATTTTACTCAAACCAATTTACTTAATAGGAGAAATTCAAGTCTCGTATATTTTTTCTAGTTTCCCTTTGCTCAATGAAAATTCACAGAATACAAACTCTAAAGTAAAACTAATTACTGTAAGAACGATATACTCACCCCAGCCTCATTAAAATTTGATTCGTTCCTCAACCCAATCATCTCTGCTATTTGATGTGAATAGTCTTCCACTCCATCAACCATAAGCGAATCCGATCTGAATGAGATTTGTTCTTCTTCAACCATCATCCTATGAAAACATAACTCAAATGAGATATACAATAATTCCAATCTGCTACAAGTTAACCCATTTATAATACCTCTTGGTCAAACTTCCAGAGGAGAACTCATTGCGTTTGATCTTCACGTTCTCCTTCCAGATGAAGTCTCTCCCAGTCGGCCACCTAAGAGGAATCCTGTAATTCTTCGGAGGTAGAACCAAACATTCCACATTACTTGACGTTCCCTTAGCACATTGCCTCTCGTACTCAAATGACTTATCAAAATCTCGCAGATCTGAATTCTCAGAGACATTGTAGTAACAGGGCACGTAATTCTCAAACTCTGGCGTGCAAAATTCGACCTCTTTCCATCTTGACGCACCTAATGAAAGCTCTCCAACCTCTGCTAGGTCAGTGACTAGCTGTTCTTGAAGTCTCCAGTAGCCTCTGAAGATTGCATTTTGTGGTGAAGTAGAGACAGATACTGCCCAATAAAGAGAGCCTGAGAGGACTAGAATTACAATAAGCACAAGAGCTACCCTAGAGAGGGCAAGAATTAGATTTTGCCGGTTACGGAAAACTCCAGCAGAAGTTGAGGGATCTAGTCCATGTCCATGTCCATTTGTGGGGGAATCATTTAAGTAAATCTGATCATAGGACTCTCGCCCGCCACTGCCGGCTAATCCCCGATGGTGGAGTGGCCTTGACATCTTCTTCAATGACAATTTAACAAAGAAGTGTTACGGATGATGTCGAACACAAATTTGCTAAGATTAAACTCAGTACATGAGTATGAGGTATGATTGAAGACAAATGAACAGACATCAGAAGATATTCAATGGCTTTTAAAAGCCAATCCAGCTAATAAACTCCATAAAATTACAGTTTCCATGTAAAGGGTTCTTAATTATAGATTCAATGAACTATAAACACTTAACAGATCAAGAATTGGAAAATAGACCTATAGAAAAGAAACCCAGATCGCAAACAAAACATAACAAAGGGAAAACCCCAAATTTTTAATTTGACAACACGAATATACTCAAATCAGAAGAAACCCAATTAAGTAACCAGAACAAACCAATCGATTCTCTAATAATGGGATTTGTACGAGATCGAAGGATTTACCAGAAAGATCGCACCTTTTACGATCTGCAAGCGTTCAGGAGCTGGATTTAGAGTGCCATTGCATCGTTTGCTGCAATAAAAACGACTGGATCTCTCTCCTTCACTCTTTCAATGTATATATTTGCTTGTATCTATACAAACTGCGATCTATTGTGGTTTCACTCTCTCTCTCTCTCTCTCTCTCTCTCTCTCTCTGTTGTTCTTTCTCTCTCTCCCTTTTTTTAAAAAAAAAAAAAAAACAGCCAGAAGTGGAGATGGTTAGGATCTTGTTTACAGGGCGAACACAGCTGATAAAGATACTCCCTTTTATAGATGAATGTACTTCCCAATTCCCATTTGCGATGCCTATTTTTTGATAAAATTGAGAATGTGGGGGCACAATAATAATGATAATAATTTCTTAAGGAAAATAAATGGAGCAATCCTATTTCCCCTTCAATTTTAATCAATTGTACTTTTTGAAAAATTAATTAAATGCGCACGACTTTCCTCTTAGTGAGCACAATTTCCCCTATGGTGCTAGTCACTTTACTACAGTATGTGGTGCTCTAAAGACGAAAGCGGTGCGCATTTAGAATTTCCCATACTTTTTCTATTTTATTTATTTTTTATTTATCAACTGTTTTGTTCCATTTAATTGGTATTTGATTAGATGATATTCAATTTAAATAATTAGACACAGTTTGTTGCTTAAAAAAATTTAAAGAATGGGTATCTACCCTCATAATTAGTGTTGATATCTTTATTAAAAACTATGAATAAAATAAGACTTGTTATAGTTCAAAACAGTAAAACAACATCCAATAATGTCTAATATATTCTATAAGATTTGAGAAAATATTTTAAAAAATAGTTAAAGATGGTAACTTGTTACAATAAACCAAATCCTACGAAAGGGAATAAAACCTAGATTAAAATTGAATGCATTCTATATAGTTAACAAGGACATTATATCAAATCTCATTTGTTGGCATGTTGCTTTAGGCCCATTAGGAACTTCAAATTTGGATGGGCCCAGCGCAAAGAAGAAGCATGGAAAATTCTTCCAAATAGCTAAGATGCACCTAGCTAAAATTAGTTTTATTTATAAGTTTATTATTATTTTTTTTTTGACAGTATGCTGATTCAAAACCTAACCGGTTCAAGCATAGAAGATTATGAGGACCCACCAAGCAAATATGTTGACAGAGATGCTTGGAGCCCATGACAATCTATTTAGAAAAAACTCAGTTAAATCATGATACCAGAAGCATCATGAGCCCTGCATATGACAGTTAAAGTAATTCACATGTAAACGAGACTCTCCAATCTCTCCTTTTCTCAACACATGGAAACCCTCAAGATTCCTAATTTATCGGTATGGTAATCAATTACTGACACAGTATGGAAATAAATTGACTGATTTTTAATCATTACAAGTGCTTATAATAGAAAGGGGAAAGAGTTTTAAACCTTGAAATATCTATGCACAGGAAGCGAGACACTTGAAAGTGAGAGGGAGTGGAGGAGAGCAGTTGCTCCTCATAAAAATTCACATGAAACTCAATTTAAATATGACTTTAACTTTATTCCCTCAAAAATTCACAAGAAAATTCAATTTAAATAAAACTTTACCTTTGCCTCCCCTCAATTTTACGTAGAGATGGCTAGAATCTTGTTACTGGACAAAGACAGCTGATAAAGATACTCTCTTTTGTAGATGAATGTACTTCCCATTTGTGATGCCTTCGTTTTTGATAAAATTGAGAATGTGGGTTTTTTTGGTTTGGGGGGGTGGGGGGGGGGGTTTGTCGGGGCACAATAACAATGATAATAATTTGTTAAGGAAAATAAATATCCTATTCCCCTTCAATTATTTTAATCAATTGTACTTTTGGGAATTCTAAATGCGCACCACTTTCCTCTTAGTGAGCACCACTTTCCCCTGTGGTGCTAATCACTTTCCTATACGATGTGGTGCCACTAAGAGGAAAGTGGTATGCATTTAGAATTTCCAGTATTTTTTTTATTTATCAACTGTTTTGTTATATTTAATTGGTAATTGACTAGATGATATTCAATTTAAATAATTAGATATAGTATTGTTGCTTAAAAAAATTCAAAGAATGGTTATCTATCCTCATAATTAGTGTTAATATCCTTATTGAAAATAATAAACAAGATAAGACTTGTTATAGTTCAAAACAGTAAAACATCCAATAATGTCTAATATACTCCATAAGATTTGAGAAAATATCTAAAAGAAGAGTTAAAGATGGTAACTTATTACAGTAAAGCACATAGGGGAATAAAACCAAGATTAAAGTTAAATGCATCTATGTATTTAATAATGATATTCTATCAAATCGCATTTGTCCGTATATTGCCTTAGGCCCATTAGGAACTTCAAATTTGGATGGGCCCAACGCCAACATGAAGCATGGAAAATTCTTCCAAATATCTAAGGTGTGCCTAACCAAAATGTGTTTTATTTATAAGTTTATCATTATTTTTTTGACAATATGTTGATCTAAAAAATAACTGATTCAAGCTGGAAGATTATGAGGGCCCACCAAACAAATATGCTGACAAATGCTTGGAGCTCATGGCAACCCATCTAGAAAAAACTCAATTCAATCATGATCCTAAAAGTATCATGAGCCCTGCATGTTACAGTTAAAGCAATTCACATACAAATGAGACTCTTCAATCTCTCATTTTCTCAACGCATGGAAACACTCAAGATTCCTAATTTATCGGGATAGTAATCAATTACTGACCTTGAAAAAACTATTAATACATCCTCCTTCACAGTACGGGGGAAGTTTGATTGATCTCTGATCATTACGAGTGCTTGTAATAGAAAGAGAAGAGAGTTTTAAACCTTGAAATATCTGTGCACAGGGGCGGAGCCACTCGAAAGTTTTTTTTTTTTTTTTTTGGGGGGGGTGGGGGGGTGGGGGGTTGTCCCCCTCAAAAATTCACATGAAACCCAATTTAAATAAGACTTTAACTTTGCCTCCCCTCAAATATGAAACCCAATTTTAAATAAAATTTTATCTTTGCCCCCATCTTAATTTTGAGTTTTATAACTTTGTCCCTCAATTGAGTGTTTCTATATTTAATTTTTAATAATTAACTTATTTAATATGTACTTCTGCCCCTCCTCGTTTAAATACCTAGATTCACCCATATCTGTGCATATCTTCTCCTCTCTCTTTTTTTGTTTTACTACTAATCAATTCTTTTACAAGTTGTGTTTTATCCGCATCTCTACAGGCTTGAGTCTATCTCGAGTTGAATTGTTTTTGTTGTTTCTGAAATTGACTCCATTAGTTGCCACTTTTGGATTTATCTACTGGCTCTAATTTTGGAAAATACAATTATAAACTATAACTGGAACATGTTTGGAGCTCACACCACTCAAGGTCAAAATCCTCTTCCTAGAGAAGAGTCTCCCATCAACGAGATAAGTACCAATGCTATGAACAACTATGTGGATCTAGACACCCAGTTGTCCAGAGCTTTCAAGAAAAAAAACTAGCCAGCTCATCAACCATATCACTGTGCTTACAAAAGTGCTGATGGTTCACCAACCAGATATCAGAGCACCACTACCTCCGCATCTTTGCAACTTACCGATAAGAATCTCTGGGATCTAAGTTGGATCGTCTACACTAAACATTAACCCTATCGGGAGAATCTGAGAAAGTAATGCAAGGACAATGATTATGAGCCTTCTTTTGATATAAAAATAAAGACTACTTCACCGACTTAGTTAGATACTAAATCCAATAAAAACAATCCTCTCTCCAACTGGATCTTTAATCATGGCTCAAAATTCAACGTTACGAAACTTGGAAAGTATAATAAAACTATTGATTCGAGTAATCACATCACCAACTACATGTCAACTATGCATCTCCATCTGATGAGGTCATATATAATCTCTTGAGAAGTGTGCTAGATGTTGATACAACAAATTATCAGCAAGATCAAGTTATTCTTTTTGCTAAATCAGCTAACTATTTATCCAACAATTCAAAGCAAGCAAGATTAATCAGAAGAACCTAATATCTCTCCTAAAGATTAAACAAAAGCCCCATGAGGCTCTGAGAAACTACCTTAAGAGGTTCACAAAGATGAAGTTCCTAACGGATGATTGTTCATTAGACATCCAATGAATGACATACAACACTCAGGACTTAGAAGTTCTATTACTAAGAAGAACCCAATTCCTTTGATGCTTCGTTCGCATGTTTGACAAGTAAATCGCCATAGAGGACTCTGTGTTGTCACATAAAAACTCGCAGCAGTTGAAGGCTCTAAAAGACAAGAAACAGACAAGTTCCATATATGAAAGTAGAGCCCTCCGAGATGCCAGGCCAACAAAAGGGGAGTTGGTCGACAGCTTGGCCTTAATGAGAAATTTACTCCTTTCACATGCCACACACTCAGATCCTCGTCCAAGTTCAAAGGAGGATTTACTACCAAAACCACCCACCATAAGGTCCTTCAGAAAGAGGCAAAATCCCCAATATTACTGTGAATATCATAAAGACATCAACCATACCACAAATAACTACTATCATTTTAAAAAGGGACATAGAAAATCTCATAAAGAACATATACCTTAAGAATGTTGTGAAGAAGTCATCAGACAATCCACCTATAACAAATGAGGTGCTAACTTCCAGTCAAAATAGAGACCCAGAAGGCAACAAAATAGATTATATGGTATTAATTATTTCTGGAGGACCTGCTACTAGTGGAATTTCATGCCATGCCTGTAAGAGGTATGCCCGGACAGTACACTCCACACAAAATGCTCACAAGGGCTGAAAAAGTCAAGATATCACTTTTTATGCTAAGGACTTGGAAGGAGTCCAAGTTCTTAATGGTAACACTATGGTAATCACCTTTAAGATCGCTAACTCTGAAGTATGGAAAAATCGTCTTCATTACAAGGAGTTTGAGCAACATCATCTTCCTGAATGCTTTTAAGCATATGGGAATCGATAAGAAAGAGCTCAAAAAGATTGGTTATATCATTGAGACCACATCTCTTCACACATCATTCAGAGAAGCCTAAAAGTGAGTTATCTTCATGGTCGAATTCATCATTATAGATGTTAACTCACCATTCAATGCCATACTTGGACAACCCTCAATCAATGCTTTGGGGGCTATACCCTCAACTCTCCACAAGTGCATTAAGTTTCCGATCAAAGTCAGAGTCGGAAAAATCTCCAGTAATCAAAAGATATCTCGCAATTGTTATCTCACCACCCCCAAAGGAGCTATAGGGCCGAAGTCCAAGAAATCAAGCGTCAAAAGATCTCCAATGAGAACTAGCGGCACTAGAATACTCCAACATGAGATCGAGGTGTCTCCAACCCGCTTGTCTGAAGAAAATACTCTTATCTGAGTGAGAGACCCATAGGAAAAAATTCATATTGGTGCATCACTCTAGGATCTCAAATGCTCTCAATTGATACATTTCTTTAGGAGCAACATGGATGTCCACACTTGGGTTCCCAAGAACATAGAAGGAATCAACACTATATTCAAACGTGGAAGGAATTGAAACTACAATCATCTCTCATAAATTGAACATCAATCCTGTTCGCACTTCGTGAAGCAAAAAATGTAACATCAGTCCAGAGAAGAGGAAGGCGACACAAGAAGAGGTCAACAAACTTCTAACTATAGAATTCATGCCAAAGTTAAATATCCTGAATGGTTCGCCAATATCATTCTTGTCAAAAAATCTAATAGCAAATTGCAAATGTGTGAACTACACAGACCTGAACAATGCATACCCGAAGGATTGCTTCCCACCATCAAGAAGAGACCATCTCATAGACTCCATATCAGAATAGCAACTCCTTAGCTTTATGGATACCTTCCAAGGCTATAACCAGATTCAGATGGTCGAGAAGATCAAGCAAAGACCTCGGTCATATTTGACTAAGATACATACTGCTATAAAATTATGCTCTTCAGTCTCAAAATTCAAGGGATAACATACTAACGCCTTATCATAAGATCTTCAAACCCTAGATTGGCAGGAATGTCGAGGTTGATATTGATTACATACTAGCAAAATTGCCTAAGCTTACCAGCCATGTCTCCTACCTAGAAGAAACTTTCTCCATACTAAGAAAGTATCTCATGAAGTTGAACCCCTTCAAATGTGTATTTGTGGTAACTTTAGAAAAATTTCTATGGTTCATGATCATCTCCAGGGGTATCAAGGCAAACTCAGAAAATATCTCAACTATTATGATCATGAAGATGCCCAAGTCTATTAGGAATATTCAATCTTTGAATAGAAAACTTTGCTACGATTGGCGGATTTCGCTCCAAGTCGGCTGAGAAATCCCACCCATTTTTCAAAGTTCTTTGGGACAAGACGCAAAGGCCTGCAACTCACCAAGTGAACCCCAGAAGTCGAATTGCCTAAGGAAGCTTAGAAGGCATTCGATAATTTGACGAAGTATTCATAATCTCCCTGTTGCCGACTCGTCCAGTCCTAAGAGAAGACCTTTAAGTCTGTCTCACCTTCTCCAATAAAGCTGTTAGTTCTCGTTCTATGAGATTAATAACTTTAGGAACCAATCGATTATGTGAATAGAATTCTCAAAAACTCTAAGATGAACAACACTAAGGTCGAGAAAGTCACCCTATGCCCTTATGATCAACTGTAAAAAGTTATGCCCTTACTTTTATGCTCATGAAGTCAAAGTTATATCAAACATAATGAGCCAATCTGCTTTCACCAACATAGAAAGGTCAAAGCACATGCAAAACTCAGGTGTTCAACTAATCGAGTTCGACATAGGGTACTCACCATTGTCAAGCAATAAAGTCCCAAGCATTGGCCAACTTCATCATAGAGTGCATAATTGAAGAAAGCGAGTTACGAGAAACAAAAACACCATCAATTGGCGAGAGATCTAAGCCTGCCTGAATAAACTGAGGATCCAGACACTTGGGTGGCATATGTAGATGGATCCTCTTGTGAGCTCAATAGTGGGATAGAAATCACCTAAGAGATCCAAACATAGAGGCATCAGAATACTCCATACATTTCAAGTTCCTCCAATAATTAAGTCAAAAGCAAGGTCATAATAGCGATCCTAAAGCTCACCCAATATGTTAGAGCTATTAAGGTTGTAATTCTCAATGACTCCATACTTGTAATAAGCTAGATCAATAAGAAGTACATAGTAAAAGAGCCTTATCCAGTCAAGTATCTTCCTTTGCATGAAACTTAATCAATTTATTTCAAAAAGTTAAAATCGGTCGGGTTCCCAAAGAAGATAATGCCAGGGCTGACGCACTATTTAAGGTCACCTCCTTGGTGACTCCAAAACTCGACAGGACAATTCATATTGCCCTGCTAACCGAGCCAAGCATCGTGTCAAGGAAGGTTGCATGTGTGGTCACAACTTTAAGTTGGATGATACATTGGTCAAGTTTCTCAAAGATGTCAAACTTTCTATAGACCCAAGAGTCTAGAAAAATAAACTAGAGATCTTACAAGTACGCCCTTGATTGTGACTTTCTTTTGTGGTGTAGCTCTTCCACAGTGGATTTAAATTTGTATCTCAAGTACCTATAACCATAATAAATGGATCGAGTCCTCCACAAAACACACAAAGAAGAGTGCAGCAACCACCAAAATAGCCAAAGCATCACCCTAAAAACTCTTCGACAAGACTTCTATTATAATGAAGGAAGATACATATCAACTTGTTCAAAAATATTATCACTGCCAAAAGTTTTCTACTATCACTGCCAAAAGTTTTTTCTGATTATTCAAAGAGTGTTCCAGTCGAGCTGACAACACTATTTAATTTCCTATCATTTGCTTAATGAGGACTTGATTTGATAGGATCATTCTCAATAGCCATGGGTCAATCAGATACTTGATAGTCGCTATTGACTATTTCACGAAATGGATTGAGGCTGAATCGTTAGCCACTATCTCCTCAAGGCAAGTCATCTCCGTCATCTAGAAGAATATCATCTGCAATTGCAGGTTGCCTCAAGTTATTGTCACCAACAGTGGATCAAGGCTGAGCCGTTAGAAACCATCTCCTCAAGGTAAGTCATCTCCATCAGGAAGAATATCAACTGTAAGTTCGGGATGCCTCAAGCTATTATCACCGATAATGGCATCTAGTTCAACTCAGCACTTCAAAGATTTTGCTCTACGTGGAAAAATCTCTCTCCACTTCACATAGGTCGTCCAACCCTAGACCAATGTCTTATTTGAAACTGCCAACAAACAAATTTTGTATGCTCCTCAAAAGCGTATGAGAAAATCGAAGAACAACTAGGTTGAAGAACTAACGACAGTCCTATCGGACCACTTGCAGGATCTCCATAGAGAAAACTCTTTTTGCCTCATCTACGGGATTGAAGCAGTGACCTCGGTAGAAATTGGAACCAAATCCATTAGAATACGATACTTCAACGCTGATACTACAACAATGGACTTCAAGCAAACCTACAACTTATCGATGAGTTAAGAGCCACGCATTCTCTGAACAGATTACCCATTAGTACAAGATGGTCAGGTACTATAATTCCAAAGTGAAAATAAGTCTATTCTTAGAACCCTAGCCACCCTTCTTTAGCAGCAACCTAGAGGAGATTTATCCCCTTTCGACAGCCAAACTCAAACCCGTGCATTTCTTTTCAAATTTTCATCAATCTCAAAGCAAGTATGTCTCTTCTCTTCTATTTCTATAATTACTTTTCATGAAAAGTAGATTTTTGAATTAAAAACTTAGATCTAAGAATTATGTGAAGTAATTAGAGTAGATTGGGGATGGAAATTAACTTCTTAGCATATTGGGGTTAGTTTTATGAATTTTGGAAAATTTTTCATTAATTATTTCAGAAATATACTAACTTGTGGATAAAAATTGAATAAAAATCGAAACTTTTAAGTATAAAAAATCATAGGTTGCTAAATTGTGTACCATACGACAAACTCATACTCTAAAAGTAAATCAAAATGATGACTCGACATGTTGGAGTAATATGTATGGTTAATTTATGTTAATAAATAATTAACAATTGAAATTCATCCTTAAAAAATGAAAATAATTTTGAAGAATAAAATTCATAATTATGATGGGATTACTTGCTAAAATATATTTTTGATATTATTTTCGGGAAGGGTCCATATAAGATGACAGTGGAGAGATCGAGAGGAGAAACATTCGGCTCTTCCCTTTTATAAGGAAGACAACAAATTCGTCTACCAGCGAACAAGAAAATCTATAAAGTTTGAGCAGTTCAAGCTCTTGTTTGAAAGAGAGGTGAATTATTCTAAATTTTATGAAAATCTTTATATCTGTGATTTTATTGAACAAGTGGATTTGGAAAACTACACAAGACACGAGCATTTGCCAGCATATAACGAAATACTCAGAGAATTCTATGCGCACCTAGAACCGGTAATGGGCAACAACCTATGCATAAAATAGTTAGAGAAAAAGTGTTGTTATTCAAGAGGCAGGATATACTGAATGCAATTCCAATTATGGGCATCCCTGAAAAGGAACCATCTTTCTATGACAGAGTAAATAAAATGTCATCAGGGTATGCCTTCAACACCAGCTTAGTGAGAACTGGGCTGTTGAAGAAGAAGTTCATGTTAGTATTTCATTTTACGAAATTTAACATTGCAACGTCCTCTACAATAACAGAATTATATTAAAAAGATATGGTAATAATGAATATGATCTTGCAAAGGCAACCATTTGATATCACCTCAATCATAGACACCTCCACACTCTAGTACATGGGATACGCTGGAGAGCGTATTCAATATCCAAGAGCGGTAAAGCCATTTATGATCTTGCCATATTTGATTGTGAAGATCTGCCTGAGCTACGAGGTTGATTTGTGGTCACCTAACACTGTGACCCCCTTGGATGGAGCCCTTCACTGATTCAACAGTGAGAAGGAGCATGAATACCCGACCAGGACATCTACAACAGCGAGACTCCCAAGAACGATTCATTGCCAACCAATAGGAGTGATAGAGGCAATGCGGTGAACCCAATACGGAGAGCAAGATCAAGAACAAGAAGGATCATCAGCTCAGGAAACCCAAATATCCGAAATAACACTCGCAAGTTTATATGAGTCAATTAAAAATATGTTCGAAGCCTTCAATATAAGATTGACCACAATTGAGACACAACAGAGGCACTTTGAGCGACGTCAAGAATGCAACCTCTGGTTCCTAAATAGGATGTACTAACATATAGCTAGTGAGAATACCATCATCTCACATGATGAGAAAGAGTGGAGACACTAAGGGGGAACACGACTCCCTGTTAGTGTCCAAGATACAGCAACCAAGCACAATAGAGAAGGACAAGAATATCAATACTATCAACTATCTATCGAGTATAATAGGAGGACCTGCAAAGCCAGATACTTTCTAACTATAACCCTTTTATTTATGTCTTAGTGTATTATTTTTATGCTCATATTATAGATATACTGAGCACACTGCATAATTTAAGTTGGGTTGGGTAGAAACACTGCATTATATTTTCATTGTATCTTATATACATGAATTTAACCAAAATAATAGCATTTAAAAGATTTTCAAAAAAAAAAAATCATTTCTTGAAGTAAGAAAGACAAGATTTAAAGCATTTCACATTCAACACTTATAGTTTGATGTTTTAAATATTGATACTTATATAATAGTATTTCTTAGTTATCTTTTTATTGAAATCTTAAATCAGACGGACAATAAAATATACAGATACTTAAGGTTATAAAAGAGTATGCACTCTATATACTTACACGATAAATCATGAAAAGTTGAAAACAAATTCAAAAGAAAATCCTATCACCTTTTTAAAAAATAATGAAAAAAATGAAGTGAGTCTGCTATTAAGGCAAGAATTTTCAATATATGAAAAAAGTGAATAAATAAAAAGAAGTAAGTGTTAAGTAGTTAGGTTATACTTCTTAGTAAGTGTGCTAATTCGCATGGACAACTTTATGAACTTTTTCGACAAACATAAGCTAAATAACTGGACATTTGTGTCTCGAGAAGTATAAGTATTCACATAAATGACAAACATTTATAAGTTAAAAAAAAAAGAAGAAGAAGAAGAGAAAAATAAAGATAAAATGGGTTTCTGTGACTTTGATTGGAATTTGAAGCTTGATTAATTCATGTACACTATGACAAGAGTGCATAGGAGTAAATAATTAAAAGTTAGGCATATACCTACGATAATATTAAAGTGATCATGATAGGATGCTAAGAGTATTGGATTAAGAGTGAGATTTAAAATTGATAGTTTTAGTTTTATAAGTATCTATGTGCATATTTTTAATTAAGCTTGATATGGAAAAGAAATGAAAATCAAAAAGATATTTTTTAGTTTTTCTTCTTTATTTATTTTATAATTTTCCTTATTTTCCATTTTATTTTTTCTTACACTTACATTTTCTAGATGTTTGTAGGCAATGTCATTGGAAACCCTCATGAGACAACATGAACTAGGGTAATGTAGGGTTTAAAGGCTTGTTGCACGTGCTAAGTGCAATCGTGATTCCTACGAAAGTGAGTTATGACTTTATTTTTTTAGAATATTTTTTTATCTTATTTAGTTTGCTAAGGGCTAGCAAAACTTAAATTGGAAGTGTGATCATGAGTGAAAAGTGTAAAAATTTCTATATATTTTATACACTCGTAATTCAATTTTGTTATTAATATGAGAAATTAGTAATAAATTATTTTTATTATTTAAATTATTCATTTTAATATTTTACTAGTGTTTTATGATTTTTTAATAGGTTCTAAATGGAAAGAAATTGAATGAGAATCGTAACTATGTGCATATCAATTCAGAAAACCAATTTCTAGGTCTAACTGTCGACAATCACCTAGAATGATTATCGATAGCCAACCAATTATGAAGATTATAAACATACCCAAGAGCTGTTGAAAAGTGGCTATTGAAGCCACTGTCGACAGTTAGTTGACAGAATGCATGGATATGAAAGATTTTAAAAAGAAAAGAATTTTCTTGTAAATAGAATTCTTATATTAGGATTTTGAGAGACTATATATACTCAATGTATTCCAGAATTTGGAACAATGGTTAATAGTTATTATTGTTTAAACAGAGAATTTTAGATACTTTTAGTTAGAGTTTAGTTTTTTTGCTTTTTCATAGTTATTAATAAAATATTTCATTTCGATTATTCAATGGTTATGAAGAGTATGAGTGGTTAAATTTATTCATCGGTATGGATGATGAACTGGTATGAGTTTTTATTTTATTATGCTTAATTATTTTATATAATTTTTTATTTTTGGTACCATGTTATTTTATTAGGCATCAAATATGATTTTGAGACTATGATGATTTATACTTTGACGATATATTCATTATTTAGTTTTTAATATACCACAGACTCTTTAAGTATGAGTATGCTTAGATTTTTGAATGATTACTTTTTTTTTATCTATATTTCATGCTTAGATTTATCTCAAAATTCATATAGGATTAATTGAGAGAAAAATCAACCAATTATAAAAATTATAACTTTATTTATTTTTGTGCTACGATGATTTATTTTCCAGTTGTATTAAACCACGTAATCTATATAATTGAGATAAAATAAACATTGACTATTCAGTGATTCATTCTGTGGGGTGTTAATTCATCTATCCATTACAACTTTCTAATTTAATTTACAACCAATTAATCAATTTTAAATTAATAAGTTTTAAACTTTTTTATAATTTTTTTAGTTTCGTAACCTATATTTCTCAATGTTAGAACATAATCATGAAGATCTTCGAGAGAACGATCTTGGATTTTACCGCCCAATTACTATTTGTTGATCTTCTATGCTTGGACATGCACGATTCAGGTCGAGTCAATTATCAATAGATATAATTTATTTTTAGGAAAGTAATCAATTTTTATGGTTTATACTTGAACGACACCTGAAAAATCATGTTTAGGAACATTTAATTAAAATCAAATTAAAAATATCAACTTTTTTTTATATTTTCTTACTTGTGCATATTAAAAAGATAGGAAGAAAGGGAAAATAATTTTACTATTAGTTTGTTAGTTTAATAGATTCGAACATCTTAGGTTAACATTAGTATAAAAATAAACAAAGCTCTTTTTAATAATTATTTCCTTAGTTAACTTGTTAGGATTAAAGAATTGGTAAGATTGCAAAACAATCGAGATCCATGTAGGAATGATTTATTTGTGCTACAATTAATATTGTATATTTGCAGTAATAGATTCACATCAGCCACCATGTCTCTACAAGTATTAAACCCATGTAGCAACATCTTTGATATATCAGAAACAAAGTCTTTACTTGTCACGTATTTGTGATGGAGGTATCATGCTGATTGGCCTTGAATTGAGTAAGTTCCTCCCTGAGCTCTAGATTTTCTGCCTCCAACTCCTTGCTCCTAGCCTCTGATGCCCTGATAGTGAATTCAAGATTCTTCAGCTTCTCCCTAGCTCTGCCTTCAAAGCTCGAAAATTGGAAACCTCGATCTCCAGCGTCATCATATCCAGTCTTTAAGGCTATTTGGAGCTTGGCAGTCTTCATATCCAAGGCCCACATAGCACTCTCTATATCCCTTAGTTTCTTTAGACCAGTCTTCTTCTCCTATATAGTTTTTGCCTTGTCCTCATGGGACTCCTTCAGCTTGTCCAAGCACTGTCTCAAAATCATTTGCTGAACATTGATAACTGTAGCTAACCTACTGTTAAAAAAATCTGACAATCTGATATAATCCTCTGTGTCAACCTCCAGATGAAGTTCATGGTCAGCAGAAAGCATGCTTGTGAGCATTACAGCTTGCACCACATCCAGAGACCTCACTACTGAACCATGCCTACAAAATGATAAGTGAGGAACAACAAAATCTTGAGACATATCATCATGATCATGCTTCTCCATTGGGGGATGTTGGCAGTGAAAATTTCTAAATTAAAAGGATTTTCCACAACAGAACGCGGAGCCAATTCAGTAGCCCCGCGTTTGGTAATATTAACCCTGCGTTTGAATAAAACGCGGAGATGTTTAATAGCTCCGCGTTGATTCCGCAGTCTGGCTTGTATTAGCCTCGCGTTTGAGTAAAACGCGGAGATGATCGATAGCTCCGCGTTTTGGTTATTTAGCGCCACGTTTTGATGCGATTAAAGCTCCGCGTAAGCAGATAACCAGAATCTCAAATTGATTGAGATTATGATTCTGAGCCTATCCAAATACCCAAATTAAGTCTAATCAGAATTCCATCAAAACTAAGATATTTGATTGGAATCCCTGATAATGACGAGTTCTATTTAGATAGAAACTCTTGCATTAACCTGGGGCTATAAATACCTTCCTGGTGAAAACCCTAAAGATCTTCTTTTCGACAATTAAGATATTTTTCTGAAATCTTGGAGAATTCGAGTTACGCACAGAGCCTTGAGTTCGTGAAGATCAGAGAAAATTACCATCTTCTTTCTAGAGTTATTGAGAAGTTCTAGTTACGCGAGAGAGCCTTGAACAAATCAAAACCAGAGAAGATCGTCTATAGTCGACCGATATCTTTAAAAGAGAAGATTTCAACGTACCGATCGTCCAAAGAAGCTGCTCGACAAATCCCATCGCCACTGATCCCACAAATACTATTGTAAAAGAGAGCGATAAAAATAAATCCTCTTGTTTGTTCTTTTTAATCTTGTTCACTTCCGTTGTAATTCAAGATTATTCAATGGAAGGAAGCAAAGGAACTTTTGCGGCGAACAAACTGGCGACCACAGTGGGAGCCATCTCTTTCACTGATGAAGAGATAGTGGCGCAATCGGACATTGACCTGATCGGATCCGAAGTAGACACGCTGGTCGTTGAAATCGACCAGCAGAAGTACGAGGAGTTCCTCTCCTCCGGATCAGGTGACTTGGATGAGACACAGCACTATCGTCGCATGTACTCAAATGCCCGAGTGACGGGTAGAAAGGTATCCGCCGAGAGACGGGAATCCTTAGAGACTGCGGCTATAGAGCCGGAGTTCACACAAGAAATCCTATCCGAGAATGAGCTTCCGATTGCCAAAGAAGACATGGGGATTGGACTGACTAGGACCCAACTCCGGAACAGGAACCGGAGAGCGAGGCGTAGAGCCCTCAAAGCCCGTCTTGGACGCGGAGCTAACACCAGAGGACGCGAGGCATGCTCCCTCGCAAACTGGCTCGCGCTACCCGCGAGACCAGTCTCTACTGCGTTAAACGCGAAGATACAACTTGCCTTAAAAGCAAGGAAAAGCCAGCGTGTGATTCTCCACGCGAGGCTATTGCTGAGCCTAGCGAGAAACGCGAAGCCAGCAAGATTTGCGCTAGTCGCAAAATACTTAACACTCGCGAGAGACGCGAGTATAAAAATTCTTCAAAGCCAGCGTGTGATTCTCCACGCGAGGCTATTGCTGAGCCTAGCGAGAGACGCGAAGCCAGTAAGGGTTGTGCTGTCGCAGGATACCTGACACTCGCGAGTTACGCGAGTATAAAAATTCTTTAGAGCTAGCATGTGATTCTCCACGCGAGGCTATTACTGAGCCTAGCGAGAGACGCGAAGCCAGTAAGGGTTGCGCTAGTCGCAGGATACCTGACACTCGCGAGTTACGCGAGTATAAAAATTCTTCAAAACCAGCGTGTGATTCTCCACGCGAGGCTATTGCTGAGCCTAGCGAGAGACGCGAAGCCAGTAAGGGTTGCGCTTCACTCGCGAGTTACGCGAGTATAAAAATTCTTTAGAGCCAGCGTGTGATTCTCCACGCGAGGCTATTGCTGAGCCTAGCGAGAGACGCGAAGCCAGTAATACTTGTAATAAACGCAAGATTCTGACACCCACGAGGAACGTGAGGATGATTGGCAGATAATTGCCAGTCGTAAAAACCGCGCTAAGCGCGAAGCTATGATCTGCGTTAATCGCAAAGATAAGCCAGCGTGCAAGAACTTCCCTTCACGCGGGGCTATTATCCCAGAAGCTAAACTTCTGAAGACCCACCAAGCCAGCGAGAGACGCGAGGCTAGTGTGGATAAGCGCGGAGCTATCCTTCAGGCCCGCAATGTGAAACGCGAGGCTATTCCTAAGCCACGCGAGGATCGGTCCAACCACAGAGTCAGGGTTGATCAGACAAAGAAGCTTCAGTGGGTTCTCAGACCTTCTCAAGAGTTGAATGGACCTCTTGACTCTATGGCTAAAGGCGCTGATCTCAGGGAATATCTCTCTAAGAAGAGAGGCATAGACCAACTTCAAGTTGAGCCTGTTTGTCATTGCCGGCAACTTGTGACGACAGTATCAGCCGTGATGGACAACTGTGGCTGCAGCAAGAACAAGATATCTGTGTTCGACCGATTAAACGAGTCAAACCAGAACCCTGCTAAGAAGACAAGAACCATTTCCCTGAAGCAATGGAGAGCTGTAACTTCCAACATGGTAGGAAATGGGAAAAAGATTGTAGAAACGGATAATGATTCGGGATCGAGGGATGAAGAGCCTCCTCACGTCACTCGACTTAAATCAGGAGCCGTTCCGCCTCGAAACTATAAGAGGCTCGCAGGAGGTTTTTACGATGAGGACAGCGATAATTCAGCTATAGCCTCACCTCGTTCCTCTGCATCGTCTCGACTACAGAAGTCAGCATCTCACATGGCAGATAAATCTGATGATATTAATCAGAGATTTGAAGCTCAAGAAAGAATGATTCGAGAGCAGCAAAAGATGATTGAAGGTCTTAAAGTCATGCTATCGAGATTTGTTGAAGATAATGCCAAAAAAAGCAAGGAAAATCCAAATGAAGAAGAACAGGAGGAGAAAGCCCACTCGATGCATGAGGAAGAAGATAGATTTTCTTTCCATGATCCGCAAGAGAAAAGCTTGAAAAATTACAGAATCAACTCGAAGCTTTAATGTATAAGAAGGAGTTGAAAGATTCAGGGATCTCAAGACCGTATCCTCCTGAGTGGGACAGCATACCATACCCACAGAAGTATAAGCCGCTCAAGTTAGAGCCTTATGACGGGAAGGGATCGCCCAGTCAGCACATCTATTATTTCTTGTCCCAAGCAGGATATCTGTTGGGTAATGACCCAATTATGACAAAAGTATTCGCAAGTACTTTGCGAGGGCCTGCCTTTACTTGGTTCATGCAGTTGCCCCCAGGATCTATTAACACCTGGATCGATGTAGAGAAATTATTTCTCTCACGTTTCTTTGAGGATGACACTGAGATTACGGTTCATTCCCTCCTTGCAACTAGACAAGGAGAACAAGAAACGGTTAAAGATTTCATAGAAAGGTTTCGGGAGAAGTCCGTACATTGTAAATACGGAATGATCCAGGAAACTCTAGTAGAGACCTGTCGACACAATCTTAAGACCAATGTGCTTCTCAAAATGGGGGCCGTAGAGTCTAAGACGTGGAGGGACCTGCTCAAACAAGGAGAGCAAGCTGAAGACTTGATTCGCCGAGTTGAAGAGTCCCGCGGGTCAAGAAGTGCTGGGGGTAGTAAGTCATATACCCAAAACAACAGTAATAAGAATAAAGGAAAAGCAGTCATGTCGTCAGAAACTGCTCCTCAGAAGACCGGTCCTCCGCCAGAGCCGAAGCCTCAAGGTCAGCGAGGATCAAGGCAAGTTAGACCGCAGCAAGAAAGGAATTACACTTTCAAGGCGGAACAGACGCCTGTCCTCTTTCATCTACTCCAAAAGAAGGGAATGCTAAAACTTCCGCAGAATAAAAACCCAGAAGACGCTGGTAAGACTAAGGATCCCAATAACTGTCTCTATCACCGGAATGTTGGGCACCCTACTAGGGATTGTTTTCCCCTTAAGAACAGAATCCAAGCACTAATAGAAGCTGGAGTTCTGACGCTTAAGGAAGAGCAGAAGAAGGTCACTGCCAATATGACAACCATAGTGGTTGGAACCCACGAGTTCCCCGCAGGAGTGACCCCAATCCCAATAGGTAGGATGGTCACGAAGAACCTTGATCCTCACAACAAAGCCCGAGAAGGACTTGTCCCCATAACAACCCAAAAGGGGGAAGTTATGTGGGTTCACCCAGATTTGCTGGAAGATGAACAATGGACTACTTCAAGAGGTCAAGAGAAGAAGCGGACCATTAATGCCATTTCTTCAGATATAAAGGAAGAATATATAGCTTCGGGACCCTTCACAGATTCTGAAGAAGAACCCGAAACTATGGCCACTCATCAAGATGGGGCAGGCCCTTCCAGTACTCGATCCGGGAAGACATATCTTAAGGATTACGCTAGAGTAGATCCAAAAGACATCTATGCAGAACTCGCAAAGCCTGCGAAGTAGAAAAGACTTCGTTTCCAGAAGAATCCTATTCGAGAGGAAGGAGCCAGCGAGACTACCTTCAAGTTTGACATAATTGCTCAGTTGGCAAATATCCCAGCACGAGTAACGCTTTACGAACTGTTGAGATTATCAAAATCAACACGTGAAGTTCTAAGAGAGGCCTTGGCAGATTCTGAGTCGTTCTTAGCTCAGATAGTCGAGCCGGCCGACGAAGAACAGGACTCTTGCCCCCGTTGTCACCAAGTGAGGAGGCATGCCCCACAAATCATCTTCTCTCCAGAAGACATGCAGGTAAGGAATATAAAGCATAACAGGCTTTTATATTTCACCGGATATGTCGGATCCACGAAAGTGGACCGAATTCAGATTGATCCGGGTTCTGCACTAAGTGTCGTACCCAGAAAGTTGATGCAGCTGCTAGAAATCTCCCTCCATCGCCTGACACCAACCAACACAATGATATACGGGTTCAACGCCAATAATAGCCGTCCCCTCGGAAAAATCCGACTCCGATGTCAAATCGGGGATTTGAGGACAGAAACTACATGCTACGTCATCGATGCAGACACCTCCTATAACATTCTGTTGGGGCGGCCATGGATCCATGCTCACATGATAGTCCCGTCGACCCTCCACCAATGCATGAAATATTGCGATGAGGAAGGAGAGGTCCGGACGCTAATTGCCGATAAGCAACCATTCAAAGGGCTGGAGAATCACTTCACGGATGCTGCACTGTATAAACCAGCCCATGAAGTTTCCAATGACTATCCTAGCAAACCTCCAAAGCCCGAGGACAGTGGCAACGAAGCCGACACTGAGTACGAGCTCCTTGGAGAAGATGATGGGGGTGATTATGAAATCAACCCTCACTAAGATCTTAGCTTAGGTCTTGATAATATAGTGGATGTAATAGAAAGTGAATGGGTTATTAATGAAAATGTAAAGTTAGTCTACGAGCATACTGTAGCTACTGAATCTGAGCCCTCTTGTACCTCCACCGAAGCAGATGGCCTGACCAAACTTGAAGTTCTGGCGGCATACCATTTGCCCCTCAGGTCTTCCCTCCAATCTCAATTAAAAATAACCGAGGATCAAGGGCACTTCTTTGAAGTGCCTCCCCGACAGAAGTCCCAAAGGCCGATCATGTTCGGCAAAGTGGTCACGTCGCCTCGACAAAGACAAAGTAGTGAAAGTGATGAACAAACATCACCTCAATTTCATTTATATGAGCAAAGGTCTCGACAGATGATGGAGAAAATGGGATATAATTTTACCCAGAAGCCGGGATTAAACTTTGGAAAAGGGCGACGGAATCTCATACCCTCGTTTAGACCGAGAGGAAAGAGCCCTGATTATTATCAAAAGACCCGCAGGGGGTTGGGTTATGTATCTACTCCACCCTCATCACCATTGAAAGATGAAGAGAGTTCTTCGGCCAAAGAAGAAACATCTTCACCAGATCATGATTCGGATATAAGTACCGGTGCTTGGTTTCAATTTTTGACAATCATTATGGTTTCAGCCGCGCCAGAAAGCGACGAGGAACCAATTGACGTTCAAGATGATGCTTGGGCTAGGCATATGGATACTCTCTGGGATGTCCGCTTTGAACAGCGTGACCCGCCCACAGAAGACAAATTAATATAGGTTAACATGGGAACGGAAGAAAATACGAAACCCATTTTCATAAGACACACTAACTCCTTTAGAAAAAGATGAACTTATATCTCTTATCAAAGAGTACATAGATGTGTTCGCATGGAGTTATGAAGATATACCTGGGCTTGACCCTCAAATTGCCACACACCGGTTAAAGATAAAAGAAGACGTCAAACCTGTTAAACAGCAACAGAGGCGTTTTCGACCGGAATTGATGGAGGCAATAGTTGCTGAGGTCAATAAGCTTATAAAATCCGGGTTTATCCGAGAAGAGCAACATCCTGACTGGGTGGCTAACATAGTACCAGTTCGCAAAAAAAATGGCAAAATCCGGATATGCATCGATTTTTGAGATCTGAATGTTGCATGTCCCAAGGATGAATTTCCACTCCCCATCACCGATGTGATGATTGATAGTACTTGTGGTTATAAGAGGATGTCCTTTATGGATGGCTTCTCAGGTTACAACCAAATCAAGATGCACCCGGATGATGAAAAGCATACAGCTTTCAGAACGCCGCTGGGGGTATATTGTTATACGGTGATGCCATTCGGATTAAAAAATACAGGTGACACCTACCAACGCGCAATGAGTGCCATATTCAAAGAATACCTGCACAGAACAGTGGAGTGCTATGTGGATGACTTAGCAGTTAAAAGCAAAGACAAAGAAGATCATCTTCATGATTTAATAGTGGTCTTCGATCTTATGCGGAAATATCACCTGAAGATGAATCCTACCAAGTCGTTCATGGGGGTATCCAGTGGGAAGTTTCTGGGGTTCATAATAACTTCAAAGGGAATTTTCCTCGACTCTGAAAAGGTAAAAGCGATTAGCGAAATGCCACCTCCCCGCAATCTTAAAGAGTTGAGGGGATTACAAGGAAAGCTCGCTTATATTCGGCGCTTCATATCCAACTTATCTGGACGATGCCAACCATTCTCCAAACTTATGAAGAAGGGAGTGTCTTTCATATGGGATGAGGCGTGTCAGCAGGCATTTGATGACCCAAAGAGTACCTTACTAAGCCTCCTGTATTAATGACACCAGCCCCGGGGCAGCCCTTCCTTATATATGTAAGGGCCATGGATAATGCTTTAGGAGCATTACTTGCTCAATATAATGAGCACGGTCATGAACATGCCCTCTACCATTTAAGTAGAACAATGATTGGGGCCGAACAGCGGTATACCCCGATTGAAAAGGAATGTTTAGCCCTAGTGTTTGCTGTTCAGAAAATGCGACACTACCTTTCAGGGCAAACAATCCATGTCATATTACGGGTTAATCTCTTGAAGATTCTGATGAGCAAATCGGGATCCTTAAATGGCCGATTGGCAAAATGGGCGCTCTTACTATCGCCCTATGACATACATTTTGTCCCTCAAAAGGCCATGAAGGGACAAGCAATCGCCGACTTCCTTGCAGACCATCCAATTTGGTCCAAATTGAAGCAGACATCAGAAGTCAACACAGTAACTGGAGAACAGCCTTGGCAAATGTTCTTTGATGGTGCCGCGAGACGATCTGCTGCTGGAGTGGGGGTTGTGCTTATATCCCCACATAAACATATATTGCCTAACGGTTACTCGTTAACAGAACTGTGCACTAATAATGTAGCGGAGTACAACGCGCTCATTATCGGCTTAAAAATAGCTCTGCGACTGGAGGTGAACCATCTAGAGGCATATGGAGACTCTAAACTCATCGTCAATCAGATGACAGGTGAGTATGAAGTCAGACATGAAGCCCTCATCCCCTATCATCAGCTAGCTATTGAGCTAGCAGGATATTTTGAACAATTTTACATATACCACATATCTCGAAATGAGAACATATATGCAGATGCTCTTGCCGCATTAGCCGCAACACTGGCAATCCCGCCAGGTGAAGTTAAAAGCATCACCATTGGTAGCAGAGAACTTCTCCACTCAAACGCGGTGTCTCAAGCTGAAGAGGTATGCCAGACAGGCTTAAAGTTAGAGCCCCGTGATTGGCGATTTCCGTTTGTGGATTATGCCTTGCATGGGATATTACCAGAAGATCCAAAGGAACCCACCTCAATAAAGAGGAAGGCCCAGAGATTTTATTATGACCATAAACTTCAGACTTTATATAGAAAGTCAAGAGATGGTCTGCTGCTGCGCTGCATATCAAAAGCAGAAGCAGAAGAAATGCTGAAAGAAGCGCACGATGGAATATGTGGAGCTCATCAGCCCGGTCCAAAACTCAGAGACCGTATAAGAAGACTAGGATACTACTGGTCGAATATGATCACGGAAGCAATGACATACGCTAAACGATGTCATGCATGCCAAGTTCACGCCAATTTTATTTATCAACCCCCAGAATACTTGCACAATACTGTCGCTAGTTGGCCGTTTGAGGCCTGGGGAATGGACATTGTGGGGCCAATAACTCCGCCGTCATCCAGAGGACACCGGTTTATTCTTGCAATAACCGATTATTTTTCAAAATGGGCCGAAGCCGTGCCCATGAAAGAGGTCAAAACGACAGATGTGATCAAGTTTATCAAACATCATGTCATTTATCGATTCGGCGTCCCTCGACAGATCATTCATGATAATGGTCCGCAATTCATTAGTCAGGGATTCTCCAGATTCTGCAATAAGTTCAGAATCAAAGATATCGCTTCTACACCATATAATCCTGCGGCTAATGGGTTGGCCGAAGCCTTCAACAAGACGATTATTAAACTCCTTCGGAAGTTCGTCTCTTCTAATAAACGAGATTTGGATGAAAAGCTAGGAGAATGCCTGTGGGCTTATCGCACCACTGTTCGCACCCCTACAAAAGCTACTCCATTCTCTTTGGTCTACGGAAGTGAGGCTGTCTTGCCTCTTGAAATCCAGATACCATCATTAAGAGTGGCTTTAGCCACAAAGATGACGACAGAAGAGCGCCATCAGCAAAGATTGCAAGAACTAGAGGCGTTAGATGAAAAACGTCTCAGGGCTCAACAGCAAATTGAGTTGTATCAAGCCCAAATATCTCAAACGTTCAATAAGAGCGTTAAACCAAGGACCTTTAAGCAAGAAGACTTGGTTCTGGCTGTTAAAAGGCCAATGGTGCTAACCCACAAGACTAAGGGTAAGTTTGAACCCAAGTGGGAAGGACCGTTTATTGTGGAGACAGTATACTCCAGTGGAGCCTATCGCTTAATGAATCAAGATGGCGATAGAATGATGATGCAGATCAATGGCAAATTTATGAAGAAATACTATTCTTAGTATCCCTGGAGATACGCATTTTTTCTTTTTTCTTAGGCATGCGCAGTTTGGCGCCTCTAACCTAAACCTGGTGTGTTTGGTTCTCAAGTTTGAACCACCTCCAGTCTTTTCTTAGGCATGCGCAGTTTGGCGCCTCTGACCTAAACCTAGTGTGTTTGGTTCTTAAGTTTGAATCACCTCCACTATTTTTCTTAGGCATGCACAGTTTGGCGCCTCTGACCTAAACCTGGTGTGTTTGGTTCTCAAGTTTGAACCACCTCCAGTCTTTTTCTTAGGCATGCGCAGTTTGGCGCCTCTGACCTAAACCTGGTGTGTTTGGAGTGCCCAGTTCAAGTTACGCGAGAGAGCCTTGAACCGCCTCCAGTTTGGTTCTCAAGTTTGAACCACCATCAGTCTTCTCTTGGGCATGCGCAGTTTCGCGCCTCTGACCCAAACCTGGTGTGCTTAGTTCTCAAGTTTGAACAGCCCCAATCTTTCTTTTAGGCATGTGTAATTAAGCGCCTCTGACCTGAAGGATATGAATTGCCCAACGCCGACTAGGCAATGGGAAGAGAACCAGTTTCTCACCAACCCTTCATACTGGGGTAAAAGTATGAATTGCCCAATGCCAACTAGGCAACGGGAAGAGAACCAGTTTATCGCCAACCCTATCATACTGGGGGTAAGAGTATGAGATTAACTACCCAATGCTGATTGAAGGCAAAGGGGAGAGGAAATTAATTCCTCGACAACTCACCATGTTGAGGGGAATAACATGGCTAGCCCAACTCAAAACGTAGTTGGTAAAGACCAATCAAACCCGTTGATAGCTGGGGATTTGCTAAAAATCCCATAAAACCTGTCATGTTAAATTCTTACCTCTGACAGTACGACTTGGAACACTTTGCATAAAAACAGAGAAAACTACCTTTTGATGGCAAGTTATTTGTTGTGCAAGAAGATTTCCTAACCAACTAATAAAAGAATCAAAAAGTAGTTATCCTTATTCATCATTTAAAAAGAATGGAGTTACAAAAGAAGTCTGAGAACCAATAAAGACCTTTCTTTTATTACAAGTTCTCATTACAAAAAGAATGAAGAATAAAAGAAAACTATGGATCTCCGAGATGCTTTAACTTACTCATCGCTTCGTCAACCACTCGACGACGAGTTGCCTCTATAGAGTGTCGAGCCTGCCGGAGTAGGTCATCATTATTCATTGCAACCTGCTGGATGAGATGCTGGCGAGATTCTTCCATAGTACGGCTTCTTATTGTTTCCTCCTGATCAACTTGCTCCCGTTGAAGGATCAGCGCTTCCCGCTTCTTAACGGCTTCCCCTAAGTGAAGCTCGCTCTCTACTAAGATCGCTCGAGCATTAGTAATGGCCTCCTAGGCGCTGAGAATGGCAGCCTGGCTCCCCTCAATTTCAGAGTTCACCAACTCCAAACCTCTAAGAATAGACTCCCGACTGGCCTGGAACCCTGCTAACGCTCGAGACCACTCTTCTTCTTGGCACTTCAATTCTTCTCGACGAGCAACCAACTCCGCCCGAAGATGAGCCCATTCGATCCCAGTAATAGACTCAACATCCGCTTAGCAAACTGTGTTGAGTATGTTCATTTGCTCTTCCAAAATTCTAAAACGGGCCCGGTAAGGAGCTGCTCGGTCTCATCCCCCAACTTCTTCGATGTTTTCCAGATTGCGGAATAATATTGGACATGTGAAGTTAAAGAAATCATGGCCAGTAAGGACCATCTCGATACATCTCCTTAATAAATGCATAAAATCAACGACACTCAAGTTGAAAAGTTCTTCAAGAGAATTTGAAGTGTCAACAGACAAAACAGGTAATACGGACAGGGGAACAGTGGCTACCGGTGTCGAAGAAGAGGCCCGTCCTTGTATCAGGTTCATGACATGCGGGGCCAGTAAAGCAAATATAGAGCTGGTGGAATCAGGAACCGGAGAAGGAGGGCTGCTAGTACAAGTCGCCCGGGTAGCGCCACCAACAGGAGAAGATGAGGGGGTATCTCCACCAGAAGCTCCTCCGATGGCAGAAGAAGTTTCAAATGAGAACTTCAAATTCTCCTCATCCCCGATTGGAAGATTAGAAGCTGGAGGAATTACAGGTGTCTCAACAGCCATTATAGTAGAAGGCGTTAGAATCGCTGGCTGAGAAAAAGAAGGCACGCCAACGACCGTGGGAAATGTCTCAGTGGAGCAGACTGGCGTTGGAGATGACATGCTAGGAGAAGGTGTAGCCTCATTAGCAGTAGCTGCGATAATAATCTCAGTTCTCTCATCACTTTCCAATTCGTCAATTGGGGGAATTGAAGAGGGAACAGAGGCAGGAGCCGGTGTGGAATAATCAGCCGCAAACTCACCAGCAGAGCTACCCATACCACCAACGGAGCCGGAATGGTCCATCCTATCATCAGACTCTACTTGGGTAGTCGAATGCATTGGCGAGAGAAGTTGATCACCTGCATTTCGGAAGACCAGAAAAGTAGTGTTACATTAAAATAATAATGGGTAAAAGATAAAATGCTAAGGGCCATACCAGTCGTTACAAGTCCAGTTGTCGGACTTGAAGGGGGAGCCATTGAAGTTTCCAACAGCGTTCCTGTCTCGCTACCCGTTAGTTGCGCCACAGGTTCTGCCACAGGCTCTATGGCCGAAGGAGCCGAAACCTCAGCAACACTTGGAGCTTTAGCAGGCTCATCATCCCTTACCAACGCTGGGGGTACAACTGAAGCCAACAAGATGGAAGCAAGTTTGATAGCCACTTCTTGGGGGGCTATCAAAGTTTCCTGTGCCAATTTTTGCTTCTTACCCGGCCTTTTCTTTAAAGCGCCGCGGCGTTTGAGAGTTGGACTCAAGGGACGACTGACAATAGGCTGAGGAGCTCCACCAGCACCAGTATTGTCGTCATCATCACCGGCATCATCGTCTGATTCGCTGGCATCCGAAGGCTCAGCCGCAGCGCCAATGAATTCTTCCATTCCTTTTATTCTTAGCCTAGAAGTACCCTGGCGGCTAATGTAGAGGGCTTCAATCTCTTTGCAATAACTGCGATTAGGAGAGAAGCCGGGCACGACAGCATTCGCAATGCTGAACCAGTTGCAGGAGCTGAGGGTCATTAACAGTTCTGGCGACTTCTGGGGCAAGGAGAATTCAGCCTCGGTCCCGCCCGCCGCAAAGTGGAACCAACCACGAGCGCCTTCGTATAAATTCCCCTCATGAGCAAGATCTTTATTTGGATTGCCCACATAAAGTTGGGAGTATCCAAACTAACGAGCAAAGCGACTCGGAGTGTATGGCTCGATCCGACACCCGAGATCTTGACGATACCAAGTGTCCAGGACGGATGTTGAGAAGCCACCAGAACGCTCCTGCAGATAAAGTAGTGAACTTATTTGCTCCTACGGCGTCCTTCAGCCTCAACCCATATTCTCCGCCAGGGAAGTCGGGGAAACACCTGAAGATCTCATAGTTCTGAAAGCCACGAAGAGTCTTCCGAATTTGAGACATATAATTCTGCTTCCATGAAGAGCGTTCATACAGCTCTACAAAGAAGCACTTTTCGCCCGAACGACGCTCTGGTGCACTCATTAAAGAAGGACAGTGCAGGACGAGCCACACCATCAAATAGGTGTAGGGCATCTCAACCCTAGGGTTTGGAGTTTTCGACTGGCCAGTCTCTTTCGACTTGCCCTTTCCTTTCCCCTTGACCTTAATAGTGGGGAGGAAATCACGACAAAGCACCCTCAGTCCATACTGCAAATTGCATACCATGACGGGAAGAAGTCCAAGGGGTCGGCCATATGCAAGAAGAACCGCCGGATATACCACGGTCATTGCAATTGCTTCCTTGGGCAACGACGGCACGACGCATCTCTTAAGCCACAACATCAAAAACCCGGCAATGAAACCTCTGTTGGAAACCGAAAACTGGGCTTGATAGTGATAGCTCTTGAATGAAGTACTGGGACCGTATCCATTCTCATTGGATTCCGTAGTATAATACAAACGGTAATGGCCCCTGGCTACACGTTGGTCAATCTCTGAAATGAGGACATGAGAATGACTATGGATAGTGGCCGAGCTATCCTTAGAATTTAAGTTGGCAAAGAGGTACTCGGCCCATTTCTTGTAGCCGATACCGTGATTACGCGCACCTGTCTGGTCAGCACAAATATGATAATGGCACATCATCTCCCAGTATGTGGCATAGATGCGCTCATCCCTCGCCAGTAGCATGTTCAACTCATCGGTGGTGGGAATATACTCCTCGTAAGGGACTTCGCCCATTGAGAGCCCAGAAACTTCAAACATCTCGTGGAGAGCGAACCCTAGCTCACCAACTGGTGTAAAGAGAGTACAAGTCTCAGGGTTATACATCTCCAAGAGGCAGTAAAAATGATAAGCACTTTGGTGAAACCCGAATTGGATATTCCTGATAGCTTTATACAAGCCAATATCCTTTAAAATGGGCTCATGGGAATCCAGCATGTACTGAACGAGGCGGGCCCACCACATATTGTTAGAAGAATGAATCCAGCCAGGCATCCTGAAGTCGCTAGCCGGGTACTGACCATCCTTCGCCAGGAACTCACTTAAGAAAGTTCGGGCTCGAGATGGGACTTCTCCTACTGGAAGCTCCTTGCCAAATCGGCCTGGAAGCAAGCCAGTAATGCATCTGGGGGACCATCTTAATAAAACCCTTGTGCACCAAATTTTCCTGTTGGGACGCCATCTTGCTCTTGAGTTAGTCCCCACTTTAATTCCCGAGGCATCGCCAGCCTCTGGAGATAGACTAGAGGATAGCTACGATCCATTCTAGGCAGAAACATCAGCATTTCGCCTGAGTTATATAACCAAACGCGCTCCTCTTCAGAAAGAATCTCATCTGATTGATCCATCTGGTCTCCAAAGAGGAAGGAAGGTTTCTCCATCGCCTCTCTATTCACAGTTTCGAAGGCTGCGTCAGTTATGATTTCTCGCGCAGTAGTGGGGTGATACTTGATCAGCTTCTCCTTGCGCTCCTTCGGGTCTGGCTTATATGAAGCCAAGATAGTGGTGAACCGAAATTGGCCTGAGGGATCAGAACCCCCAGCAAAGCCGAAGTAATTTTTGTGGGGAAGGGCCTCTATCGAATACCCTACTGCAAAGAGAAACACCAGAGTTAGAGAAGTTTCTATGAGACAGAAAAATTCTCTAAGTATGGATGCGCGAAGCTAAAAATTAGAACACGCGAAGCTAAGAATAGCGCCGCGCGAAGCTAAAAATTAGACCGTGCAGAAGTCAAAATAGTCTCGCGTTTCAGCGCGACTGCTGCTTAAAATAGCCTCGCGTTTCAACGCGACTGCTACTTAAAATAGCCTCGCGTTTCAGCGCGACTGCTACTTAAAATAGCCTCGCGTTTCAACATGACTGCTACTTAAAATAGCCCCGCGCTTCAAAACGCGAGGATGACGCGATAACTTCGCGTAAGAAGAAAGTCAGAGACTTTTCTTCTCCTCCAAGCCTTACAGCAGGAGTACGGCGATCTCGCCGGTAAAAGAGTTGATTGGTCAGTTAAGATCAAACCAAATCACTCTAGAGATGTTTTAAAAAGTCTCGATGGAGAGATTCTTACCTCCGATAGGTGAAATGTGGGCTGGCGCGTCGCTGCCATGGCCGCCGCCACTGCTTGCGCCGGCCGCCGATGATGGAGCTGCGCGAGAAGTAGCAAGAGTCTTGGGCGCCATTTCTCAAAAAGTTGAGGAAAATCGACGGGAAATTGGGAGAAAATTGGTCGGAGAATGCTCGGATCGCCTGAGTTCTGATCGCCTAAACCTCTGTGATCTCTGAAAAATTCTCAAGTGAAGTGAAGAGAAAAGAGATAGAGATTTCATTTAAATGAGGGAAACCGCCTCTTGGAGTTCGGTGCGGATTTCGGAGAAAATGACTGACCAGTTACTCCCCGAAACGCAGAATAGATAACCCCACGTGGGGGGTTGAAAAACGCAAAGCTATTTAACTCCGCGTAATTCCGTGAAACGCGAAGTTAACTTGGTATTTTCAGCTTCGCGTTTTCATAAAGAACTTGGAATTTTGGCCAAGTTAAGAGGATCTTTACTCGATCATATTGGCATTAATAATCTAAGTTACGCAAAAGAGGCTTAGATTATTTTACCAAAATTATTAACCATCTGTTTGTTGCACAAGCAAGATATTTGAAGCCAACAGATAGAGAGGAAAATAATTTGCTCTTTATTCATAAAATAAGAGATTACAAAGAGGGAGTTATAGCTCTCTCAAAATCTTTTACATGATCAACTCATCAATAACCAAAACAGTAAGACTTCTCTACCGGGTGTTGAAGCTCAGTTCCCTGGTTCATATGTAAAAGAACTCCAGATTTCTCTACGGGGTGTTGAAGCTCAGTTCCCTGATTCACATGCAAAAGATTTCCTCTACAAATGTCATTTTGGACCTGTCATCTGAAATGAAGCACGAGAGGAAAGGGAAGTGCTGCATCGAAGCACAAGCTGAACTGCAAGTGCTGCAATTCTGAACTGCAAGTGCTGCAATTCTGAACTGCAAGCGCTGCAGGCCGTCACTTGAGCTTGAAGCTCCTTCAATAGTCCATCTCCAGGAGCCAGAGCTTGAAACCTGCAACTATGTTGTAAAGCATATGCTTCTGACTTCCTTAGAGTTACTTTTGCTGATGAAGATCGATGGACCCGCATACATTCCTCTTCAGAAAGGATTGGACTTACTGCAAAAGGAACAGAGTTTCTAAAAGAGTGAAAACACGGAGCTAAGCTAACTCCGTGCACAGTTGAAGAAATAGCCTCGTGCTTTAAACGCAGAGGATGACGCGATGACGCGATAACTTCGCGTAAAAGAAGGATAGAATTTCTCTCTGCTGTTTCCTTCTCTTTCATAGCCTCAAGACATGAAGCGACTGCTAATCAAAGATAGCCTCGTAATTCATCGCGACTGCTAATCAAAGATAGCCTCGCAATTCCTCGCGACTGCTAATCAAAGATAGCCTCGCAATTCCTCGCGACTGCTAATCAAAGATAGCCTTGCGATTCCTCGCGACTGCTAATCAAAGATAGCCTCGTGATTCCTCGCGACTGCTAATCAAAGATAGCCTCGCAATTCCTCGCGACTGCTAATCAAAGATAGCCTCGCAATTCATCGCGACTGCTAATCAAAGATAGCCTCGCAGATTCATCGAGACTGCTAGTAAGATAAGCCCCGCGTTTCAAACGCAGGGGATGACGCGATAACTTCGCGGAGAACGGCGATCTCGCCGGTAAAATAAATAGTTGGCTGGATTAAACCAAGCCGAAACATCTCAAGAATGGTTCTTAGAAGCCCAAGAGTTAAGGTTTTTACCTTCGGAAGACGCTGCATAGACTGGTTCGCTGTCGCGTCTACCTTCACGGCTGCTGCCATTAACGCCGGCCAACATGCATAAAGCCAAACTCTTCCTAGATGGCATCCTAGTGATGAAGATCTATGGAAAGGAAAAAGAAGTTCGGCTGGAGATCATTCTTTCAAAATAAGAAGCCTGAGTCGCCTGCTCTGAAGCCCTAAGATTCTTCGGATGAGATGAAGAAGAAGATGAGCCAGGAGCTCTATTTAAACAGAATTTCCATCGCTTGGTATTCGACGTTGAAATTCAGGGTAATTAATGACATAATTACTCATTTCACTGAAGACGAAGTGAAGCTGATTAGCTCTGCGTAAGCGAGCATAACGCGAGATAGACTTGGTATTCTAACTCCGCGTTTCAGTTTAGATATCCAAAGTATTTCAAAATCTGCTGAAGTCTAAGCCATTTTAAAAACTTTGGAGGGGGTTCTGTTGGCAATGAAAATTTCTAAGTTAAAAGGATTTTCCACAATAGAACGCGGAGCCAATTCAGTAGCCCTGCGTTTGGTAATATTAACCCTGCGTTTGAATAAAACGCGGAGATGTTTAATAGCTCCGCGTTGATTCAGCAGTCTGGCTTGTATTAGCCTCGTGTTTGAGTAAAACGCGGAGATGATCGATAGCTCCGCGTTAGCTCCGCGTTTTGGTTATTTAGCGCCGCGTTTTGATGCGATTAAAGCTCCGCGTAAGCAGATAACCAGAATCTCAAATTGATTGAGATTATGATTCTGGGCCTATCCAAATACCCAAATCAAGTCTAATCAGAATTCCATCAAAACTAAGATATTTGATTGGAATCCCTGATAATGACGAGTTCTATTTAGATAGAAACTCTTGCATTAACCTGGGGCTATAAATACCTTCCTGGTGAAAACCCTAAAGATCTTCTTTTCGACAATTAAGATATTTTTCTGAAATCTTGGAGAATTCAAGTTACGCACAGAGCCTTGAGTTCGTGAAGATCAGAGAAAATCACCATCTTCTTTCTGGAGTTCTTGAGAAGTTCGAGTTACGCGAGAGAGCCTTGAATAAATCAAAACCAGAGAAGATCGTCTATAGTCGGCCGATATCTTTAAAAGAGAATATTTCAACGTACCGATCGTCCAAAGGAGTTGCTCGACAGATTCCATCGCCACTGATCCCACAAATACTATTGTAAAAGAGAGCGATAAAAATAAATCCTCTCGTTTGTTCTTTTTAATCTTGTTCACTTCCGTTGTAATTCAAGATTATTCAATGGAAGGAAGCAAAGGAACTTTTGCGGCGAACAGGGGACTGCTTCATTGCTAGGCCCTTATTGGAAGTCAGCATCCGCCAGCTTTGAGCTCTTCTCAAAGAGTTCCTCCTTGGCATCCGCCTGCAATGAGCAATCAGACCCATAAGTAGGCTGAATCTACTCTTCAGGAAGCAGGTTATCCAACGCCATCTTTGACATGCCTCTTCCATGCCTTCAATTGACATATCTCGATAATGGTCTACTCTGCACAAAACAAGAATGAAATTATAATTAGTTCAAAAAATGCTTTGGAAACTAAAGGGATACGAGATTCTCCAGGCACCTTTGTAAGGGTATGCTCATCTTCCAGATAGTCTATTCTCCTCTTGCAAGAAGGGAGTTAACACAATATTTTTACATGTGCATACTCCAGATCGGTCAGAGCACCCCACCTTCAACATCGAATGTCCTTCTCCTAAAATAGATGACACCTTTGCATAGATTCGCCCTTGGCATGTTTATAAAGATGAACTTTTTCGTTTGTGCCTTAATATTTGAGGGGCAATCAATAAAAAGCTTCTTCCCAGGTCGAGTAGAGAAGCGTATCCAATAATTCTTCGCCCTAGTTGTCTTAACATTATAGAAGAAGTTTAAAAGAAGCACAGAGAGCTCCATGACCATAATAAGACATAACACATTAAAGAAATTTGTGAGGCCTATCACCTTAGGGATCAATTGAGTCAACCCAATTCTATAATACCTGAACAACAACGCCATGAAATCAGAAAGGAAAAATCCAAGACCTAAAATAAGGGCTAACATAAGGACGGGTTGTAATTACCAAAAAATCCTTTTGGCACATCAATAATGGTCTAATCTCTTAAAGGACATTGAACAAGGGTAACATCGAGGAAATGTATCTCCTTTCTAAAGAGCTCAACTTCAATATAAGAGATGCAAGTTTTATTGGACTTGATTGACTCATCAGACTCCTTCTCTATTAAGAACTCTTTGCTCTCTATCGTCCTATAGATCATGAGATGGGGACCCCTATTGAATATTGCCCTCCTCTTTCCCTCCCATAGAGAATCCCCAAAGCCATTGGAGGAAGAAGACGAGGATGATGAAGGTCCAAAAGACTTGAATTTAGGCAAAATTACACTAAAGAATAAGTGAAGGAAGAAAGGTTAAATACTGAGAAAACAAAACTTAGAGGCTGGAGGTTGTAGAACATAAGCACTTAGAATAACTATCTATGAGATGGCAATTAAGATTGCGAAAAACCTCACATGGAAGAAGTAATCAAAACTTATTCTTAAAGCCAACGTGATTTCTAAGGCGATAATACAACTACTTCGACAACGGATAATCACCAATTGGCAATCAACTGAGCTTCACCATCTGCCAGTAACCAACATTGTAAATTGTTAAAAAAATAACTGCCAGTCATTTCTCCTTTTTTGAGAAAAGGCTTGTGTCAGCACCATTAGAAAACTTAGATTATATCCCAACTATCCATCTACGCAAGCAAATGATATGCATTAAATGCATCAGATCTGACAGAGATTTCGTCCCAAACAAGCTGAGATGTAGTTCTCAAGATTTTATCACAAACGGTCAACTTAGTCAGCTGGTTTATCACCAAAAACAACTAGCCGATATTTACTACGAGTTGTAAACACCAAATGGCATCAAAACTCATTTAAGCAGCTTATGGACTCGATGGGATGCCAATCTCACTTAAGCACTTCATTGGGTGGTGTTAAGATGGAGACTTTTATTTATGCAATCCATCGTTAAAAATGGGTAGTAAGTCACCTAGCACTGGCATAAAGTCTTATGGCTAGTCGAATAAATTCTGGTTGGATTCTTATAGCTCTTTGTGGAAGGGCGTAAATATGGAACTGTAAATCATATGGATCTAGCACCAACATAAGTCATCCAAGAAGTCAAACCAACTCCGATTGAATTTCCATAAACCTCTTATAGAATAGTGCCAAGATGGAGATTTCCATTCATGTGATCCATCACTAAATATGGGTATTAAGTCACCTATACTGATATAAGTCTTTAGATTGTCGAAACAATTCTAATTAGATTCACATGGTTTACTGTGGAAGAGTATAAACATGATGGAAGCCCTGATCATGCTTAAAACATAATAGCCTAGAACTAAGGCTCTTTGCCTCTGGGCAGCTTACCTTCAAAGTATCTGTTGCCCAAAAAAGGGTAAAGTTTTTTACTGTGTGAATCCAAATACAAATAGCAAACATCTAGATTCGTCATTTTAGAATGACTTCTATTCTAACATAAGGCGAGCACCCAACTCGCATGTATTTGGATTCACACAGTAAAAAACTTACCCTTTTTTAGGCAAAAGCCTAAGGAGACTCAAGAACTCGTCTAGATTTACTATCCTTGAAGAGTTAAGATCAAGATTTTCAAGGCACCATACCAAGCTGCTCATCTTGTCTATCCAAGTAGATTACTCCAAGAGCTCATGAACTCAGGAATATGAGATTATTATTGATGCAAAAATTAACCAGTCTAAGACTTCAAGACTACAAGGGCCCACCAAGCAAATAGGCTGATAAAAGTACTTGGAGCCCACGATGACCCATCCAAGAAAAACTCAGGTTATCACCATACTAGAAGCATCACGAGACATGCACATGACAACTAAAGTAGTTCGCATACAAACGGGTTCTTTCCTTTCCTCAACCGATGGAAACATTGAAGAGTTCTAACTTCAAGGGGAAGATAATCGATTATTGATCCTGAAGAGCTATAAATACACCTCTCCTTCATGGTAGGGGAAAGTTCGTTTGACCTCTGATCATTACGAGTACTGATAACATAGAGAGGAGAGAGTTTTGTTCGCTGTGTTCCAGTACTCAAATATTTAATAAAAATACCTCGTCGATCCATTGGCATTCATCCGAGGGTGTAAATTTGGTACCTCCACCGAGTTGGACATCTTTATATCGCTGTACATAGCTTTCTCCTCTATTATTTATTTTATTGCAAACTAACTCTTTTACAGTTTGTGTTGCCCCACATCTCTGTTGGTGTGTGCCCTTAGAAGGGTGTGTCCTTAGTCATTCGGTGTGTGCTTTAATTCTCCTAAAAGCATACATAGAATTAAGACTCTAGTCAAATCTTTGGGCCGCATTTTTAATCGGGCCATGATAACTCTAAATAACACTAAACCCGGCCATAAACTTGCTACCAAATAATCAGTGCCAATTTATTATATTTCAACTTTAGAAAACACTTCTGAAATTTCAGAAAAATATTATGCCCGTTCTAGCTTGTGAAAGGATAAGACTAGATCAGCTGAATTGTTCATTATTCGCCGAAGCAAGGCATACAAGTAGGCCTAATAATGGCTTTGTACTAGGCCAGGCCTTAGGAGGTTTTAAAATCTTTTGGGCCTCAAGGCCCATGCCTGGGTTTCACAATTACACTAGCCTTGTTTTTGAGTGGAGATAGGAAGTAGGACCCGTGAGTCCTAAGGATGGAGAAGTATAGACTAGTCTAGCCGTGTAATTCCTCCTCAATAGGAGGGGAAATACTATTTACGTACTGAAATTTACTCTTGACACCCTGATTATTTTTTGCCCCAAACTTTTATTTTGAAATACCAGCAATTTACTCTTTGCGCATATTTTTTTTTCCAATTTTAACCCTCTCTCATGTCGTACCATTCCAAATTTTTCCAAAATTTTCCGAATCGGATATTAATTCCCAAAAAAAAAATATGTTGGTTAGGTTTTAATACCCGACTAAAGAATCATTTGGTTGGGTATTAAAACCAGACCAGAATCCGACGTACTAACAATAAAAATAGACATAAAAAACTAAGAATAATTTTAAATTGTATCTTAGATTTGTCCTTCGATACCAATTGCATGTTTGGAATTTTCTATTTAAATAAAAAAAACTCAAATTTAAACTTCATATCCTAATTTCACTTGTTACAATGAATTCGAAGAATTTAAAACTCTTTCAAAACTTTATAGGAACGCGAATGTAAAAGTTTTAGGGAGTTAAGAAATCAAATTGATGAGTTGGTAGGAGATATATTTTTTTTATTTAAATTCTACTAAAAAATATTTTTTAGGGTTTTAGAGAAAAAAACAGAGGAGGAAGACGATGAGTCGTAGTTCCAAATTCTAAAAAGTTTTTATTTGGGATTTAAAAGGGTAATTTAGTCAAAAAAATAAATGGCAAACTTGTAATTATTTACAAGTTTTAAAACCGTACGTGAAGAGTAAATTTTTGTGTGTAAATAGAATTTCCCAATAGGAGGTGTAGGAATTAAGAAATTGGGAGCATTAATGTGTTCAAAATTGCATAACAGCAAATATACAGTTTTTATTATAACAATTATGGGTCAGTTCACAGGGTGAAAGGATTTTCCTTAATTTTAGTTATATTTTAGCGAATTAAATATATTGAGTGGTATGATGATTGATTATCTAATGAAAAGATGAACAAATAAAGAAGAAAAACTTAGGTCCGAATAGATTAAGAAAAATAATATGTTAACTTAACGAATCTATTTAAATCACAACTAATATAAAATAATTAGTTCATAAAAAATGTAAGCCATATGATAGATGTAATAACCTATTACTCTAGTTTTTTTTTAATAAATATTGGAATACAAAATCATCGATAACTAAAACCAACAAAATCTTTAGCTCTAGGATCCAATTTCAAGTATAAACTATTATGCAAATGCATCTAATATAAGAACAATTTACCACCCATAACAGGATTTATATAACCTTTCAAATATTTAATTGTTACCATATTTTCAGAGGCATTACTAAAAGAAATAGAAAAATTCTTTAATTTCAATCCTAAAAAGTAATTAACAATATTGACTGACTCAAATTAAATTACTATTAGGAAATCCAAGCTTTCTAAAATTTTTGTGCAAAATCTAATCATGATCACTAGGGATTGTAATGTACGCATCCATAGGTCAATTTCTGGTCTGGGTTATACAAGATTTTGAATTAGAAAAATAATTTTTTTATTTTGATGGACTAAAAATTGACTCATGAATGTGTCCATTACCATCTCTAATGATCACTAACATGTGCAATAATATAAAAATAATTGTCACGCTCTCCACTGGAAAATCAAATAGTGAAGTGTTGATAACATATTCTCGTAGGAATATACTAAATGTTTAATAAAATAACAAGAATTAAATAGTTATATTTATTATAGATTGCTTTCTCAAAAAGGCTAGTTAAGATTATTTTATGAAATAATGAAAATTATTATAAACTACAGTAATTCTTACCACATATCTAATATGAGACTATTCGAGCCACATATCTAATATGAGACTATTCGAGCTGAGTTATATTCTCTTCTTCCTAGGATTTGATGTCCTTATCAAAGGGGTACAATAACACTTCACTAGGCGATGTGATATTCTAGATGTGACCCTTTGGATTCTAAAGGTGGCTCAAGTGATGGCTCCTACTATATTTGTGTGATATTTTGTTATATGTAAAACTTAGTCATAAACACTTCCCGCTGATATCTGGTTCACTTGTAATACTCCCACTTGGAATTGGATAGTAGAATACTAGTAATATATTCTCGTACGAATATCCTAAGCTGTGGTTGAATAACAAGCATTGAATAGCTTACAATTATCACAGAACTTTCTATTAAAAAAACTAGCAAAAATTATTTTATGAATTTATGAGAATCATTCTAAACTACACTAAGTTTTGTCTCGTATCCAATATTGTACTATTCGAGCTGGGTATTACAATAATGATTATATTTAGACCACAAATTAGAAGAGAATCTTATATGGAAAAGAAGATAGAATAACAATCAAAGTTTATTTTCATTCTCATAAATCCTACGCATATCTGATTTACAAGTATTTCTAAAGATTTTTTTGAAATCAAGATTATGTATTGTTTTAACACAAATCTATGCTCTTTACACATACTAAATAATTATTTTGCTTGAATAACATATGCGACAAAACTATCTGTAGCTACAACAAAATTATATTTAAAAATACATAGGGATGGTAATTGACAAATTCACGGATCAATTTTGACCCATCCTATTCAAAATTTTGAATTAAGAAAGGTAAAAATTTTATTTTTAATTCAAAATTTTGAATTAGGTGAGCTAAAAATTGGCCCGCCAATGCACCCATTATCATCCCAAAAAAAATGCATAATGTTCCAGCAAAAATATGTATATGGATCTGTTATACTTGAATGTACACTTTCAAAATATCTTCTTAAGTATCCAGTACTACAATTATTAGAAAGAGATATTTAAAAACATAATTTGCATTTAGCCTTCCTAACTCCATTGTCAAAAAATTTCTCAAAAGAATTCCAAAGATCAAACCTTATAGTTCTAGTTCTTATTCTGCTAGACGTGCGAGGAATAAAGATTGTTCACAAAATGTAGTCAAGACTATATAACTCTACATAGACGAAGATAGATGTAGAAGTATATTCTAGGAATGATGTAGATGATGAAGAATTGGTTGGAAAAAGGTCTCCAAAAACTCCTTTCATTAAGAAATCTCCTTAAAGCATCTTCTATTTTCTCCAGGATCTTCTCTCAACAAGCTTTCTCAATTCTAGGGTTTTATCCTTCATTTATATTTGTGATTGAGACTCCTCAATAAATCTTAACTATATAAGAAATAGGAGGAATAATCTTCGCGATCCAATCATAGTCAAAGTCATCTATGTAGCATTCTAAGTTTATGATTTTTTGGAATAAACCCTAACTTAATAAGGTCTAAAATTTCGCATACAAAATTGCATCAAACCAGTTCTACCGTCATTCCATCTATGGCTATAGGTAGCCATCAATGGTTGTAGCAGACCCTGTAGTAAAGGATCATTGTGATTTTCAGTCTGTTTTCATCCCTATAGCATGTTAGTAAAATGATGATAACTTTTACATCATAACATTGATTGAGCTAATCTTGCTATTATTTCAAAGATAATTCAAAATTGTACAACTTTCTAATTTATTCCATTGATTGATTTATATTGTATCTATGTCAAAATTGCCCTTAAATTTACAATAGCTTAATCTCATTTATTTCTCTATTTTCTTGCGTGATACTTTTCACATCAATCAAACCTACACAGAACTCTAAACAACTTGTCATACTAATATATGAGTTTGTTATTTATCAAACCGAGGATGCTATATACACATACATCCAATAGGTTTTTTATCGTCAATTGAGAGGTCGCATTCATTATATTGTTGAAGAAACTTTTATTTTGTAATTACTCAATATGGTCAAAATATATTTAAAATTAATAATTTTTTGTACACTACTATTTTAGAGAAGGGAGATCACACCAAGCGGTGATCATCCTTATTACATTGAGATTGAGGGGTGCCTCCATAAGCTATTCTCTATAGAGACCCTTATATGTATGTATTTATATATGTATTATGTATGTATAAATATGTATAAGTGTGTTACATATATATATATATATATATATATATATATATATATATATATATATATATATATATATATATATATATATATATATATATATATATATATATATATAGAGAGAGAGAGAGAGAGAGAGAGAGAGAGAGAGAGAGAGAGAGAGAGAGAGAGAGAGAGACAGAGAGACATAAAGTTAAGCTAAGCTGTCATTAATAGTAATTAGATTTGGATATACTATCAACTAAGATCTAAAAATGAACAACCCAAAATAATATATTTCTATAGTTTGACATATTATTCATAAACTATCTATAAAAAAATTTCATGTAATTTTGATTTTGCTTAGCCAAGGATAACCAAAAAAATAAAATAAAATGAACGCGTTAAAATTGTCATAAGATTCACTAATTTTAGAATGCTTGAACCACTAGTAGATCATACCTAATATTTATGAAATTTTATTTGTAAATAGTTTATATATGATAGATCAAATCTATCGGATTGAATTTTTATTTTGGATTCTTCATTCTTAGATTTTAGTTAATACTATTAACATCTAAATACTATTAATAGTAGTCCAACCTAACTCTATATACATACATACATACATACATACATACATATATATATACATATACATACATACATACATATATATATATATATATATATATATATATATATATATATATATATATATATATATATTTGTGTGTGTGTGTGTGTGTGTGTATGTATGTATGTATATATGTATGTATGTATGTGTGTGTGTGTATATATATATATATATGTATATGTATATGTATATATGCATGCATGCATGCATGCACATATATATGTGTGTGCGCGCGTGTGCATGTGCATGCATGTGTATGTATGTATGTATGTGATTAGTTTATATAAACTGTCATCTTAGGTAAATTATATGAGCTAGCGACGAAAAAATAATGATGCTATTATTTTTTTAAAAAAAATTAAGATCATTATCTCCACCTCCTAAACTTTTTTAGACCAAATTTATGAGTTTTAGAGAGTATTTTTCCTTCCACTAAGTAGATATAAGATGTTGAATTCACCGAAAAATATTAATTTTATATCTATTTGATGAGAAATTAAATAAAAACTAAAGCCTGAAAATTGTATATGAGACTTAGCGAATAGAGAACATACTCTGAAAGAAAATTTTGAGAAAAATAAATATTGGAGATAGTGAAAATAGACTATTGTTCAAGTAACTTAAATGAGCTGTCAGTTTGCTCATTTTCCTTGCTCTTATTGCTATTGTTGTTTGTCGAAGATTAAGTTACGTAAGCTCGCGATAAAAAAAATAATACTCCCGCTAGTTCTTATCAATATTTTTGGAGATCATAATTTCAACCTTCATACCTTCTTTATAATTAAATTCTATAGATTTGGGAGGTTATTATTATTCCATTAAGTGGATACTATATATTATATTTACCAAAAACTATTAATTTTGTGTCCACTTAATGGAAGGTCAAATCAAACTTAAATCCAAGAAATTATGTATGAGTAAACCTTAAATGATTGAGACTGTATTGTAAAAAAAAAAATTATTTTGAAAAAATTATCAGAGATAGTGCAAATTGCCTATAACTCAAATAACTAATGTAAGTTATCACCTCATTTCTATTATTCTCATATATGTGTGTGTGCACGTACGCATATATGTGTGTGTATCTATATATTTGAAAATAATGGAAGTGAGCGTCAACTCACGTAAGTTACCTGTTTTGTAGTCCATTTCCACCATTTCTAATAAAATTTTTAAAGAATTTTCTCTTGAATTATGCTCTTGGCCCCCTAGGATTTATTATCCAATTTCTTGGTTTTTAGTTTTAGTCTTCCATCAAATAGGCACAAAATTAACAGTTTTCAGTGAATACAATATTTTATATCAACTTGATGAAAGGACAAATAAACTTTAAAACCCACGAATTTTAATTCTAAAAAACCTAAAGAGATAGATTATGATCCAAAAAATTTTGAAATAAAATAATGGGATATATAATATTTGAGGCAGATTCCTACATTAAGTTCCATGAGAACTCCATCGTTGGCCTTCCCATGAAAGACCCATCTGCCCACCTTACTATACATACATCTGATGTATGAGCATAAATTGTAAAAAATGACCTAAATTCTTGCTTATGACCTAATAATATGTATAGACCAAAATAAATGCATGGTTCAGATATTTTATGGAAAGATCTAATTAATGTGGAGTTCTTATGGAGCTTAGTTTAGGAACCCACCTTCAATGATCATTTTCGTGTATGTGTTTGTATGAGTATAAATGGATAAATGAATGAGTACGAGAACAATAATAAAAGGAAGCAGAATTTATTACGAGTAGGTATATAGGTGATAAATTAAACATGTGATTAGCATTCACAAGTTCATAAATGTGAGGGGCCGAGTCCTATCACAACTGTTGAATTCATGTATATTTGAATATTAAGTCTTTGAGCCAATTCACTAGTTCAAAAATAAATAAATTAGGTGAATGGAAAATGACTTCAAAGTGTAATACATAGTAAAACGAACAAAAAAAAGATAGTCCCACATTGGTAAAGTGTTGTTAGATTGTGAGTTTATATAGGATTATTTGTTCCATGGTATTACTTATATAATAAAAGGAGAAATCTTAAGTACCATGAGTGCTGCTACCCACCGCCTGCAGACGCACACACGTGTGCAAGGGTGAATGAGCGTTTAGGGCGCATTAGGCACTTTAGTGACGCACTTGGCACTTCGCATCATCACGAGGAGCTGATAAGCTTTTGATTTTTGGGGCGATTATCAGATTTGGATTCGACCCGCCCAGTTAAGGATTGGTAGTCGTTAGTTATTGGTAGATTATTGGGTTCAGATTTGGATTTGACCGCCCCGTTAAGAATTGTTAGTCGTTAGGATCCGACTGTTGGGATCCAACAGTCATTCGTTAACGATTACCGTTAAACGGTCGTGTATGTTACCTTAACTGTCGTGTCTGTTAATCTAAGCCTATAAATAAGCCTCATGTCCAAACTCATTTCATACAATTTTTTCGTTTTTTCTTCCTTCTTCTGCAGACAAGAAAACTCTATCTCCAGACAAACAGTTTTCTGTCTTCAGAAGAATAGTCTTATTCTGTCCTGCATTACACCATACAAACAGAGAGTGTTTTTTAATCAGATTCACCAGAGGCAATAGGATTGCTGCTTCCTTTCTATGCAGAGAGATCATTGTATCCTGAGAGACTGACGTCCATTGAGTTCCAAAAGTATATCGGTGGATGGCGAATCGGTTTTAAAAAGATAGTATTCAACGTTAGCCTCGATCAACTTCTAATCATCATCTAAATTGCAATCATTTTCAGTATACACTCATCTTTCAAACAGTAACGTATTCTAACTTAGTTTACTTATACATTATTCTGTCTAGTAATCTAAACTAATAACCTATATATATATATATATATTATAGATATAGATATTCTGTTGCTTCAAAAAGTAAACTGTTTATATATAATATTTAGATCAATTCTGATTTCTTATTTTTGTTCAGTCTCTAAAATCATCTAATAATATTTCTGGTTCAAGTGGATAACAATCTTTCTAATCTTATTATTCTTATATAGTATTAGTTCTGTCTAATAAACAACCAACAATCTTAAAACCGATTTTAGATAGAATACTGTTATATAATTAGTTAAAATAAAAGGAAAAAATTTAGATCTCTATCATAATAGTATTTAATCACTGATTATTTTATATATAAATTTATCTATTTTAAAAGATAGAAAATTGTTACATTCTGTTTAGAGAAAGAGATATTTGTTTAAGAAATCATAATTGATATTGTGATTCATACCTGAAGTAAGAGTTGATTTTAATGTTTCTATTAGTGGTAAAACTTATTACAAATTTAAAATAGATAATTTTGTGTCTGTAGATGACCACTGTATCTATATCTGATATGTGCACTATAGTAACTCCTGTCATGGTTACTCCGACTGTGTCCTCAAACTAGTATGAGAAATCAGAGAAATTCAGTGGTGCAGATCTTAAGAGATGATAACAAAAAATATTGTTCTATCTTGCTATACTAAATCTGGCCAAGTACCTGAAATAGACTATGCCGACTCTTGAAGAAGATGATCAGCAGTCTGCAAAAGCGGTTGACGAACATAATTTGCTTACCATACATATGGTTGGTGGCGCCTGTGTCGAGGTTGTAATGCCCCACTTTCCGTAGTGTGCAAATTTAGAAACGTTCGGTATCGAATGATAACTCGACAAGCCGCAGTAAACATTACAGTCACAATACAGCGGAAATATTGGCAACAAATAAGAAATAATTTCTTTAATTACAATAATATTTTTCCTTCTTGCATAAACTTTAATAAAAAAAATAATAAACTAGAAAGGCCGTCAATCTTAATCTCTGCCTGTTCCTGAAAATTTATTGAGTCCTACTCTCTCTAGCAGGTCTACCTGTACATAATAATCTGCGTCTGGCCATGCATAACCAGATCGTCAGTAAAGCGATCAAAAAATATATAATAAAAACATAGAAAACGAAAATATCTCGACAAACAAAAAAAAGTCAGTACAATTAAATTAATTAAGAAATCTCAAATCTTAACATATTAGGTGATTTATCATTAATTTTTCAGTTAATGTCTTTTAATTATGGTATTTAGAAATTTAGGAAAATATGAACTTGCCTGGTCTGAACGCATCCCCATGTACCCCTAGGAAAACGGAACAGTAAGTTGATCGGAGCCTATCCCGATCCTCCCAAAAATGGAAAACAGTTGTGCAGTTTTGATCGGAGTCTATCCCGATCCTCCAAAAAATGGAAAACAGTGGCGCAGTTACGTTCAGCCATTAGATCATATGGATCCTCAATTTCTCTCATAAACCCAGTGTATGTCAATTTCATATCAATTTCAGTGTCAGTTGTTCAGTTCAGTAAATTCAGTTCATTATATGGATTTGTGATCATTAATAAAATTCAGTATTCAGTAACAGTAGTAATAACATTAAAAAAATAATGTAACAGTTCAGTAATTAATAGTCTATAACCTATCACATATTATAATAATCATGTCTTATCATGTCTTGTTCAGTATTCATTAAGTTTTCACCTACATAATTAAATCTTTAATAAAATAAAATAGAGAACATAGAAAACAAAGTATAATTAATAGTATATTTTTGAGTGATTTGGATTCACTTTAAGATAAAATATAAGTAGTAACATGTTATAGTGAGTTATAAAACTCACATTAAAATAAAATATAATCATTAGCATATTTATAGTGAGTCAAAGGACACACTTTAAGATAAAATATAAGCAATAGCATGTTATAGTGAGTTATAAAACTCATATTAAAATAAAATATAATTATTAACATGTTTATAGTGAGTCAAAGGACTCACTTTGGCCTTGATTTCGGATGAAGTCTTTGGCCTGAACGACGAATTCTCCAAAGTTCTCAAAAACTCTCCTTGGTTGAACCCTCTCCTCTCTCTTTCTCTATTTATCTTCTTTCTCTCATATTTTTCTCTCTTACTTCTCTTTTTTTGTTTAGGAAAAGTAGGCTTGAGGGGCCTATTTATAGGAAATTAAGAGTCATATTCCTACTCATAATAGAAAAGTCTAATATGAATTCTAATCGGATTCATTATCCTAATTAAAGGTGGAATTCCAAATCTAAATAGCAATCCTAAAAGATATGAAAATTAAATTCAAATATGAATCCTAAATTATATGAAAACCAAATAGGAATCGTAAAAGATATGAGAAACAAATTTGAATCCGAATCCTAATAGGTATAGGAATTAAATTACATCTAATTAATTGGATGAGAGTTGAATCCTACATTAATTAGACTAATATATTTTATACCTCAATTAGGATTTGAATTGGGTTTCTCTTTAGATCCAATATCTAGTCAATTTAGAATCTTATTGGTAAAAGAGAATCAAATAGATTCTTATCTTAATTGTTAGATAAGAATAAATCTAAATTAATAAATCTTACTAATTTTTTTTATTCATGATTACTTGATTAAATAACATGATTTGGGTGTAAGGTGGGTGTTATATGATCAAAATATGTTTTTAAAACAAAATATTATTTTTAATAAATTGTAAAATATGAAAATAAGACGTGAAAAAAAGTAAATGTTACAGAGGTACCATATATCCCCTTTGTTATCATCACTTTTGTGTACCAATAAGATAATATTATCTTCATCTCTTTTTTCAGCATAATTCAACTTCTCCACAACTTAATTTCGAGTATTTGCAAAACAATCAGAAGCAAAGTCACCATATTTCTTACAGTTGAAGTATTGAACTTGTGATTTCCATCGACCGCTATTGAAGCTTCCTCGTCTACAGCCTCTTGTGAACCTCTAATTTTTGTTGTCATTCTCTTCAGGATTGTTGTGGTCTCCTCTTCCATATAAGCCTCGTCCTTTGTCTCGACCTCATCCTTGAGCTTCTCCACGTCCACGAGCATTGTAACCTTCTTTTGACTCTTCTTGACCATCCTTTAAAGAATATTTTAGAGAACTGTCTTTACTGATTCATGCCTCTTGCCGAGTCTTTTCTCATGGGCAATCAATAACTCTGAGAGTTCATTAATGGTCACTCTAAGTCTTTAGACTTCTTGATGGCGCATAGAATATAATCAAACTTTGAAGAAAGTGATCTAATTATCTTCTCCACAACACAAATATTTTCAATCTTCTCACCATTTTCTTTTAAGTTGATTCACCATGGCCAAAACTTGAGTGATGTAGTTTGAAAGTAATTCACTTTCTTTCATCTCTTATTTTCAAATCCTTTCGAAGTGTTTGGAGCCGAACATTTTTCATCTTCTCTACTCCTTTATAAGAGTTTTGAAGTATCTCCCATGCCTGCTTCAAAGTCGTAACTTTAGAAATCTTCTCAAATGTCATTTCTTCGACTCCTTGATAGATAAAGTGGAGGGTTTTACTATCTTTCTTCCTAGATTCCTTAAGCGAATCTTTCTGTAATATCTTCAGGGCTTCTTCATCTTCTGGCTTCTCATAACCTTTCACTACAATGTCCCAACAATCTATTATACCCAACAGCGCCTTCATTTGGATGCACCAATTTTCATAATTATCTTTGGTGAGGCAAGGAGCAATGTAGGAGATCATTCCACTGGTATTCATCTTCTAGCTCTGATACCAATTTGATAACAATAGGGAATATATTCTTTTTATTGAAGAAAAGGAAATATATTCTTTTTAATGTATAGGTAAAGAAATATAAAGAGAAGGAAATATATTCTTTTTATTGAACTTCTTCGCATGCCCTAAACACAATATAAATGAATCATATATATCGTGATACAAATGACCCTTCATCTTCCTAATTAAATACAAATACATCCTCTGTTTCTAATGACTTTTAGTTTTTCTAAATGACACTTTAAATTCTTAAGGAGCATGCATGTATCTAATAAATATCATGCAATGTACCTACTAAAATCTTCAAAGGAATACAATAAATCAAGATTAAATTGACTTAAGAATTAATTACATAATGGTATGTTGATGTTAAATTAATGGTATTTAGCTGTTTCAATTAATGGTATGTTGATGTTCAACACCATTTATCTATTTCAAGACCACACCAATGACAAATTCAAGGCTCAAGAAACAAGTATTATTGTCAACTCGACATATGCTATTAAGGTTTTTGCAAAAGCCATTTCACTCACACAAAAGAAAAAAGAAATGGAGAACTAAATTAAATTAAAGACGTAGGAAGAATGAAAGTTTCATCAGAAAGGTTGTCTTGTTGAAAAAGGATAAAAGAACAAGGAAAAAAAAAATAAAAATAAAGAATGAGAGTTTCACGAGCAATTTTACTTCAGCTTCATCGGAAATGATAAAAATGTAACAATGTACAACGTAAAGATTATTTGATTAAGTGAAAATTATATAATTGCATCTTATGGGAATGAATCAAAGTCTGAGTAAAACCCTGCTTTTATGAAGTTGTGGTGGTATTAACAAGCTTCTATTATGCTTTTATTTCTCTATGTTCGATAAAAATTAAGAACAAGCTCATCCTTTAATTCTATGAACTGAGCATATTTGAGGAAAATAGAAACTATACTATCTTTCCTTCCATAAAGTTGTTCCAAACTCCTAGTTCAATCAACCAATAAGCTGTGGACTGGACTGCTATTGATAAACCTACTACTGGCCACAAATCACAAGAACACTTAGTCATGGTTGTAAGGGCCAGGGCTGATACATACTTTTCTTTCCTTTTTGATATAGTTTTATATATATATATATTTGTGAAAGAAGCATTCAGATTCATGAGCAGTATTTCTTATAAATTAAAAATAATATGAACATGGAAGACGGAAAAAAGAGGAGAGGTATTATTTACTTCAAATTCCTCTTAATTTCTTTGAAATTTCCTTTGAAAAACCTACAAATTCCTTCTCCCAATTAGAGAAGCTGCCTTCATCTGAGAGGGAGCAAGGTGAGTGAAAAATTTTGGGAAGAAAACAGAAAGAGAATTAAGAAAGGTGATTTTATGCATGGGAATAACAATTTCGTAGATATCTAAAGCTTATACAATAAGCTTTCTGTCTTAATTAGCCACCTAATCTAATCTCTAATGCCACCCCAAGCTCCCTTTTGACAGCACAAATTGATTTAGCGCCTAGAGTGTGCCCTTAGAAATTTAGGAAATGTGAGGTGTATAAAGAGTAATTTAATTAAGTTTCTAACTTATTTAATATTTTATTATTTACTGTTCATATCAACAGTTTTCAAATATTATAAAATTAATACAGCACGTAGTTGTTAATGAGCGAAATTCTAGAAAATTATCTGTATATTATGTTAATGTCCGGAATGAGAGATATAAATTGTTTAAATTATTATTAGAATAATTTAATATTTTGTATTTAGCAATTTTAGAAATGTTTTTAGGAAATTCTTTGAAAATTTATAAAAATCATAATTATTAGAAAAACCATAAACATGAGATGGAACGTTATTTGGAGTTCCGGATTTTAAGTTACAATCGCCGAAATTTGTCCCCTAACAGCCCTAATTTGACATAATCAGGGTCAAAAAAAGAATAAGGGTAGTAAAAATTTGGGATATTATACAAACAAATCTCTATTACTTATAGGTATGTCAATCCCAAGTGTGTTGACCTTCGTGGATCCTCGATATTTTTTGACTTCCACCTTTTTTATTCGAGACCAATCATATTGAAATAGCAAAAGGTAGTTCTAGATCAATGGAAGATTTTAAATTTCTAGCTTTTAGGGAAATGAACTTCTTAAATTATGCTTATTTAGACCATGTTGGTTGAATTTTCCCATAGTCGAGCAAGGTAAGAGTTAGATCAGATTCACTGATTTAAGGAATAATTATATCTGTAAAACTTGTTACATAGGTAGAAGAACTATCTATGCAGGCACACTATTTGCTACACTCGCGAATCTTGTTACATTGAACAATTATATGTTTTGCCGACAGAGGTTGTTACACTCAGCGCATGATTCACTATGCTGGGAACAACTTTGATAGGCATATGTTTTTCTACACCAAAGAACAAACTTGCTTGCTTCCAATGCCAAATTAAACAAGCCAGAGACGAAATTAATTACTTAGTGACAAATTTAACAGCAATGGAGATAAATTCTTATAAGGAATTTTAATCTTGAGTCTTGATTTACAAGGGAATGAACTGCTCAAATGAGTTATACGTGTTTGCCTTGGTCGAATTTAGTCACTAAAGTATCCATAGTGCTGTCAGAAACCATATTGAATTGCGAGACTATCTCCTTGGAGGCAGTGGAGATTCTCCCCGACAGAGTTGCCATTTGTTTTCAGGTAATTTCACAGTGGAGAAACTAGAAAGAAAACTGAAAAAAGAAGTTGTAAAGAAAACTTAAAGAAGAAGTTGTAACTCTATAATTTACTTTTACAAAAAAAAAGAGATAAGACTCTTCTCTCCTTACAATCAGATGTAGATTACGAGTTTGAATTTATCTGGAAAGTAATGTCGATGGTAATCTAGTCAAAGTGGATCTTTAATCTATTTACGATTTTGCAATGGTCATGGAGATTTGGAAGAGGTAGATGACTAGTTTGATGTTGGCTTCTCAAGTACTTTAATGGTTCACTATTTTTATTAATCTTTTGGCCTTCCTTAGATCTAGTATCGATGGCTTGTTTGATAGCTCAGGAAAATTACAACTATATCCCTTGATTTTAGAAGATCGTGGTCGAACCCAATAACCACCTTTTAGGACATGATTGATCGATTTGAACTGCGTCATTACAAATAACTTATTCTACTATTGTAGATAATTTATACCATACGGCGGCAAAATAACTCGCTACACTGGCACTTGGTTCTTTATTGTGCAATAACTAGTTACCTGCTTCGCCGAGGCTTAATTCTTTACTGCATCATCAAAGGAGGTTCAGCTACACTAACATAAGTGGCCTTGTAAAAATTTGAGAGTTCTTTTTTTTTATTTACTGTCTATAATAAGATGGTTATACTAATGGCAACTATTACAAAAATTTTGTAAGTGTGTGATAGATTTTTTTTTTTTTTACACATATTATTGATAAAATCTCTTTAATTTATGGGAAACGAGCTGGCATGCTAGTTTTTTGTCCTTTGCTCCCCCTTAGCGTTCATCCCTATCACAGGCTATGGGGTTGTTGAGGTTGTTGTTTATACAGAAGAACTCAAACTCAAAGTCGGAAGCATTTAAAATATGGGATATTTACAGGTTTGCTCTTTAAATCTTTATAAATTATGATTTAGTCCCCAAATCTTCATATTTAGAATTTAGTCCCCCAAATTCTCTAAGTTACTACAATTTAATTCCTTCGTTAGTTTTTCCATCCAAATAAACGGCCAAATTTAATTTTTACTTTTTTAAAAAATGAAATGACTTAAATACTCCTATGAAGAAAAAATAGGAAAGAACAGAGAGATAGAAGAGAAGAAGAAGGGGGGAAGCTAGTGAATCTAATGAAGAAAAGGAGAAGAGAGGAGGAAGAGAGAAGGAGAAGAGAGGAAGAAGAGGGAAGGAGAAGAGTGGAAGAAGAATGAAGAAAATGAGAAGAGAGGAAAAAGATAGAAAAAGGAATTAAGGAGGGCTAAAATGGAAAAATCAAATCAAAAAATAAACTGGACTAATGGAAGTTAGGGACGGGACTAAATCTGAAGATTTGGGGACTAAATTATAATTTATAAAGATGTAAGGGACAAATCTGTAAATACTCCTTAAAATATTTATTATCAAAATAGAAGAAATCTGTTATACTAAAAAATAATTAAATATTAAATATCAAAAACCTTATTTTTAAACAATTTATTTTAAAAAAAATTCGTGTGTACGGTAGAAAATAAGTTTGTGTTCCTGGTTCGTTGTTTTGGGAATAATTGTTAATTTGTGTTGTTCGTGCTCGTTGACCATTCGACCGACATTTTTCTTTTGGCAGTTTTCCCCTCCTTTGACTTTATCCCACTGCCAGCCCCGTGCGGAAAGGGGCAGTTCGTCGCAAATCTTGACTTTCTTCGTCCCGATCATACTTATCCGCAGCAATAAATTGGTCGCATGCAAACATCTCGGATCAGATCGTTTATTTTATTTCCTTTTATTTGAAGTGCTTTGCATGTTAAAACCCCAACACAGTTGTAAACCGCCGACCCAACAATAATCACCGACCCAATAATGTTTTCTTAATTTTATTTTGTAAACGCAGACTAATTAATTACGCAAGTAAATCACTGATAATATATATATATATATATATATATATATATATATATATATATATATATATATATATATATATATATATCGAACAAAAAAATCTTCCATTCAAGGAAGGAGTAATACTGAGCAGCCATCCACTTTTCTTTTTCTTGGCCAAACACTGCTCAAGAGCAGGATGATAATAGACTCGATCTTACCGGTTTATACAAAATTTTAAATTAAAAAAAAAATTAAAAATTCAATTTAATTTAAATTTTTGTATATGGCTGGTCAAAAATTGACCTATGGACACGTCGATTACTATCCATACTCAAGAGTTAGGAAGGACTATTACCGATATTGTTATTTAGGATGAAAAGTACTCAAGAGTTAGGAAGGATTGGATTATTACCAATGTTGTTATTTAGGATCAACACTACTCAAAGTTTACGGGGCCAAAAAACTGTTAGAATTCATACTTTGAATCCGTTAATTTTTTAGAGCTAAAAATTAAGGATAATCTATTTGTCAATTACATTATATTCACTTGTTCAACCATGAATAGAGAGAATGTAAATTGGCTTAAAGAACAAAACATGATGTGGTGTGAATGACTGAACGGGTGCTACTATTCAAACGAGTGTGACTGTTCGAATGAGTGAGACTGTTCGAAAGGTGTGACTATTAGAACGGGTGTTAATAGTTGAATTGTGTAACAATTCAAATATAAGTAGGTGTAACCATTTGAAATGTTACAATAGTTCATACACTACTTTGCCAATGAATATATGTTTGAAATAAACATGAAGGGGTGACCACTTGAATAGTTGTAACTATTCATGTACTATTTGAATTTCAAATAATGTGATTCACACAATTTGCCACAAAGAGTTGCGTCCCTTAATTAGTCTATAAACAGGTCATGCCCTTCCATTTCGTAGAAGAGGAGAAAAGAAGAAGAAATTCGTTTTATTATCTCATTACTCATTCATTTCATTCATATACAATAGAGAGTATAGCTTTATTTTGATTCGTTGAGTCAATTGGATTGTTGCTTTCTTTCAATTGTAGTACGATCGTTGAGTTCCAGAAGCCTATATAGTGAAAGGTAAATTGGTTTTAAGGACATAGCGTTCAATGATAGACTCGATTTTCTATTCTAATGGTTTCCAATACTGTCTTCTAATTTTTCCTTTTACATAATTTATTTATTTATTTACTTTCTTGTAAGTCTACAATCTGTTTAATTTTATTTTACATGTTCGGATTTCCAATATCTGGTTTCTATTTAGTTCATACCAATATAGCAGTATCTAATATGTCTAATAAAACCCAACAAACTTAAGACTGAATCTTGATAGATTTAAATACTGTTATATTATAGTTGTATAACTATTTGATTAAGAGAATTAGTGTCTCTCTCATAATACTGTTTACACAAGAAATTATTACATTTCTCTCTAAACTTGATTGTTAAAGATAGAACATTGTTCATATGAAATTAAAAAAACTTTGGTTAATTCAAATTTAATCTTGATTATGTTATTAATTGAAAGAAAAAGATTTTATCTAAAACATGAAATGTTACTTTGAGATTTTATTTTTGTTGGATATTAATCTTTGTGATTAATATACGGTTTAAACTTCAATAAAGAGCTTTGTTCTTTGATTTAGAAAATTAAAGATTAAAAGAGAATATATTTAGTACATGTTTTTCGGTTAAATATTCCATTTAATTCAAAATTTATTTTGAGTTAGCAGCTTAAGAATTTTTTTATAAAATTAAAATAGAAATTTTGTTTCTGTATATGGTCACTATTATTACACCTGATGTGTCCACTATTGTAGCCCCTGTCATGATTACTCTAACTATGCTCTCAAGGCAGTACAAAAAAACCACAGAAATTGAGTGGTTCTAATTTCAAAATATGACAATAGAAAATATTGTTTTATCTCACTGTACTGAATCTGACCAAATATTTGAAAGAGACTATGTCGGTTCTTAATGAAGATGACCAGTAGTCTGTGAAAGTGGTTGATGTATGAAAATATGTATATTTCTTATGTAAGAATTATATTCTCTATGGATTGAACAATATACTATACAATGTATATAGTTTAATTCCTACTACTAAAGAACTTTGAGAGTCCTTAGATAAGCAATATAATACAGAACATGTAGGCTCTAAGAAATATGTAGCCGGTAAATTTTTGGATTATAAAATGGTTAAGACTCTAAGAATGTGATCAATCAAGTGTAAGATCTTCAAGTAATAATTCATGAAATTCGTACTGAAGGGATGAGTATCAATGAATCATTCCAAATAGCTACAGTTATTAAAAAATTAGCAACCATTTTGGAAAGAATTCAAATACTATCTAAAGTATAAACGTAAAGGAATGTCACTTGAAGATCTAATTATACGGTTGAGAATTGAAGAAGACAACAGAATTTTTGAAAAGAAAATTGAAAATCCATTCTCTGTTACTAAAAGTAATGTGATGGAACAATCCAAGAAGCTTAATGACAGGAAGTATAAGTATGCCGGTGAAGGCTCTAAGAGTGGTGAATCGAAGAGATTCAATGGTAAGTGCTACAATTACAACAAGTTTAGACATCGTGCAAAGGATTATCGTGTGCACAAAGCACCAGACTCTTCTAAGAATAAGAAGAAGCATCATAATGCAAATTTGACCGAAGTGGACGATCTTTGTACAAATGTTGATGTGAATATTACATCTGTTGTCTTAGAAATTAAACTAATTGGTGGAAATTATAAAGAATGGTGGGTGGACACTGGAGCCACATGCCACATCTGCGCCAATAAATAGATGTTCTCTATATATGAAACTATTAAAGGAGAATTACTCTATATGGACAATTCTGCAACCTCCAAGGCTGAAAGACAAGAAAAGATTGTACTAAAGATGACTTCGGAAAAAAAAACTTACTCTAACCAATGTACTTCATGTACCGGATGTCTGCAAGAATCTAGTTTCTAGTTCAGTTTTGAGTAAGAAAGGATTCATGCTTTTATTTGAGTCTGATAAATTTGTACTTAAGAAAAATGGTGTGTATATAGACAAGGAGTACACAACTGATGGTCTAATTAAAATAAATGTAATGACCATTGCTCCTAAGGCCAATAATAATAATGATTCTTCTGCTTATGTAATTGAATCTCCTTATATTTGGCATGGTAGATTAGATCATGTTAATTATTATACTTTACATTATAGATTGGTTAATTTAAATATTTTGCCTAATTTTAATATAAATTTTGATGATAAATGTGAAATATGTGTTGAAGCCAAAATGGCTATGCCTTTGTTTCATTATATAGAATGAAGTACTAAACCACTAGAATTAATTCATACAGATATATGTAATTTAAAATCTATTTAAATTAAAGATGAGAAGAAATATTTTATTACTTTTATTGATGATTGTACTAGATATTGTTATATATATCTAATAAAAAACAAAGATAAGGCAATTGAAATATTTATACAATATAAAAATAAAATTGAGAACCAACTTAACAAAAAGATAAAAATGTTAAGAAGTAATAGAGGTGGTGAATATAATCATCATTCATACAAATTTGTGCAGAATATGGCATTTTACATCAGACACTTGCTCCTTACACTGCTCAGCAAAATAGAATTGCTGAGTGTAAGAACACCTTAAAAGAGATAATGAATGTCATATTAATAAGTTCTTATTTATCCCAGAATATGTGGGAAAAAGTTTTGCTTTTTGCCAATTATATTCTCAACAAATGCTCCAAAACAAATTGGATAAATCATCTTATAAATTATGGACAGGTGGAGTATTTAATTTTAAATTCTTAAGAGTGTGGAGGTGTTTTGCAAAGGTTGCAGTTTCAACTCTTAAAATGTCTAAAACTGGACCTTAAACATTTGATTGTATATTCATTAGATATGCACATAATAGAAGTGTATATCGTTTCTTTGTTTTCATATTAGATAATCCAGAGATACATAAGTATCTATTATTGAATCTAGAAATGTATTATTCTTTGAGAATATTTTTCCTAGTAAAAAATATGAACCAAGTTCTCCTTAAAAGAACTTGTGATAATGCAATAAGAAAAACAGAATCTGATTATGAAAATGAAAGTAATAAAGATAAATCTTGATGGAGCGAAAGGGTCAGAATTAATAAATCATTTGGTCTAGATTTTTTAACATACTTGTTAGAAAAAGGAATCTCAAAGTTATAAAAAGACAACGTCTACACCTGAAACTCTGTTTTGAAGAGAAGTCGTAAATAGTGAAATTGAATCTATTATTCAAAATCACACCTAGTAACTTGTGTATCTTCCTTCAAGAAGTAGACCTTTAGGTTATAAATGGATTTTTAAGAGAACGATAAAAACTGATGGGTTTATAGATAAATACAAAGTTAGACTTATAGTAAAACGTTATAGACAAAAGAATGCATATATTATTTTGATACATATTCGTCTGTAAGAAGAATAAAGTCTATAAGATTAATAATTACATTTGCAACATTATATAATCTTGAGCTTCATCAAATGGATGTAAAAACAACATTTCTAAATGGTGAATTAGATGAAAAACTTTATATGGAACAACCCGAACGGTATATAGTTGCAGGATAAGAAAAGAAAGTGTGTAGACTTGTTAAATTATTGTATGGACCTAAACAAGCACGTAAACAATAACATGAAAAATTTGACCAAGTTATGTTGTCAAATGGATTTCATTATAATGAATGCAATAAATGTGTATATAGAAAAGGGGATATGTATAACTATATCATTATATGTCTGTACGTGAATAACATGATTATCACTGACAGCACGGTTGCTCTAATTAAGGAGGTGCAAATTATGTTAATACGAAAAATTGATATGAAAGACTTGAGTATTATAAATATTATTCTTAGTGTTAAAATTACCAAAATATCTTATAGATATAGCTTATCCCAATCATATTATATCGAGAAGATACTCGAAAATTTTGATAAGAAAAATAATGATATAACTAGAACACCTGTTGATATGAGTCTACATCTTACAAAGAATACATATGTTGGTATATCACAATTAGAATATTCTCATATTGTAAACAGTCTTATGTATTTAATGAACTGCACAAGACCTAATATTGATACTCAGTAAGCAAACTGAATAGATTTACAAGTAATCCAGGAGAGAACCACCAGAAAGTAATAGTTAGAAAGCTCAAATATTTGAGATACACTACTAACTATGACTACACTATACAAGATATCCAGCAATGATTGAAGGATATACTAATGCAACTGGATTACAGATTCTAAAGACGTAAAATTCATAAGTAGATATGTTTTTACTATTAGGGTGCAGCTATCTCTTGGAAATCCTCGAAACAAACATGTATAGCCAGATCTACTATAGAATCTGAGTTTATCACTTTAGATAAAGATGGAGAAAAAAATAGAATGGTTTCCAAACTTCTTAGAAGTTATTCCAATGTGGTCTAAACCTGTGTCAGTAATCTGCATCCTTTTTTATAGTCAATTAGCAATTGAAAGGAACAGATTGTAATGTATAATGGAAAATCACGATATATACGTCGTAGACATGATGCAGTAAGATAACTGCTTACAAATGGAATAATATCTCTTGATTATGTAAAATCAAAGGATAATATTGCAGATTCATTAACAAAAGGCTTGACCAGAAATCAAGTATATAAGTTGTCGAGGGGAATGAGATTACAATCTACTAAATAAAGTAACTCTATAATGGCAACCCAACATAACTGACTGGAGATTCTAAGATGTAGGTTCAAAGGGACAACCGAATTCTGGGGGGCTCGTACGAATCACTAAGGAATTCATTTCTATCCCATTTTTATGGTAAATAGTGATTAACTTGCAATGTGTATAAGAATAAGCTATACTTTTAATGATCCTTATATCTTGAAAATTCAAGTAGAGTATGTTAGGATACTCCTAATAAGAGATCACATATATGAGTGTGAAGGGGCATTTCTATGAGAATAACAAAAGCTAAATTCTCTAGAGCACTCATAGAATTACCTAATTGTCCAGGGCCAAAACGGATACAACATAAGAAAATTAGTTAAAGTTGAAAAGAATCATATGAATAATATTATCTTAGTTTACATCAAAATCTGAACAAATCGAAAACATCATGTTCATTGGTTAGCGAGTAAGCTTGATAATATTTCACTAGGGAAAGTTCAAAACCAATAGCCACCTCTTCCGATGCGATAACTTTCTATTATACTCTCTGTTTCATCTGCATTATCTGCTTTAGCATTTTAAGTCATTTTATTCATGTGGGGATTGTTAGAATTCATACTTTGAATCCGTTAATTTTTTGGAGCTAAAAATTAAGGAGAATTTATTTGACAATTACATTATATTCACTTGTTCAAATCCATGAATAGAGTAAATGTAAATTGGCTTAAAGAACAAAACATGAACGGGTGTGAATGACCGAATGGGTGCTGCTATTCAAACGAGTGTGATTGTTTGAATGAGTGTGACTATTCGAAGGGTGTGACTATTAGAACGGGTGTTAATGATTGAATTGTGTAATAATTCCAATATAAGCAGGTGTTCACCATAAAATCGTAAATAATTCTCTATTGAGCTTTTTCAATAAAGAATTACAATTTCAACGCCTTTCCATTTACAGAATATGAGAAAAATCTAATTATCTCTTTATTTAAAACAGGGTTCTAGAGTATATATGGATACGGTCTTGCTCTCTATTGACACTCCGTATAATATTTTAGTTGGCAGGAGTTTCGGACTTTTGATAGCACCAGCACTTGGATGGAAAAAGACTCTCTCTATAATATTGATCTCTCCCTGCATTTTTTGCCTAAACTTCTGCTATTTATAGAGTTTTGGAGACTCTTGAGTTGATATAACTATTCAACTGTTGGCCTTCACGATCTGAGAATTAATTTCCCGCCTTTTGGTCTAGAAGATTTGTATTAAATCTCTAGAATTTGCAACCGACATTTTTAATTCTCTGAATCGTAATCGAAACGAGGATCTCAACCTTTAGATTCGCGTTTTTGTTCGCAACAGAAATTTGTTGCTTTCCTTCCATTGAAATAACTTGATTTACAATGAAAGTGAATAAAAGAAAAAGAGAACAAACGAGAGGATTTATAATTATATCGGTCTTTTTTACAATAATATGTGGGATCTGTGTGGCGATAGGATCTATCGAAGTAGCTCCATTTGACTATCTGACGACGATGGTCTTCTTTCTCTTGATGAAGAAGATGCCGGCTTTTGGATCTTTTCTTCTCTGCTCTTCACGAATTCAAGACTTTATGCGTAACTTGAATTCTTCAAGATGCTCGAAAAAATCTTATTCTCCAGAAAAGATCCTCTAAGACTTCCTCAAGAGGGTATTTATAGCCTTAGGATGATATGAGAGTTTCTATCTAAATAGAATTTGTACTCATCAAGGATTTCAATCAAATATCTTAATTTTGATTTAAATCTCTTGATTTAGAATTCTGATCGGACTTAATTTGGGTATTTGGATAAGTTCAAATCATAATCTCAATCAATTTGAGATTCTAGTTATCTGCTCATGCAGAGATAATCTCGCCAAAACGCAGAGCTAAAGAACCAAAACGCGGAGTTATTGAATAGCTCCGCGTTTTACTCAAATGCGAGGCTAAAATAACCAGACGCGGAGCTACAGAGTTAGCTCCGCATTCCGTTGTGGAAAATCCTATTTACTTAGAAATTTTCACTGCCAACAGAACCCCCTCCAAAGTTTTCAAAATGGTTTAGAACTTAGCAAATTTTGAAATACTTTGGATACTTAAACTGAAAACGCGGAGTTAGAATACCAAGTTTATCTTCCCATTTTGTTCACTTGCGCGGAGCTAATAGCTTCGCGTTTTAGTGAGTAACTGCTCATTAATTGCTCAGTAATTACTCAATAATTGCTCCGAACCTTGCACCGAATACCAAGAGGCGGATTCTCTCTTTTAAATAGAGTCTCTAGATCTTCTTCCTCACTTCATTCGAAGAATCCAAGAATCTGGAGCTCAGGCGACCGAGCGACTCATGTGAATGAGCGATCTTCGACCGGACTTCCTTCGATTTTCCATAGATTTTCATCATTAGAATGTCACCTAAGAAGAGTACGGCGTCGCGCGCCTCCTCACCATCGGCGGCCGTCGTTAGCAGCGGCGGCAGCGGCCGAGGGAGCAGATACAGCGGTGAACCAGTTCATATCGCGCCCATTGGAGGTAAAAAATCTCAACTTTTAGACTTCTTAGAACAATTTTGGAGTGTTTGGCTCGGTTTGACCGACCAACCATTTTTTACCGGCGAGATCGCCGTTTTCCTGCTGTAAGGCTTGGAGAGGAAGGAGAAGACGGAGAAGAACTCTGGTCTTCTTCTTACGCGAAGCTATCGCGTCATCCTCGCATTTGAAATGCCGGGCTATTTTGACTAGCTGTCGCGTTTCAATGCGAGGCTATGAATTTTAGCTTCGCGAGTGGAACGCGAGGCTATTTCCTCAGCTGCGCGCGAAGTTAGTTTTAGCTCCGCGTTTTTATACTTAGAAGATTTTTCGAGTTTTGTTAAACTTTTTCTAACTCTTGATTTTTCTTTTGCAGTAGAGTATTTGGACCAGATCCTATTTGAAGAGGAGTGCATGTGGCTCTACCAATCTGGTGACTTGCTGATATTTCTACCTAGCATGGAGCGTAGATATCCCCTGATATATCTTCAAAGGCCAGCCATGCTCCGATCTTCATCAGCAAAAGTAACTCTAAGGAAGCCAGAAGCATATGCTTTACAACATAGTTGCAGGTTTCAAACTCTGGCTCCAAAAGGTAAACTTTTGAAAGAGTTACTAGAATTCTGCGACAGCTCATTAAGTTTTCTTGAGAACCATTTCTGTTAGATGACAATCTCTGTTGCTTTACAAAGCGATAGAGATGATTATCTAAGGGTTTGTAGCATGTCGAATTCGACTTGTGCATCTTCATTAGGATTCTTGTAGCAGTATCTTCAGATGATCCACTAAAAACTTTAAACAGATCATAGTTGACATTTGCAGAGGAGCTTTTTTGCATGTGAACCAGGGAATTGAACTGGAAAAGAATCTCATCAGCGATTGACCCAGCAATTCGCACTAAATGGCGATGACTTGCGCCGGCAAGCTCAACACTCCGAGAAGAATTGTTGTCGAGTTATTGATAAGTCGACGAATAGGTTTAAAGATTTTGGGAGAGTTATAACTCCCTCTTCTTCTGTAATCCTTTTGCTTTATAAATAAAGACAACTCTTTTTTTCTCTTTATCTGTTGGCTTCAAGAATTTTGCTTGCTCAACAAATAAATGGTTCATAGTTTTGATAAAACAATCCAAGGCTCATTTGCGTAACTTAGACTATTAGTACCGAAATGATTGGGCAAGGAACATTTAACTTAGATAGAAGCACCTAATTGCACATACCTTAGTTTGATGGAGTTAGTTCAAGACTCTTATGCGTAACTTGAACTGCACATGCCAAGATGATCGTAGTTATAATCATCAGATTTCGGTAGAGGCGCGTGATCGCTCATGCCAAGTCCAAGCTTCTCATAGAAACGCGTAGCTAAAATACCAAGTTAGCTTCGCGTTTTTCATAGTTGCGCGGAGCTAATAGCTTTGCATTTCCCATCACCATGCGAAGCTAATAGCTTCGCGTTTTAGAGAGAAACTGATCAATAATTTCCCCGATTCCTGCGCCGACTACCAAGGGGCGGGTTTTTTTCACTTAAATGGAGTCTCTTCGTTTTCTTCCTCACTTCATTCGAAGGATTTTCAAGAGATTAGAGCTCCAGAACTCCGGCGATCCAGGCGACTCAAGCAACCGAGCAATTTTCGACCCGATTTCCGTCAATTTCCTTCAAGATTTCGCAAGCAATGACACCCAAGACCCGTGCTTCTTCACGTGCAGCCTCGCCATTTGTGACTGGCGCAAGCAGCGGCGGCAACGGCCGTGGAAGTGGCCGCAACAGCGAGCCAGTCCACGCCTCGCCTATCGGAGGTAAGAACCTCACTTTTGGGGCTTTTTAGAACATTTTTAGAGTGATTTGGCTCGGTTTTAACTGGCCAATCATCTCTTTTACCGGCGAGATCGCCGTACTCCGGCCAAATGGCTTAGAGAAGAAGGAAAAGATCTCTGGTCTTCCTCCATGTGAAGCTATCTCGTTATCTCCGCGTTTTAAACGCGAAATTATTTTTGCTAACTATCGCGTTCTGACGCGAGGTTACAATTTTAGCTCCGCGTTTGTAAACACGAAATTATCATCCTTAGCTTCGCGTTCGTAAACGCGAAGTTATTTCACTTAACTTCGCGCGAAGTTACCTCTAGCTCCGCATTTTCATACTTAGAAAAATTTTCTGATTTGTAGAAACTTTTCTTACTTTTAATTCTTCTTTTGTAGTTGGCTATTCAGTGGATCCGATCTCTCAAGGGCATCACTTCGGCTTCGTTGGTGGTGCAGACTCGCAACTCAGTTCCGTTTCACCACTGATCTTCCTGCCTTCAAGCCAGATCTTAGAGAGCAAAGGGAGAAACTGATAAGATGCAACCCTGCAACTGCGAGGGAGATTATCACTAACGCTCCTTTTGAGGCAACGAATCGAAAGATACTGGAGAAACCCGCGTTCCTCTTTGGAGATGCGTTGGATCATTTTGATGAGATTCTCTTTGAAGAAGAGAGTAAGTGGCTATTTCAGGCCGGGGATCTGCTCATGTTTTTGCCTGACATGGAGCGTAGCTACCCCTTGGTGTATCTTCAGAGGCTTGCTTCCCACCGCGAGTTAGAATTTGAACTAACTCGTGAGTATGATGGTGTTGTGACCGGCAAGTTCGGCACGAATGGGGCTTTTAAAGACGGCCTCCTAGATGTATTACGGGGCTCCTCCCAGGCAGAGTCACCAAAGAGAACCCTATTGGTGAAGTTCCGATTCGTGCTAAGACTTTCCTTAGCGAATTCTTGGCAAAGGGTGGATAGTACCCCGCCAAAGATTTCAGAATGCCCGGATGGATCCACTCCTCGGGTAACATGTGGTGGTTCAGACTTGTCAAACACATACTGGATACCCATGAGCAGACTCCAAAGGAAATTGGCTTGTACAAAACCATTAGAAACGTCCAGTTTGGCTTGCCTCAAAGTGCATACTACTTGTTCAGCCTACTGGAGATGTGTAATCCCGAAACCGACACCTTCTTTACACCGGTGGGTGAGCTGGGGTCCGCTCTCTACGAAATGTTCGAAGTGTCAATGGGCGAAGTACCTTATGAGGAATATATCCCCACCGCTGAAAAATTAAAGATGCTAAAAGCGGGGGATGAGCACATCCACCAGATTTATTGAGAAATGATGTGTCACTATCATATTTGCGCTGACTTGGCTGGAGTAAGGAACCAGGGAATTGGCCACAAGAAATGGGCATACTATCTCTTCATCAATCTGAAAGAGAGTCTCCCTATGGTTCGTGGACGCCCTTCAGTTAGCATCGAAAAAGTGAAGGAGCGTATCTCCAATTTAGAAGCCACAATATATACGACCGAATCAAATGAAGGAGGATTTGGCCCTTACAGGGTCTTTTAGAGCTTCCATTATCAATCCCAGTTCTCTATTCCTGAGAAGGGTCTCCTTGCTGGCTTTTTAATATTGTGGCTGAAGAGATGTGTCGTCCCTTCGCTACCTAAGGAAGCTATCGCCAAGAACATCGTCTATCCAGCCGTTCTATTGGCCTATGGACGACCATTCGGGTTATTACCAGCAATGGTTGCCAACCTCCAAAGCTGGCTCTGGGCCCTCTGCAATAGCTTTATGCCAGCAGAGAGAACAAAGGCAAAACCGGAAAGGGAAAAGCGGCCAAAGAAGCTGCCACAGTGAAGACACCGCACCCAAGGGTAGAGATGCCCTATACATATTTAATGGCGTGGCTAGTCATGCACTGCCCATCGCTGATGAGTGCTGCGGACTATAACCCAATTGACAAGCCGTTCTTCGTAGAGAAGTACGAGCAATCTGTCTGGAAGAGCAATTATATGTTTCAAATCCGCAGGACACTTCGTCATCATCAAAACTACGAGATCTTCCGCTGCTTCCCAGACTTCCCTGGGGGAGAGTATGGATCTAAGTTTAAAGATATTTTGGGAGCAAACGAGTTCACCAACTTACCTTCAGGGGCTTTCTGGTGGTTGTTGAACATTCGTCCCGGACACTTGGTGTATAGGCAAGACACCATGTGCTACATAGAGCCGTATATCCCGAGTAGATTTGCTCATCAATTTGGATATATGCAGCTTTATGTAGGAAATCCAAATAAAGGGTTGGCGTACGAGGGGAACCTGTACGCAGGGGCACGGGGCTAGTTCCATTTTGTTGCTGGAGGAACCGGAGCAGAATTTATGCTACCCCAAAAATCGCCAGAGCTAAGCATGGTATTAAGCTTCTGCACCTAATACAGCATTGCTAATGTTGATGTGCCCCATTTCTCTATCAACCACAGCTGCTGCAAGGAGATAGAGGCCTTCTACTCTAGCCGCAAAAGGGCTAAAAGAGTGAGGGTAAAAGGGATGGATGAATTCCTTGGTGCGGCGGCCGATCCGTCAGATGTTGGCAACTCTGATGGAAATGACGATGATGGTAATGACGATGATGGCGATGCTGGTGGTGCTCCTCAAGACTTGGTTCCCTGCTCCCGGAGTCCAGCCATCAAACGCCGCGGATCTGTAAGAGGCGAACCGGCAAAGAAGAAGCAGAAATTAGCCCCAGGGACCCTGTTAGTCTCTCAAGAGGCTGCGGTCAAGTTTGCTTCAGACTTATTGACCACAACTCTGCCTCCGGCACCGGCAGAGGAGAGTAGACCTACTGAAAATCTAGGTGCTACTTAGATCCCGGCTCCCCCAATCGCAGAATCTGTTGAGCACTCCGCGACGCAACCTTTGGGTAGTGAAACGGGTGCGCTTCTGGAAACAGCGACGGCTCCTCCTTCAAGTCCGACAACTGGACTTGTATCTCCTGGTATGGTTTTTATATTCTATCTTCTATTCACTATTCATTTCATCATTATATGTAACACTCTTTGTTTGCTTTCCGAAATGCAGGTGGTCAACCCCACTCACCGATGCATTCGACTACCAGGGGGAGTCTGAGGAAAAGGTGGATTACTCTGGCACAACTGGCTCGGTGGGTGGTTTGGGTAGTTCTGCGAATGAGTTTGACGCAGACTACTTCACGCCGGCCCCATGCTCAGTTCCTTAATCGACTCCTCCTATTGATAAATTAGGGAGTGATGATAGGACAGAGGTTGTCGTTGCGGCTGTAACAAGAGAGGCTCCCCCATCCCCAAGTCTGCCATCTCCGACACCCATGGTCTGCTCCGAAGAAATTTTTCCAGCAGTAGTTGGTGTGCCCTCTGCTCCTCAGCCAACAATTTTAACGCCTTCTACCATTATGGCTGCTGAGACACCTGCGACTTCTCCAGCTTCAAGTCTTCCAGCGGGAGACGAAGAAAATTTGAAGTTCTCATTCGAAGCCACTTCTGCCACAGGAGGAGCTTCGGGTGGAAACACTCCATCATCTACTCCTGTTGGTGGTGCTACCCGAGTGATCTGTACTAGTGATAGTTCTCCTCGGGTTCCTAGTTCTGCCAAGTCTATATTGGTTTTACTGGCCCTGCATATTATGAACTTGGTACAGGGACGGCTTCTTCCTCCTTGACTCCAACGAACGCTACTCCTCCCCCAGCAACATCTTCTTTAGCGCTGCCTAGTTTAAATACAGACACTGTGGACCCTCTTGAAGAATTCTTCAACCACAGTGTTAATGACTTTATGCGGTTGCTAAGGAGATGTATCGGATGATCCTCGATGGAAGAGACTTCCTTAATCTTGGACGTCCAATGTTATCCAGCTATCTGGATAACATTAAAAGGATTGGGGGACGAGACCGAGCAGCTCCCTACCGGGCCCGCCTTGAAGCTTTAGAAGAGCAAGTGAACATGCTAAACACAGTTCGTCAAGCGGATGTGGAAGCAATCACCGAGATAGAGTTGGCGCGGCTTCAGGCAGAGTTAGCTGTGCGTCAAGAGGAATTGAGGCGACAGGAAGAAGGATAGTCGCGGGAGTTGGCAGAACTACGAGCCAATCAGGAGTCCATTCTTAGAGGGTTAGAGATGGTAAACTTCGAGATTGAAGGGAGTTAGGCCGCCATCCTCAGAGTCAGACAGACTATCGCTAAGGCTCAAGCTATTCTAGAAGCTAGTGAGTCTCGGTTAAGAGAATCCGTTAAGAAACGGGAAGAGCTAATCCTTCAATAAGGACAGCTTAAACAAGAAGGCATAATAAGGAGCCGCACTATTGAAGAATCTCGTCAGCGGTTGGTCCAACAACTGGTAATAAATGACGATGATTTACGCCGACAGGCTCAACATTCCGTGGAGGAAACTCGTCGTCGAGTGATTGACGAGACGACGAATAAGTTGAGGCTTCTAGGAGATCCATAACTTTCTTTCATTCTATTCTTTTATTCTTTTTGTAATAAGAACTTTGTAATAGAAGAGAGAACTTTACTGATTCTTTGAATTCTTTTATAACTTTATTCTTTTAATATATGAATAAAGATGACTCTTTTGATTCTTTTATTTGTTGGCTAGAAAATTTATTTGCACAACAAATAACTTGTCATCAAAATAGTTCATTTGTTTAGGTAAAACATTCCAAGGCTCATCTGCGTAACTTGGACTGCTAATACCGAGATGATCGGGTCAAGATCACTAGATTTCGGCAGAGACGCTTAATTGCACATGCCTAGAGTTTGATTGGAGGCGGTTCAAGGCTCTCATGCATAACTTGAACTACACATACCAAGATGATCGGGTCAGGATCACCATATTTCGGCACAGGCGCCTATTTGCACACGCCTTGGGTTTTGATTGGAGGCGGTTCAAGCCTCTCATGCGTAACTTAAACTGCACATACAAAGATGATTGGGTCAGAATCACCAGATTTCGGCAGAAGTGCCTATTTGCACATGCCTAATGTTTGATTGGAGGCGGTTCAAGGCTCTCATACCTAACTTGAACTGCACATACCAAGATGATTGGGTCAGGATCACCAGATTTTTCAGCAGAGGTGCCTAATTGCACATGCCTTAGTTAAATAAAGAGATTTCAAGTGCTCATTTGCTGAACTTGAACAAGCGGATGGTTATACTTCTAGGGTCATGAACCAGATGTAACAGTCACTCCATCACGATTCTGGTTCATTAAGCATAGTACTTCTCTAGAAATTTGCCGTTGATCGGTATCATCATCCTATCGCCATTCTGGTTTATTAGGCGATAAGCTCCGCTAGAGTATACCGTCTCCACAATAAACGGTCATTCCCACTTGGGTTCAAATTTACCCTTAGTCTTGTAGGTTAGAATCATTGGCCTTTTAATAGCCAGAACCAAGTCTCCTTACTTAAAGGTCCTTGGTTTAATGCTTTTATTGAACGTTTGTGAGATTCGGGCTTGATACAACTCAATTTGTTGTTGAGCCCTGAGACGTTTTTCATCTAACACCTCTAATTCTTACAATCTTTGCTGATGGCGCTCTTCTGTCATCATCTTTGTGGCTAAGGCCACTCTTAACGATAGTATCTGGATTTCGAGAGGTAAGACGACCTCACTTCCATAAACTAAGGAGAACAGGGTAGTTTTTGTTGGAGTGCGAACGGTGGTGCGATAAGCCCACAAACACTCTCCTAACTTTTCATCCCAATCTCGTTTGTTGGAAGAAACGAACTTCCGAAAGAGTTTAATGATCGTCTTGTTGAAAGCTTCGACTAATCCATTTGCCGCGGGGTTATATGGCGTTGAAGCAATATCTTTGATTCTGAATTTATCACAGAATCTTGAGAACCCCTGGCTGATGAATTGCAGTCCATTATCATGAATGATCCTTCGGGGGACACCAAAATGGTAAATGACATGATGCTTAATGAACTTAATCACATATGTCGTTTTCACCTCTCTCTTGGGCACGGTTTCGGCCCATCTTGAAAAATAATCGGTTATTGTAAGAATAAACCGATATCCTCTAGACGACGGAGGAGTTATTGGCCCCACAATATCCATTCTCCATGCCTTAAATGGCCAACTAGTAACGGTATTGTGCAAGTATTCTGGGGGTTGATGAATAAAATTGGCATGTACTTGGCATGCATGGCACCGTTTAGCGTATGCCATTACCTCTGTAATCATCTTCGGCCAGTAGTATCCTAGCCTTCTTATGCGGTCTCCGAGTTTTGGACCGGGCTGATGAGCTCTACACACTCCATCATGTGTTTCTTTCAGCACTTCATCTGCTTCTGCTTGTTATATGCAGCATAGTAGCAGACCATCATTTGACTTCCTGTATAAAATTTGAAGTATACGATCAAAGTAAAATCTCGGGGCCTTCCTCTTTATCGAGGCGGTATCCTTTGGATCCTCTGGTAGTATCCCATATAGGGCGTATTCTATAAATGGAAATCGCCAATCTCGGGGTTCCAGTATTAAGCCTGTCTGGCACACCTCTTTGGTTTGGAATACTGTATCTGGGTGGAGGAGTTCCCAGCTACCAATAGTGATGCTTTTAGCCTCACCCGGCGGGATCGCCAATGTTGCGGCTAATGCAGCAAGAGCATCTGCATAGACGTTCTCATTCCGAGATATATGATTTATATAAAATTGTTCAAAATATCCTGCTAGCTCAATGGCTAGTTGATGATAGGGGATGAGGGCTTCATGTCTGACTTCATACTCACCCGTCATTTGGTTGACGATGAGTTTAGAGTCTCCATATGCCTCTAGATAGTTCACCCCCAGTTGCAGAGCCATTTTCAAACCGATAATGAGCGCATTGTATTCCGCCACATTGTTTGTACACGGCTCTGTCAATGAGTAACCGTTAGGCAATATATGTTTATGTGGGGATATCAGCACAACCCCTAGTCCAGTAGCAGATCGTCTGGCAGCACCATCAAACAATATTTGCCATGGTCGTTCTTTGCTAACTGTGTTGACCTCTGACGTCTATTTGGAATTGGACCAGATTAGATGATCTGGTAGGAAATCGGCGATCGTCTGTCCCTTCATGGCTTTTTGAGGGACGAAGTATATATCATATGGTGATAGTAGTAATGCCCATTTTGCTAATCGGCCGTTTAAGGATTCTGGTTTTGTCATCAGGATTTTCAAGGGATTGACCCATGATATGACATGAATTGTTTGCCCTGAAAGATAGTGTCGCATTTTCTGAACTGCAAATACTAGGGCTAAACATTCTTTTTCAATCGGGGTATACCGCTATTCGGCCCCGATCATTGTTCTGCTTAAGTAATAGAGAGCGTGTTCATGACCATGCTCATTATACTGAGCAAGTAATTCTCCTAAAGCATTATCCATGGCCCTTACATATATAAGAAATGGCTATCCAGAGACCGGTGCCATAAGAACAGGAGGTTTGGTAAGGTATTCTTTGAGATCGTCAAACGCCTGTTGACATGCCTCATCCCATACGAAAGAAACCCTCTTTTTCATGAGTCTAGAGAATGGCTGGCATTGCCCTGATAGATTGGAGATGAAGCGCCGGATATAGGCTAATTTTCCTTGTAACCCCCATAATTCTTTAAGATTGCGGGGCGGTGGCATTTCACTAATCGCTTTCACCTTTTCGGGGTCAAGAAAAATTCCTTTTGAGGTTATTATAAACCCAAGGAATTTCCCGCTGGACACCCCCATAAAAAACTTAGTGGGATTCATCTTCAGATGGTATTTTCGCATAAGATCGAAGACTGTCCTTAAGTCATGCAGATGATCTTCTTTGTTCCTGCTTTTAACCGCTAAGTAATCTGCATAGCACTCCACCGTTTTGCACAGGTGTTCTTTGAATATGACGCTCATCGCACGTTGGCAGGTGGCACCGGCGTTCTTTAATCCGAAAGGCATCACCGTATAACAGTATAACCCCAGCGGCGTTCTGAAAGCCGTGTGCTTTTCATCATCTGGGTGCATTTTAATCTGGTTATAGCCTGAGAAGCCATCCATAAAGGACATCCTCTCATAACCGCAAGTATTATCAATCATCACATCGGTGATGGGGAGTGGAAATTCATCCTTAGGACATGCAGCGTTCAGATCTCAAAAATCGATGCATATCCGGATTTTGCCGTTCTTCTTACGAACCGACACTATGTGAGCCACCCAATCAGGATGTTGTTCTTCACGGATGAATCTAGATTTTATAAGCTTATTGACCTCAGCAACTATTGCCTCCATCAATTCCAGTCGAAAATGCCTTTGTTGTTGTTTAACTGGTTTGGTGTCTTCTTTAATATTTAACCGGTGCGTGGCAATTTGAGGGTCAAGCCCAAGCATGTCTTCATAGCTCCATACGAATACGTCTATATACTCCTTGATAAGAGATATAAGTTTTTCTTTTTCTAAGGGAGTTAGCGTGTCGCTTATGAAGACGGGCTTCGGATTTTCGTCCGTTCCCATGTTGACCTGTACTACCTTATCTTCTGTGGGCGGGTCACGCTGTTCAAAGCAGACATCCCAGAGAGTGTCCATATGCTTAGCCCAGGAATCATCTTGAATATCAATTGGTTGCTCGTCGCTTTCTGGTGCTGCTGAAATCATATTGGCTGTCAAAGATTGAAACCAAGTGCCAGTACTTAGATCCGAGTCCTGATCAACCGGGTTTAAATCTTCATCGGACGAAGATCTTCCCTCATACTGGCATGGTGGTGAGGGAGGAGTAGATACATAGCCCAACCCCTTGCGAGTCTTTTGATAATAGTCTGGGCTCTTCCTCTCGGTCTAAATGAGGGTATGAGATTCTGTCGCCCTTTTCCAAAGTTTAACCCCAGTTTCTGGGTAAAATTATAACCCATTTTCTCCATCATTTGCCGGGATTTCTGTTCATATAAGTGAAATTGAGGTGATGTTTGTTCATCACTTTCACTGCTTTGTTTTTGTCAAGGTGACGTAATTACTTTGCCGAACATGATCGGCTTTTGGGACCCTTGTCGAGGAGGCACCTCAAAGAAGTGACCTTGTCCCTTAGTTATTTTTGATTTAGAGAGGAGGGATAACTTGAATGGCAAATGGTATGCCGCCAGAACTTCAAGTTTGGATGGGCCATCTACTTCGGTGGAAGTACAAGAAGGTTCTGATTCAGTAGTTACAGCGGGCTCGCAGACTAATTTTTTGTTTTCATTGATAATCCACTCATCCTCTACTACATCAGCTACATTATTATCAAAATTCAAATTAAAATCTATGTGAGGATTGATTTCATAATCACCTCCATCGTTCTCTTCGGGAGGCTCGTACTCCGTATCCGCCTCATTGCCACTCTCGTCAAACTTCTGAGGCTTGTTGAGATTGTTGTTGGAGACTTCATGGGCTGGCTTGTAGAGTAAAGCATCCGTGAAGTAGTTTTCCAGCCCTTTAAATGGTTACCTATCTGTAACTAGTACCGGACTTCTCCTTGTTCATCACAGTATTTCATACACTGGTGGAGAGTCGACGGGACTATCATATAGGCATGGATCGAAGGCCGTCTCAGTAAGATGTTATAGGAAGTGTATGCGTCAATGACGCAGCATGTGACACCGTCCTCAAATCCCCGATTTGACACCAGAGTCGGATCTTTCCAAGGGGACAGCTATCATTGGAATTGAATCCATATATTGTAGTATTGGTTGGCGCCAGGCGATGGGAAGAAATTCCCAATAGCTGCATCAACCTTCTGGGAATGACGCTTAGTGCAGATCCTGGATCAATCTGGATGCGATCTACCTTCGTGGATCCGACATACCCGGTGAAATATAAAGGCCTGTTGTGCTTTATATTTCTTACTTGCATATATTCTGAAGAGAATATAATTTGTGGGACCTACCTCCTCACTTGATGACAGCAGGGGAAGAGTCTTGTTCTTCAGCGGCCGGCTCGACAATCTGAGCTAGGAATGACTCGGAGTCTGTCAGGGCTTCTCTCAACGCCTCGCAAGTTGATTTTGATAACCGTAACAACTCGTACAGTGTGACTCGAGCTAGAATATTTGCCAGCTGAGCTATTATATCAAATTTGAAGGTAGCGTCTTTGACTCCTTCATCTTTTCCAGGATTTTTCTGGAAGCGAAGTCCTTTCTGTTTTGCAGGTTTCGCGAGTTCTACATATATATCTTTCGGGTCTACTCTGGTGTAGTCCTTGAGATATGTTTTTCCGGATCGAGTGCCGGAAGGGCCTGCCCCATCCTAATGAGTGGCCATAACTTCGGGCTCCTCTTCAGAGTCTATAAATGCCCCTGCAATTATGTATTCATCTTTTATCTTCGCGAAAATAGTATTGCTGGTCCGCTTTTTCTTTTGACCCCATACGGAAGTCTACTGTTCATCCTATAGTAAATCAGGATGGACCCACATGATTTCCCCTTTTTGAGTTGTTATGGGGACAAGTCTTTCTTGAGCCTTTTTATGCGGGTCATGGTTTTTCGTAACCAGCTTTCCCTTTGGAATTGGGGTCACCCCTGCGGGGAACTCATGGGTTCCAACCACTATGGTTGCCATATTGGCAGTGACCTTCTTTTGTTCATCTTTTAGTGTCAGAACTCCTGCTTTTATCAGTGCTTGGATTCTATTCTTCAGAGGATAACAATCCCTAGTAGGGTGTCCGACATTCCTGTAGTAGAGACAATAGTTGGGGTCGTTGGTTTTACCAGCGTCCTCCGGTTTTCTATTCTCCGGGAGTTTCAACATTCCCTTCCTCAGGAGTAGGTGGAAGAGTGTAGGCGTTTGCTCTGCCTTGAAGGTATAGGTCCTCTCTTGCTGAGACCTATTTTGTCTCGTGCCCTTCTGATTTTGGGACTTCGAGTTTGGAGGATTTGTCTTTTGCGGAGCAGCTTCTGACGCTTTCACCGCTTTCCCTTTATTCTTATTATTATTATTTTGGGTGTATGGCCTATTATTCCCAGTGTTTCTTGATCCACGAGACTCTTCAACTCGACGGATCAAGTTCTCGGCTTGCTCTCCTTGCTTGAGCAAATCTCTCCACGTCTTAGACTCTACAGCCTCCATTTTTAAGAGCACGTTAGTCTTAAGATTATACCGACATATCTCCACTAGAGTTTCCGGGACCATTCCATGTTTGCAATGCACGGACTTCTCCTGGAACCTTTCTATGAAGTCTTTTACTGTTTCTTGTTCCCCTTATTTAGTTGCAAGGAGGGAATGAACCGTAATTTTGATATCATCCTCAAAGAAACATGCGAGAAATAGTTTCTCAACATCAAGCCAGGTATTAATAGTACCTGGAATGAACCGTAATTTCAAGTTGATTTTGTAACTTCTCTATTTTCTCTTCATGTGGGTCATGAAAAGAATATTTGTCCTCGTCCTCATGCGTCGAGTGGGCCTTCTCTTCTTTATCTTCTTCGTTCATTTTATTGAACGGAGTTTCTTTTCCCTTTTTGGCATTATCCTCGACCAATTTTGAGAGCATTATTTTAAGATCTTCGATCATCTTCTGTTGCCCCCGAATCATTTGTTCATGAGCTTCAAGTCTCTGGTCGATATCGTCAGATTTGCTCATCATATATGATGCTGACTTCAATTTAGACGATGCCGAAGAACGAGGAGAGGCTATGGCCGAATTATCGCTATCTTCATCATAAGAACCTTTCACGAGTTTCTTATATTTTCGGGCCGGGATGGCGCCTGACTTAAATCGGGTGAAGTGATGAGGTTCTTCATCACTTGATTCTGAGTTATCATTTCTCTCTATGACCTTCTTACCCTTGCCGACCATGTTGGAAGTTACAATTCTCCATTCTTCTCTGGGAGTAGTCTTTGTTTTCTTAGCAGGGTTCTTGTCCAATTTAGTTAATCGATCGAACACCGATACTCTGTTCTTGTTGCAGCAACAATTATCTATTACAGCGGATACCGCCGTTATAAGCTGCTGGCAATGACGGACAGGTTCAGATTGAATTTGTTCTATACGTCTCTTCTTGGTTAGATACTCCCTGAGATCAGTGACATTAATCATGGAGCTGTGGGACCCAGTCAACTGTTTAGAGAGTTTAGAAACCCACTGAAGCTTCTTGGGATCACTGGAGTCCAGTTCTGGTCCATTAATGCGACGATCAGCCCTGATTTTGTATTCAGGTTGATCTACGCGGAGCTGAGAAATAGCTTCACGTTTTGGAGCGCGGAGCTGAAAGTTAGCTTCGCGTTTTGTGTCGCGAGCCTGAAGAATAGCTCCGCATTTTGCTATACTAGCCTCGCGTTTTACGCTGGCTTAGCGTTTCTTCATAAGTTTATCTTCTGGAATCTTAGCCCCGCGTGGAAGAAAATTCTTGCACGCTGGCTTACCCTTGCGATTAACGCAAGTCATAACTTCGCGACTAGCTCGATTTTTACGATTAACAACAATTTGCCACTCATGTTCGCGATTTACACGGAGCTGATGAATTTTTTGTTTATCGCAAGTACTACTGGCTTCACATTTCTCGCTAAGCTCAGTATTAGTCTCGCGTGGAGAATCACACGCTGGCTGTAAGGAAATTTTATCCTTGCGTTTATCGCGAGTGTCAAAAATCTTGCGTTTCTCGCAAGTTGTGCTGGCTTTGCGTTCATCGCTAAGTCCAGTAATAGCCTCGCGTGGAAAATCGCACACTGGATTTAAGAAATTTTTATCCTCGCGTTTATCGTCAGTGTCAAAAGTTTTGCGTTTCTTGCAAGTTGAACTGGCTTCGCGTTTATCGCTAAGTCCAGTAATAGCCTCGAGTGTAGAATCGCATGCTGGCTGTAAGGAATTTTTATCCTCGCGTTTATCGTGAGTGTCAGAAGTCTTGCATTTCTCACAAGTTGAACTGGCTTCGCTTTTATCGCTAAGTCCAGTAATAGCCTCGCGTGGAGAATCGTACGCTGGCTCTAAGGAATTTTTATCCTCACGTTTCTCGCGAGTGTCAGAAATTTTGCGATTAACACAAATCTTACTGGCTTCACGTTTCTCACAAAGCTCAGTAATAGCCTCACGTGGAGAATCATACGCTGGCTTTTCCTTGCAATCAACGCAAGTTGCAACTTCGCGTTTAACGTGATAATGATTGGTCTCGCGATTAGTGCGAGCCAGTTTGCGAGGGACCATAGCCTCGCGTTCTATGAAGTTAGCCTCACGTCCAAGGCGGGCTTTGAGGGCTTTTCGCCTTGCTCTCCGATTTCTATTTCGGAGTTGGGTTCTGATCAATCCAGTTTCCAGGCCTTCTTCGGCAGTAGAGAGGCCATTCTCTGCTAGGATTTCCTGTCCAAATACAGGCTCTATAGCCGCGGTCTCCAAGGATCCCCGTTCATCGGTGGATACCTTTTTACCCATTGCTCGGGTATTGGAGCGCACGCGACGATAGTGTCGTGTCTCGTTCAGGTTACCTGATTCAGAGGAGAGGTACTCCTCGTACTTCTGCTGGTCGATTTCAACGACCACCATATCTACGTCGGATCCGATCCTCTCGACGTCAGACTGCGCCACGATCTCTTCTTTAGTGAAAGAGACGTCTCCCACTGTGGTCGCCAGTTTGTTCGCAACAGAAATTTGTTGCTTTCCTTTCATTGAAATAACTTGATTTACAACGAAAGTGAACCAAAAAAAAAGAGAACAAACGAGAGGATTTATAATTATATCGCTCTCTTTTACAATAATATGTGGGATTTGTGTGGCGATGGGATCTATCGAAGTAACTCCTTTTAACTATCTGACGACGATGGTCTTCTTTCTCTTGATGAAGAAGATGCCAGCTTTTGGATCTTTTCTTCTCTACTCTTCACGAATTCAAGGCTCTATGCGTAACTTGAATTCTCCAAGATGCTCGAAAAATCTGATTCTTCTGAAAATGTCCTCTAAGACTTCCTCAAGAGGGTATTTATAGTCTTAGCATGATATGAGAGTTTCTATCTAAATAGAATTTGTACTCATCAAGGATTCCAGTCAAATATCTTAATTTTGATTTAAATCTCTTGATTTAGAATTCTGATCGGTCTTAATTTGGGTATTTGGATAAGCCCAAATCATAATCTTAATCAATTTGAGATTCTAGTTATCTGCTCACGCGGAGATAATCTCGCCAAAACGCGGAGCTAAAGAACCAGAACGCGGAGTTATTGAATAGCTCCGCGTTTTACTCAAACGCGAGGCTAAAATAGCCAGACGGAGCTACAGAGTTAGCTCCGCGTTCCGTTGTGGAAAATCCTATTTACTTAATTTTCACTGCCAATAGTTTTGGTATTTAGTAGCTTGCATGATATGCTTAGACCCACATTTGAGTGATGTTGGAGATGGTTTTTGCTCCTTGAGACTTTAAAGTAGAATCGCGACCCTTTGGAGTTCGCGTGAGTTATGTTTAGCTCAGTCATGAGCAAAGAAGTTAACTACAATTGCGGATCTCTTTTTGATTGATGATCCGCATTTTAGTTTATTATTTGGGCCTGCTATTTGGGCCTACTCTTCTATTGAAAAGGGATTGTCTTTGGTTTTTATATGCTTTCATGGGCCATACCATGATCTCTCACTTGAATCGCGGATTAGATCTGCATTTTAATACTACGTTAAGGGTCTGCATGGATCATTCTTTTTAAATGCGACTTTATGGGGCCCCACCCTTATTAGCCCAATTCGCGGATCTCGCTCACTGAATATCCGCGTTTTGGCTATCTTGAGAGAAAAAACACGACTTTGTGAGGGTCGCGTTTTAGCCTTTCTTTTTTTTCAAGACGCATATCTCTCTATGACAGATGATCCACGTATTAGCCATTTTAGGCTTGAAATATGGGTCTCTCTTTGATGATCCATGTGTTGGTCATTTTAGACTTAAAATATGGATCACTCTTTAGTTGATAATCCACATATTATTCATATCCAATGTAGCGGTGAGAGATGATCATATTTTCCATGGATGATTTTTATACCGAACTCTTAGAGTTGAAATATTCTTACATAAATTTGTAAATGAAAGAGTAAAACTTCTTAAGAGATAAAAATTTCTAGATTAAGAAAGAGTAGCACTCTTCATAAAATAAGAATTACTATTATTATTTTTATTTTTTTGTACTAGAGGTGAATCCTCTCATAGAGGTGTGTGGATCATCTCCTCCAGGTCCCTTTCCTTTTTTCTTCTTTAGCCTTCTTGGTTTTTATAGGAGTTTTGGGATTTAAACTCTCATTAACTTGGAGATAATGGGGTGTAACTTCCATTTTAATTGGTGTTCATGCATGATGATTTTTGATTTTTGATTTTTTTTGTCAACAGCAGTTGTAATCATTTGAAAGGTTACAATAGTTCATACACTATTTGGCCAATGGACATATGTTTGAAAGATAAACATGAAGGAGTGATAACTTGAATAGTTGTAACTGTTCATGTACCATTTGAATTTCAAACAATGCGATTCACACTATTTTTTCACAAAGAGTTGCGTCTCTTAATTAGTCTATAAATAGGTCATGCCTTTGCATTTCATAGAAGAGGAGAAAAGAAGAAGAAGAAATTTATTTTCTTATAATAGAATCTCATTACTCATCCATTCCATTTATACACAACAAAGAGTATAGCTTTATTTTGATTCGTTGTGGTAATTGGATTGTTGCTTCCTTCCAATTATAGTGTGATCGTTGTATTCTAGGAGATTGACGTCCATTGAGTTCCAGAAGCCTATATAGTGGAGGGCGAATAGGTATTAAGAATATAGCATTCAATACTAGACTCGATTTTCTGTTCTAATGGTTTTCAGTAATATCTTTCTAACTTTTCCTTTTACATAATTTATTTATTTGATTTTTTTGTAAATTTACAATCTGTTTAATTTTATTTTACATGTTGGATTTTCAATATCTGATTTTTGTTTAGTTCAAGCCAATATAATAGTATCTAATCTGTCTAATAAATCTCAACAATAACTAACATTAGTAATAGAGGTATACGCTATTCGAACTAGAGTAATCTAACATTTACTCGGGTCAACTCGTTTAGTAGTCGAGTTGAACTGAAAAAACCTCAATAGACACTTCATTGAATAAAAGCTCTATTTTATACAGAAAAGGTATTTTGATATCACAAAGTACTTTTTAATAGAATGTTTAAAAGAATATAATTGTTTTTAAACTAGAATTTATATCCTTACAATCGTGTTTATATTTTGCTACACAAGTAACTCATAAATTATACATTAAAAAGACACATAATTTTAAAAAATACGAACATATATATTCTACTCATATATAGCTTGTATTTAAACAGAAATTAAGAAATGGGATCTGGCACAAGTTCTACTTGATTATTAATCAAACGAGCTAAAACTGAGCTGAAAAGCTAAAGCCAAATACCAAAAGTTCACAACTTAATGGACAGTCCTTGATAGCATATGGTACCTGCTACTTGATATCTAAGAAGAAAGAAAAAAAATATATCGCAATAGTTTCTTTTGCTAACGAGGTGGCAAGATTTTTTTGTGCAAATTACAAAAATTGCAAATAATCATCAGATAGTCTATTTTCAGTTTCTTCTTTGTTTTGATTTTCTTATATTCAGAAGGATGCATGCATCTGACTTTCACATCTAGAGAGTGTTGAGATATGATTGAGATATGATCATATTTGTTGTGATACTTTCCTATTAGATGTTGAGATATTTTTCTAAATTAAAATAGTTGACGAATTTCTGATTGATAGTTGATAAATATCTGAATAGACTAATTTAGAATAGTTGACAAAATTCTGATTAGACTAATTGAAGATGTTATGTAATTAGTATCAATTGTAGATTCTGTAATTATTCTTTTACTTTTTTTATACTTGTCTCCTTCACCTATAAAGAGATGGCTCATTGTACAGTTCAGTATGAGAAAATATACAGAATTTTCTTTATTTCTCTTTCACTCTATTTTTTTAACATGGTATTAGAGTATCTGGAATTTTGGTGTCTTTTCTAAATTCTTTTGTGAGTGTATAAATCACCCTAAATTATTCATCTCCCTTCGATCTCCTTCCGTTGAAATTTTAGTCCCATAGGACTTGACACGCTCTTCCACATACCATGTGAAATCTCTGCAAGTGGTCTCCTCCTCTTCTCCAATGCGTGAGTCCCACTCGCCCTAATCAATTCTCTTCTACAATTCGGCAAGACCCATCACGCCACCTCTCAGTTCAACATCAGTGCCACCTCACTATCCATGTTAGCGCTAACTCATTTTTAACTACCACATCGATTGTTGACCATATTTGACTTTTTCGAACGTTGATTTTTGATTGATTTTTTGGGAGTTGATCTTGGCATATCCTTTCCGAAATATCTTCCTAAAATGATATTGTTCGTGATATTATTCGTCCACTTGATATTGTTTTGGATGAAACCAACTATAGTTTTTGGGCTTCCAATATGAAACTTTTTCTCAAAAGAAGAAAATTATGGCGTTATATTTTTGAGGATTCTCCTAAGCCTGTTCGTGCTAAGGATGAGTTCAACATTTATTGCGCTACTCGCTTGGACGACTAGGAGAGTATTCATAGTAAGATTCTGTAGTGGATTGTTAACACATCAATCCCATCTATTAACAGTCTTCTATCCAGACTCGAGAATGTTAAAGTTGCATGGGATTTCTTGGCTGCTCGGTACGACTACTGCAATGATGCTTCTCTTCAGTTTCAGATTGAGACAAAACTTTGCCATATGCGTCAAGAACCCAGTCAGTCCATCACTGAGTTTTACTCTCAAGTCGCTCTTCTTTGAAATCAGTTGACTGCTGCCGAGCCCCAACTTCATTGTGCTGCAGACATTGAGCTCTTTGCCAAGTTTCGGAACCGCCACAATTTCATGCATTTTATGATGGCCCTTCGCGATGACTTTGAATCCACTCGGGTTGCCCTTCTTCATCATACGTCACTTCCTACTATCGATGTTTCTGTTGCTGAGTTAATTTCTGAGGAGAACCATCGCCTTATTATGAAGCTACAGTCTCCCAATCTTATTTTGGTTGTTGTCTCTTTGCTTTCCTCCCAGCATCTGCTCCACAATCACAATCCTCTTTCCAGAAGTTATTTTGTCGGTATTGAAAGAAAAGCGGCCACTTGATTACTGATTGTTTCAAGTAGGAAAAGACCCGCGACTCTCGTCGTTCCCTCCAATAGGCTGCTGCGGTTGTCTCTACTGATCCATCTGTCCCTGAGTCTTTTTCTTAGTCTACTTCGCTTACTACTGCTGACATTGAGATTTTGGTTTATCAGGTTATGTCTCGTTCATCTACTACACTATCTGTCATTTCAGGTATTTCTTCTTGGTTTATGGATCTGCTTGTTGTAATCATATGACTTCTGATCCTATCATTTTTTTTCCTAAATCTTCTCTAGATCCTAAGCATATTATTTACACTGTCGATAGTTCTGTGATGCCTGTTATTAGCCATATTGGTTCTGTTTATACCTCCGACATCTCCGTCGATAATACATATTTAGTTCCTAAGTTATCATCGAATCTCCTCTCTGTTGGCAACTTGTTAAGTTAGATTTTGAGTTTTACTTTCCTTTTCGTGGTGTTGATATGCAGGATCCTTGCACGGATCTGGTCATTGAGACAGGCCGTAAAATTGAACGTATGTTTAAAATGGCGAACTTGCAGATTCCTTCTACTATACCTTCAACTGCCTTTGCCATCACTTCTAACGTTTGACATTCTCATCTCGATCATACTTCTTTACTTCGTATTCAGCAGTTAGTCTCTAGTTGTTTCCTTGGATCTGTCACTTCTAATAAGTTTGATTGTTTTTCTTGTCAATTTGAAAAACAAACTCATTTACTTTTTAATAGTAGTGACTCTTTTTCTTCTGCTTCTTTTGATCTTATTTATTCTGATATTTCGGACCCTTCTCCAATTTCTACCAAGGGAGGCTCCCACTATTTTGTCATATTTGTGGATAATTTTTCGCGTTATACATAGATTTATCTTATGCATAAGCGTTCTAAGTTGTTAGCAATTTACAAATGCTTTCACCAAATAGTACTTACCCAGTTTTCTCATACTATCAAGATTTTTCGTTCTAATAATACTCTGGAATATAAGGAAAAATCCTTCATTGAGTTTTTACAACAAAATGGCACTATCTCCTATTGCTCTTATCCCTATACATCACAATAGAATGATCGAGCGGAGAGTAAACACTGTCACATTCTAGACACCATCTGATTCCTCCTCATCTCTGCCTTGCTTCCTGTGCGTCTTTGGGGGAGAGGATGCTCTTAGTGCTCTCTACACAATCAATTGTGCCCCCCACCCATTCTTGCCAATAAAACTCCTTTTCAGCTGCTGTATGGTACCATTCATGATTACAGCCCCCTTCGAGTTTTTGGTTGTGCCTGCTTCATTCTTCTCCCCCCGCATACCCATTCTAGGCTATGCTGCTTTATTGGTTATGACATTGAACAAAAAAAATACCGTTGTTATGATCATATCACCGAACGCCTTCGTATCTTTCGTCATGTAGAATTTTGTGAGCATAAGTTCTTTACCACCCTTTCCTCCTTTCCCTCACTTTACTCTAGTCATTCCCTCGTTTTCCCTGATCCCTCTATTTGTTTCTGAGTCTACTAACTCTTTTGTAAATGATACCAGCTCCCCTGATGATCCATCCTTAGTCATTTCCAATGACCTTGCTCCCCTTGCGGATCCGACATTATCACATGGTCCTCTTCAAGATGTGCCTATACCACCTCCTGTTGCTGAGTCCTCCCAAGTTATTGTACCTCATCGTTCTGATAGGGTAAGAGCTCATCATTTCCATTTTCATGATTACCATTATTTCTCTACTCTTGCTACTCTTCATGAGTCTTACTCTTATCGTGAGGCTAGTTCTAATTCTCTTTAGCAACAAGATATGTCTGATGAATTAGATGCTCTTACCAAGACACATACTTTGGACTTGGTGGATTTGCCTCCTGGAAAGTTTGCAGTGGGTTGTAAGTGGGTTTATAAGATTAAGACTTGGATAGAAGGCTCGATTGAGCGATACAAAGTTCATCTTGTTGCGTTGGGTTGCTCCCAAGAGTATGGCATTGATTATGAGGAGACTTTTGCTCCTGTTACTCAACTTACCTCTGTTATACTTTTTATTGTTGTTGCTGTTGTTCGGCGTTAGTCATTATTTCAAATGAATGTCAAAAATGTCTTTCTTAATGGTGATCTTACATAGTAAGTTTATATGAAGTCTTCTTCTAGTTGTGAGCATCCTCCTCACAAGATTTGCTGCCTTCGTTGTGTGATCTATAGTCTGAAGCAGGCTCCTCGTGCTTATTTTGCCAAGTGTATCTCTATCATCACATAACAGGATTTTGTAGCCAGTGCTTATGACACTGCCTTATTCATCCGCAAGACTGTCTCTAGCACTACTCTTCTGCTCCTTATGCTACTATTCTTTGAATCATCCGCTATGTCAAGGGCACTCTTTTCCATACTTTACACTATTCATCTCAGTCATCTCTTGAGTTACGTGCTTATTCTGATGCTAATTGGGCTGGTGATCCTACGGAGCGTCGTTCTACCTTTGGTATTGTTTCTTATTTGGCTCGTGTTTTATTTCTTGGAAAAGTAAGAAACAAACAGTTGTAGCTCGATCTACTACTGGGGCTGAGTATCGCGCTCTTACAGATGCTACTGCTGAGTTTCTATGGTTGCATCATCTTTTAGCTAGCTTCGATGCCCCTCAGCTATCTCGTTTTTCTCTCTACTGTGATAACCAGAGTGCTATTCAGATTGTGTATAATGATATTTTTCACGAATGCATTAATCATATTGAGATTGACTGCCACTTCATTAGGCATCATCTCAAGAATGACACTCTTCGCTTGTGTTCGGTTTCCTCGGATGATCAGCCTGTTGATCTTTTCACTAAGTCACACTCATCTGCTCGTCTTAGTAAACTTGTTAGCAAACTCCAGTTGGTATTTACGGTGCCCCCATGAGTTTGAGGGGGAATGTTGAGATATGATTGAGATATGATGAGATATGATTAAATTTTTGTGATACTTTCATATTAGATGTTGAGATATTTTCCTAAATTAGGATAGTTGGCGAATTTCCGATTGATAGTTGACAAATATCTGAATAGATTAATTTAGGATAGTTGACAAATCTCTAATTAGACTAATTTAATATTTTATATAATTAGTATCAATTACAGATCCTGTAATTATTTTTTCCTTTTTTTTATACTTGGCTCATTCACTTATAAAATGATGGCTCATTGTACAGCTCAGTATGAGAAAATATAGAGAAATTTCTTCGTTCCTCTTTCGCTCTATTTTCTTCAACAGAGAGAAAATAAAAAATTATGAATAGTCCACACTACTCGATTTGCCAATTTTACAATTCTCTAAATAATATTCTCAAGTGAATCATATACACCAAATGGATCGCATTAATTTATAATACATCCCAATAATTCTGGTGGGTCTCATGACAACTTAGGGATTTTCTAAAATTTAATTTGGAAAATGGTAGACCTCAAGTTTAAAATTAAACTATAGTTTTTAAATTTGCCGACCCGCCAGAAAAACCAAAATTTTCTGTAAAAAGATATAAAATCAATAATAAAATTCAAGTTGGTGGCCACAAAAACGATTGTTTTGTCAATATATAGCCGTCGGCACTCTTTGGACGCCGTCCCAATATCCTTTAAAAATAATTGAAAAAGAACAAAAAAAAAATGAGTTGTTTTGACTTGGCAAGATATGTTCTTTGGCACTTCATAAAACAAAGAAACAATTATATTATATAAATTTGGCATGGTCTTATCGTGACGTTATACATGACGATATGTACATGCTATGCGGCTAATAAGATTTTAGTGAAAAAATGTGTGAGATATAAAAAAATATAATAAATTATGTGGACGCAGCAAAATTATGATCAATCTCTTTTCTAGTGGGAAGCATGTACATTTTCTTTATATGCAAAAAGTAAAAGAAAAAAAATTCTAGTCAACTAAAAGGCTGCAATCTAAATGATGTATTAAGGGTTTGATAGCCTAATTTATTCAAATTAAAAATGATAGGGGAAAAAAAACTATTTGCTCCTTGACAGTGACTAATTAGACAGGAACCAACAAAGTATGTAAACCCCAAGGCTCGGGCATTATTAGGCTAGTAATCTAAATAAACTTAACCATTATAAATGTCTCAATGATAATGCTGCACGTAGAGACAACTCAGTTGTTAGCTATCCATCAAAATCTCACATGGAAAAGAAAACTAAATTCTTCGAAGATAATGAAATCTATTTTCAGATGCGGATGTAAGGAGCACAAGAAAAGCATCTCTAGATGCAAGATAAGAAGTACACGAAAAACTATCTTCAGATGTAAAAATAGGAAAGTATACTCCAAGTATAATTTATTTAATAATCAATAATAACATAAATACTACCCTTCTCCAAAGAAAGAGGACTCAAAAAACTTAGCTAGTGATTCAATATTCAAAATCTAATATTTTAGATTTGAAAGGAAAAAAGGAGAGTCCTAATTGATTTGGAATTCTTTCTTTACATAAAAGATCTAAGTTAGATGACCGACTTTTTGCTCGAGAATATAGGCTCGAGATCAGTCTTAGTAGAACCTCATTAAAAAGTAGGATATGTATTTCCGTATTTTTTTTTTTTTTTTTGTTATTTATCATCTGTGTGATTGTAGGTATTAGACCAAAATTTCATATCTCGGCAATTCACTTTAAACTCAACTACTCGGTTTTACCCCTTCATGATAGATTACTTGTTGCCAGTGGAGTCTATGTAAATGTTTCGTGCACACAAAGTGTTCTTCAAAGACTCAAGCTAGTATAATACAGCAAGATCTGAAATTTAATTTAATTTCCTTATGGATTTTATCGAATTTATTAATTGATTGAATAAGATAATGTTTCTTTAATTTTTTAGCCAAGGGGGGTTCAATTTCAATGAAAGCTGACTTGAGTTGACCCATTCGGACGATATCTCGTTTGAAACGCCGAGTTTGAAGTTGCCGAGAGGCCGACGTAAGGACAAGTCAAAGTTCGAAGCTGCCGAAATATTTGGGAAGCCTTGGCGTGAAGTGACTCGGCCCTCCTTTGCTTTAATTTAATAAAGAAAAGGAAAGTAAGAGAACAGTTGAGACACAGATACATAATTCTAATTCAAATTAAACTGAAACATTAGTTTCCTATTAGTTAGTTGTTTTTATTTTGATTTAACTTTTTGCAGTAATTTATTTAGTTTTTTATTTAACGATTTCTTTCATCTTTACGTAGCTTGCTTACAACAAAATAAGGTTATGGCTGTGAAGTAAGGGTATTTTAAGTAACGGAATTTATTTTTTAATAACCTGTAATTAAATAAAAGTCCAGTTAGATTTCAATTTGGATTACTCTGATATCATTTCGAAGTTTTTGCTGCTACACCAAAACTTTGAAATTATCTTTAAAATTGAGGAAAAGAAAATTGTTTTGTACTCTAATATATATTACACATAAGCAAAGCGAGCCTTATGTAATTAGAATGCACGGTGTCCTTCAAAATAATGCAATTACGTGTTACTAGGTAAAGACCAAAGTTGAACTATAGGTTTCAAGTTCAAGATGAACTGTAACTTTTGTTTAAGAATAATAGTAATAAGAGAAAAAAAAAATAATAAGGAACATCAGATGTTAAAAGAAAATTTGGACATTATGATGGATCTATATTAGAACGCAACCATATGAGTTGTTCATATTACGGGAATATATTTATCAATTGGGTTTGTTTTTGGCTTAATGTTTCATATGTTTACGTGAAAGCGCAAGCCAGGTCAAACTCAACTATACTCTTATCAGTTTGTTTTTTAATGGATAAAAGTAATAAAAAAAAAAAATGTAACATCTATATCTTGTTACCATATTAAAGAAGTAGAGCAAAAACTGGTCAGTCAAAGTACAATATTTTCGAGAGAAATATTTAAGATTCATATCTAAGCATATAATTAAATAGAATGATTTAACTTGGACACTAAATAAACCAAAGTCCTCGTTATAACTAATATTTTTTAAAGCCATGAACAGCATAAGCAACTGGGAGGAGAAATGCCTAATTACTCATAGAAAAGATACTCGAGATATAGCTTTCAAAACGAGAGTTTTTCTCTATTGTTCAACCTAGGACTTGAGCTAAATTTAGCTCACATGTAAGTATAGTTCTACATAGAATAAAATAAGAAAGTTTACAAATTTAAATATAAAATTAAAATTTCTATTTATCAACTTAAGTTTTTAGATTAAATTAGTTCTTGATTTGCATTTAAAATCCATTTTGATTCCAAGGATTGTTTCTCCCACTTTTAGTTAAAATAATATTTAATCAACCTTATTTGTCCAAATATGATTTCCAACTTTTGCAATGTTTCTATATCGTTACTATGTCGGTTGAGAATTTGAATCCCATACTTTTTTACACTGCCGAATTAAATGACTTTCACGCAGCGCACACGTTATCGTATTGTGTGTGGATCCATTCCCACATGATCGGAATAAAATAATATTATGAATCTCGGATAGATGAGCTGTCTTGCATCCATGCCCTGCCAAGGATTGATTGGACCCGTCATTGACCAGGTTCATGAGTTGAAAATTTACCCTGCCACATAGTAAAATTCCAGGAGCTGCAGGTAGCGGGCAAGGATAATTTGACATGGGTTCAATGATAAAATAATGACATAATGCAAATTGTTAATGAGATCTCAAATGGGCTGCCGGTCAACTTGATCAAGTTGGCTCTTCTGTTAGCCAACTGGCATGGGAGACAAGGAAAACCCCACGCTAAGGAAATAAAATATCAAATTCGACACTCTGTGGCCTTGTGTTTCTCTATATATATGCAAGGGAACCAACTTGGCTCAACGAGAAGGACTCACAAACACAAACAAGAGAGAGTTTGAGTTTGTATCAAAACAAAGAATGGGTTCAGTAGAAGAGATGAAGCCTCACGCAGTTATGGTCCCATACCCAGCGCAAGGCCACATCACGCCCATGCTCAAGGTAGCCAAGCTCCTCCACTCCCGAGGCTTCCACATTACCTTCGTGAACACCGAGTATAACCACCGCCGCCTCATCCGATCCCGCGGCCCTCACGCCGTCAAGGGACTCCGCGACTTTCGCTTCGAGACCATCCCCGACGGCCTACCGCCATCGGAAGATGATGCAACTCAGGACATCCCTTCCGTCTGCGACTCCACCTCCAAGCATTGTCTCGCCCCGTTCCGTGACCTGCTAGCCAGGCTGAATCGTGCAGACGCTACGCCCCCGGTGACTTGCATAGTGTCCGATGGCTGCATGAGCTTCACGCTCGATGCTGCAGAGGAGCTCGGCATCCCTGATGTCCTGTTCTGGACTCCGAGCGCGTGCGGGTTCATGGCTTACCTTCACTATCGGCATCTTCACGCTAGAGGCCTCGTCCCTCTCAAAGGTATTATTACAGATAGATAGAAGCTTCTGTGACTCAAAGAGCAGCTGCAACAATATTAACCAATCCTATTACTTTCGATTTTTATGTAGACATGGCTGATCTCACCAACGGATACCTTGACACTCCGATCGATGGCATTCCGGGGATGGACAAAATGCGGCTCAAGGACTACCCCAGCTTCATCCGAACAACGGACCCCGAAGACGTGATGCTCAGGTTCCTACTCCGCGAAACCGGCCGAGCCCCAAGGGGCACCGCCATCATCCTCAACACATTCGACGAACTGGAGCGGCCCGTCCTCGACGCCATGGCCTCAATCCTGCCACCAGTCCTCTCCGTCGGCCCTCTCCTCATGCTCACGAGCCAATTCATACCCAATGACTCCCCGCTCGCCTCCATAAGCTCGGCCCTATGGAAGGAGGACGGGACTTGTGTCGACTGGCTGGACGGCAAGGGGAAGGGGTCAGTCGTCTACGTAAATTTTGGGAGCATAACGGTGATGACCAGCGAGCAGATGGTGGAGTTCGCGTGGGGACTGGCGAACAGCACCTGCCAGTTCCTGTGGGTGGTCAGGCCCGACCTCGTGAGGGGCGAGCACGCGGTTCTGCCGGAGGAGTTCCTCGCGGCGACCAAAGGGCGGGGCATGCTGGCGAGCTGGTGCGATCAGGAGGCCGTGCTGTCGCACCCCGCAATCGGGGGATTCTTGACGCACAGCGGGTGGAACTCGACGCTGGAGAGCGTCTGCGCGGGCGTGCCGATGATATGCTGGCCGTTCTTCGCGGAGCAGCAGACCAACTGCCGGTACGTGTGCGCGGAGTGGGAGGTCGGGATGGAGATCGACAGCGACGTGAAGAGGGAGGAGGTGGAGGGGCTGATCAGGGAGCTGATGGAGGGGGAGAAGGGGAGGGAGATGAGGTCGAGGGCGATGGGGCTGCGAGAGAGAGCAATCAAAGCGACGGAAAGGAACCGGGGTTGTTCGACCTTGAATTTGGAGAGGTTGGTCAGTGTTCTGCTTGGTAACAGGAGCACGCGACGTTAAAATGGGTAAGGATGTTATTGTTCACTATTTCTGTGTGCTGGTTAACAGGCTGGATGCTTCTGACATTGGGGATCCGTGATGTATGGCCGAAAGTGGGATTTTGCTTGTTTGGATGGCTAGTGTCTCCCATTTACAGTAGTTTCTACAAAGTTGTGTTTAGTGGCCCTCGTCCACAATATAGAAACATAGTGCTATCGATTTTAGCTTCTTTGGTAATGTTGGTCTTAGTTTCATATGGTTTTAATATGTGCAAAAATGATTTTCTCTCTTGGATATCATGGTCAAGAATGTCGCTTCGTAGTCCAAGAAACATGGAATAATGAGATTTTATTGTCATTCTTCGTAGTCGAAGAAATTAACTTGGAATAGTGAGATTTTATTGTCATTCCCCGCGAAAACAGTTCCATTCGTCTGCCAGTTTTGGCAGACTGACTGCCTAAACTGAAACTGTGTTGGATGTCTCAGTTTCAATACATTTACTGTGTCAGATTTTATATGTTGGATTTAGATTGAGCTCTTGCATCCGTATCACATGTATGGTTCATTTATGTTAATTGTGTGATCTCTGTTTGGAGAGTTTCTAAAGGGGCACACCATCTCTCTTTTCCCCTCTAGTATCCTTCCTTCTCCGTCTCTCAGGTCACCAAAATGGACCGTCACATCGGCTCCTCCTTCCGGATCCCCTCCGGCTCCATCCTCCTCACCGTCCCATTCTACAACTGCATTCTGGCCCCGCTCACCCGTGGCCTCACAGGCAATCCCCAAGGCCTGACTCCGCTCCAACGGATCACAGTGGGCCTCGTCCTCCCCGTTCTGGCAATGGCCGCTACGGCCATAACCTCCCACGGCCACTTCCATCATTCCTTCAAACTATTCATCCAAATGCAAGCCTCCAGCCTCCTACCCAAGCACAACTCCTACCCCTCTGTCCTTAAGTCCTGCGTCGCACTGCATGACCGCAGGCTCGGCGAGTCGCTCCATGGGTCCGTCGTCAGACTAGGTCTGCATTATGATCTATACACCGGCAATGTGCTCATTAACATGCACTCCAGGCTGGGTAGCTTGTGGAATGACCGCCAATGTTCGATGCATTGCCTGAATCGACATTGCGGAGGATGAGGAAGGTGTTTGATGAAATGCCCTTGAGAGACGTCGTGCCGCGGAACACGGTGATTGCGGGTGCGGCTGAGAACCAGTTGTATGAGGAGGCTTTGGAGATGGTTAGGGAGCTGGGCGGTGTCAGGTTGAAGCCCAATTTATTCACTCTGTTGGGTGCACGCAAAGTCTACAAGAACACTGAACTAGCTGAGAAAGTGGCCGAGAAGATATTTGAGCTCGAGCCCAACGACACTGGATCTCATGTGCTCATGTTAAACATCTAATCATCTGCTGGTAGATGGAAGGAAGCAGCAGAGGTTAGAGTGGCTACAAAGAGCAAAGGAATGAGGAAGCAGCCGACTTGTAGCTGGCTAGAGATCAAGAAGAAGGTTCATGCTTTCGTGGCCCATGACGAGTCTCACCCTTGTTTCGCTCAGATATGCGAGGTTTGGGAGGTCCTTGCGGAGCTGATGGCACGAGAAGGGTACGTAGCCAATACCGTGGCATTATAAGTACCCCTCCGGGGGCTACAGTTAGAGTGACGAAGATTTTTCGAGTTTGTGTGGACTGCCACACGGCTGCTAAGTTCATATCGAAGATCGTTGGGAGGGCGATTGTTGTGAGAGATACCTATCGGTTCCACCATTTCAGGGACGGGAAGTGTTCTTGCGGGGATTATTGGTAGGATTTTTTTTAGAGAAACTGTATACCATTCTTTGACATTCTCAACAAGATTCAAACGAACTCGGTATGAATGAGGACTTTGTAGATTTACATGTTTCTTGTATGATGATGTTTATCGATATTATGTAATTTTGACTTGGTTAGTAGCTTATTCATAAGTTGGCACAGTTAGATTATGTTGGTTTTTACAGTTAGCTTATTTTAACTTACAATGGTTGTAACTCGTATGGTTCATTTGAATTCTGAGTAGATTTCTTTCTAATTATGAAATTTCTCTTCTTAAATTTCTTATATTAGCAAGCTTCATTTGGATTCTCTTTTCAATTACACTTGAATTAGCTCAATTCAATCAAAGTTTGGAGACAAAAAAATATGGTCATTTTTCTAAAGCACGACATAATAGAACAATAATAGAACAATATTTCAAGCATTAGCTCTCTAATTAATTATTTAATTGAATTAATATGTTGAAACATCATCCTATAACCAACATTTTCAACGTATTAATTAGTTAGAAAAAAACTAAAAACCAAACCTACTATCCCAGGTGGAAATTACGGACAAAAAATATTTCATCCGAAATAACAGTCCGGCCAAAGTGAGCTCTGTCCGGGCTGTAATCCCGGCCAAAAATCCATTGTCGTAGCTGTAACCCCGAATGGACAATATACTGTCCGAAATGTAATCCCGGATGGTATATCGATCATCCGGGATCTAACTCAGGATAGATAAAATACTATCTGGGATCTAACCCCAGACGGTATATAGTTCGTCCAGAATCTAATCCCAGACGGACAATATACTATCCGGGATCTAATCCTGGACATGAATAGAATGTAAGTTGAAGACAAACATGTTAATGTCTATAAAAAATAATAGCAAACCTGTTATTTTAACCAAAATGATGACAAACTTGTTATTTTAACCAATTTTAATTTTTTAAGTAAGCGCACTAGGAAAAATGGTGTGCCCCTTTAGAAACTCCCTCTGTTTGCCATCTCAACTTGTCATTTTAAGTATCGAATGAACGAAACTCTATGGGAAGCTTATATGATATTGAAAAATTGTTTGCTTTCTATCATGACAATACAGACGGAGTTGAGGGCGTTCTTGGACGTGCACGAACATGAAGGTAGCGACCCTGGTGGAGTTCACCTGGAGATGTCGGGGCAAAACGTGACCGAGTGCATCGGCGGGTCCCGCACCGTTACCTTCGACGATCCGAGCTCCTGCTACCGCACCCACTGTGACCCGAGGCTGAACGCATCCCAATCCCTCGAGCTCGCCTTCTTCATTGCTGAGAGGCTCTGCATGAAGAGAATCGCCTCCAGCTCCCAGCGGCCGATCAACCAGACCGAATGCGAGTAGGAACAAAAGGGAAAAGAATATGGAGAGCTGGAGTTTTAGATCTGTTGATGGGTAAGGCTATTGTTAAATTGGCTCATTTTTCATGCTTTGAGCTTATGTGGTAGTTAGCTGTTCATTCGTAAGAGTTATTAGTCCAAACAATAAGGTTCGGATTAAGCTTAACAACCAGTCAGTTGATTGACAGATCATTAGCTCGTATAGTTACCTCTTCTTTTTTTTTTTAAAAAAAAAAAAAATACTAGTTGGAGATTATAGACTTTAATCTCTTCATCATTAAAGCACTGTAGTTAGGTAGCGAAGAGAATGGATGGATTAAAGGACTAACTTATAGTATGCTCCATTTAAAATTTTGAATTAGAAAATAAATTTAAATTTCAATTAAGAATTTTTAGTAGCACAGATCAATTAGACCAATAAATCATCCACTCCTTCTAAAATCTTTCAAAATCGATGTTATACTATGAGAGATTCCTTCATATCTTGTGCCAACTTCTAGCTATTAGTTATAAGATATAAGAAAACTGAAAAAATAATAGGGGAAAAAAACTCCAATATATATATATATATATGAGAAAAATTGAAATGAGCTTACATCTCACGCAAGTTATCTGAATTACAGTTTATTTTTACTATCTCCAATAATTTTTTTAAAAAGATCCTTTAGGATTATGATTTCAACCCTTTAGGATTCACTCATACCCAATTTCTTGGGTTTTAGTTTTGATTTGGTCCTCCATCAAATTAAAACAAAATTATCAGTTTTCAATGAATAAAATATTTTGTATGCACTTGATGAAAGGATAAATGAACTCCAAAATTTATGAAATTTAATCCAAAAGAAGTTAAGGAGATAAATATAGTAATTGTAAAAAAATAGAAGAAAAATCATTGGATTATTATAGTTTTGCTACTAGTTCACGTAAATTTTTGTCTTGAACTGGCGGCTCACCTATAATAATCTCATATATATATGAGAAAACGGAAAATACACCGGCGGTGAAGAAAGTTTCCTTCACCGCCGCTTAGGTGGCCCAATAAAATTATTACACGTGGTTTCATTTAAGAGAATTCATTTATTTGTTATCTTGAATGACACCCCGTGTTATAGATTTATTGGGCCACCTAAGCGGCGGTGAAGGAACTCCCTGTTGCTAATGGAGCCCATTGCCGTAGCGAATTTCGGTCAACCGAAACGGGTCCAAAACCGGCCCAAACCCATTATGATATAATATATATATAAGGTGTGGTGCTAGGGTTTTGTGTGTGCCGAAAAATTGGAGCCGGAAAGAAAAATTAAAGAAAAGAAAGAAACGAAACAAAGGGTGGCAGCTGAAATAATTGGCTGAAATTATTTTTGGCCAAATCCAAACAAGTTGTTGTGCTCTTGATTTCGGCCGAAGGAGATTTCGGCAGGAGGGCTCTCAGCCGAAGGTGATTTCGGCAGGAGGTTTTTTCTTTGGCGCAAGGCTGCTGCTGTACGTCTTTTCTTTTGGTGTGGTTTTTTTTTTTCGGCGGCTGAAACAAAGAGGTAAATCACTGCAACAAGAGATTAGGGTTTGATCTCAAAATCTTGTGTGGTTTCTTTGTGATTTCTCTTGTGGTTGAGAACTAGAATATTGTAATCCTCTTTTGATATATGGAAGTTTTTCGATCGGTCCCCGTGGACGTAGGCATATTGCCGAACCACTTTAAATCTGCGTGTTCTCTGTCTCTGCTATTTTTTCTCTTCAGTTAACTATTTGATTCCGCTGGTTATTGCATTAGTATTATTTCGCTATCTTTTGCTAACAATTGGTATCAGAGCCCTGGTTCGGGTCAGATTTCACTCAGATCGGTGTTGATTTTGAGTGGGAGTTATGGCGGAAGATAGGAAGAGAGAAATTGAAAAATTTAACGGGACAGATTTCCAATGGTGGAAGTTGCAGATGGAAGATTATTTATATCAAAAGAATTTACATCAACCACTGATTGGAGAAAAGCCAGAAAAGATGACTGATGAGGAGTGGGCATTGTTGGATAGGAGGGCTTTGGTGCAGATTCGATTGTGCCTGACAAAGCAGGTTGTGTTCAACGTCTCCAAGGAGAAGACCACTTCAGGTTTGATGTCAGCGTTGGCTAAATTTTATGAGAAGCCGTCTGCTTCAAATAGACTGTTTCTAATGAAAAAGTTGTTCAACTTGAAGATGCCTTCTGATAGTTCAGTTGTTAATCATTTGAACGAATTTAACATATTATGGGCACAACTTGAATCTTTAGATTTTGTCTTTGTTGATGACATTAAAGCTTTGATGTTTATGTGTTCGTTACCGGATAGTTGGAGTAATGTTATTATGGCCATCAGCAATTCTTCCAATACTGCTCTTAAATTCAATGATGTTGTGAGTACAATCATGAATGATGAATTGATGAAAAAGAGCATGGGTGAGAGCACAGTTTCTACAAGTACTGCTCTGTAAGTTGATAATGACAGACGAAAGGAAAGGGGTAGAAGTTCAAGCAGGGAGTCGAAGCAAAGAGGAAGATCAAAATCTAAGGGGAAATTCAAGAAAAAGTTAGTGTGTTGGAAATGTAAGACAGAGGGTCATATGAAGAAGAATTGTCCAAACAAAGACAAGGAAGGAGCGAATGTGGTGAATCCAAGTGAAGAGTATGATGACTTGTGTTTGTCTGCTCATACAGAATCAAGATCAGATTCGTGGTTTGTAGATTCAGGGGCTTCGTTCCATTGCACTGCTCGTAGAGAATGGTTTGAGAATTATGTCCAAGGTGATTTTGGGCATGTGACTGTTGGTAATGGGCAGGAATGTAACATTATCGGTAAAGGGACAATTCAGTTAAAGTTGCACAATGGTGGAAAGTTGCTTTTACAAGAGGTCAGGCACATACCGGATTTGAAGAAGAATTTGATATCTGTTAGCAAGCTGGATGGCGAAGGTTATCAAATCTCATTTGAGAAGAAACAGTGGAAGATCAGTAAAGAAGCAATGGTAGTGGTCAAGGGTGAGAGAGTGGAAACTCTATATTTACTCTCAAGCTCGGTGGATCACGTTGTTTGTTTGGCCACCGTGAAGAATGAGAATGCTACCTTATGGCATCAGAGGCTCGTCACTTGAGCGAAAGCGGCATGAGGGTATTGCAATCCAGAGGTATGTTGACATATATGAAAGATGCTAATTTTGATTTCTGTGAGAACTGTGTGTTTGGAAAGCAGAAAAGAGTTAGTTTTATGAAGGATGGTAAGGAGAAGAAAACCGAGAGATTGCAGTTGGTGCATACAGATGTATGGGGGCCTTCTTCGGCGAAGTCTCTTGGAGGTAATTCTTATTTTGTCACTTTCATAGATGATGCAAGTAGGAAAACATGGGTGTTTGCACTTAAACAGAAATCCGATGTTTTCAAGATCTTCAAGGTATGGAAAGCTCTTGTTGAGAATGAAACAGGTTTGAAGGTAAAATGTCTGTTGTCAGACAATGGTGGGGAATTTTGCAATAGGGAGTTCGATAACTATTGCTCTGCCCACGGGATCAGGAGAGTAAAGACTGTACCGAGGACACCGCAGCAAAATGGCATGGCTGAGAGGATGAATAGAACCATTTTGGAGCGAGCTCGGAGTATGAGACTACAAGCAGGTTTGCCTTTGCAACTTTGGGGTGCCGCTGTAGATACGGCAGTCTATCTGATCAACAGGAGTCCAGCTAGTGCTTTAGATGGAGGAATTCCAGAGGAGGTGTGGTCTGGTAAGACTGTGAATTACTCTTTCTTAAAAGTGTTTGGTAGTATAGCATATGCACATGTGGATCATGAGATGAGAAAGAAGCTTGATTCTAAATCTCAGAAGTGTGCATTCATTGGATACGGTGGCGACGAGTATGGTTATCGCTTATGGGATTATGAGCATAACAAGGTAATTCGTAGCAGAGATGTAGTATTCAATGAGGGCTGTATGTATAAAGACCGAACGGAAAGTAAGAGTGAGATTGCAGTGGAAAAAGGGCCCTTGGAGCTGGAAGAGCCACAGGATGGGATGGATCCCATGGATAAAAGAAATGAAGAAATACCTACATCTGAAGGAGAAGAAATGACTACACCTGAGAATACACAAGTTTCAGATGAGACCGAACAGGAAAGAGAGCCATTGACTGAAATAGATGGTTCCAGTACTTCATCAGAGAGTGTTCCCACTTTGAGGAGGAGCACGAGGATAAGGAAGCCAACCCAAAAACTTTGTCTTCCATTATATCATGTTTTGTATACTGATGCAGGTGAACCAGAGAGTTACCAAGAAGCTATGCAGGATAAACTTCATCTTAAGTGGGAGCAAGCCATGCGTGATGAGATGTCTTCTTTGGAGGAGAATCACACATGGGAATTGGTGAAGCGACCGGAAAAGATGAAAGTATTGCATAACAAGTGGGTATACAGGGTAAAATATGAGGCAGGAGGGACACAAAGGTTCAAGGCTAGACTTGTGGCGAAGGGATACGGTCAGAGAAAAGGTATTGACTTCAATGAAATATTTGCACCTGTTGTCAAGATGACTTCTATCAGAGCAATACTAAGTATTGTGGCTGTGAAAGGATTGTATTTAGAGCAGCTCGATGTGAAGACTGCTTTCCTTCATGGTAATTTGGAGGAGGAAATATATATGGAACAGCCGGAGGGATATGAAGTTAAAAGGAAAGAAAATTGGGTATGTCAACTGAAAAGGAGCTTGTATGGGTTGAAACAAGTGCTGAGGCAATGGTACTTGAAGTTCGACAAATTTATGTTGGATTCGGGTTTTGCCAGAAGCAATTCAGATCATTGTGTATATCTACAGAAGTTTAAAGATGGTAACTTTATTACACTTACTTTGTATGTAGATGATATGCTTGTGGCAGGTACATGCATGAAGAAAATCAATGATCTGAAGAGAAAGTTGGTAGGGAGATTCTCTATGAAGGACATGGGTGAGGCCAAACAACTTCTTGGGATGCAAATTACCCGAGATAAGAAAAACAAGAAATTGTGGTTATCTCAGGAGGGATACATCAAGAAAGTGTTGGAGAGATTCAACATGGAGAATGCAAAACCGGTAACTACAGCTCTTGGTGGTCAGTTCAAACTGTCAAAAGAGTAAGGTGCTAAGACAGATGAGGAGAAGAGACATATGGAGAATGTGCCTTATTCATCGGCCGTTGGGAGTCTCATGTATGCAATGGTGAGTACAAGACCAGATATTGCACATGCAGTGGGAGTAGTGAGTAGATTCATGAAGAACCCTGGAAAAGAACATTGGCAAGCGGTGATGTGGATTTTCAGGTATTTGAAAGGTACTTCAAAGTATTGTTTGTGTTTTGGGGGTGATAACATTGATGTGCAAGGTTTTATGGATTCGGACCATGAGGGTGATAGAGACAATGGCAGGAGCACCACAGGTTATGTTTTTACTGTAGGAGGAACAGCGGTAAGCTGGGTTTCAAGACTACAATCAATTGTTGTTTTATCTTCGACAGAAGCTGAGTATGTTGCAGCTGTAGAAGCAAGTAAGGAGTTTATTTGGTTGCAGCGATTGATGAGTGAGTTGGGTTTTGATGGAGTGGATTGCAGGTTATTCAGTGACAGTCAGAGTGCAATTCATCTTGCTAAGAACTCGGCGTATCATTCACGGACCAAACATATTCACTTGAGATATCACCTTATTAGATCCTTGTTAGAGGATGGCCAATTGAAGTTGGAGAAGATTGAAGGTAGTAAGAATCCTGCAGATATGTTGACAAAGCCGGTTGATGGGAAAAAGTTGAGCTATTGCTCAACTTTGATGCATTTGTGTTGAATGCTGAAATTGGGACTTTAAACGATCGAGGTAAAAACTTTGGACACTGGGATTATCATGTACGGAGATTACATTTTTTTTAGCAATGGTCTCCAAGTGGGAGATTGTTGCTAATGGAGCCCATTGCCGTAGCGGGTTTCGGTCAACCGAAACGGGTTCAAAACCGACCCAAACCCATTATGATATAATATATATATGGGGTGTGGTGCTAGAGTTTTGTGTGTGCCGAAAAATTGGAGCCGGAAAGAAAAATTAAAGAAAAGAAAGAAACGAAACAAAGGGTGGCAGCTGAAATAATTGGCTGAAATTATTTTTGGCCAAATCCAAACAAGTTGTTGTGCTCTTGATTTCGGCCGAAGGAGATTTCGGCAGGAGGGCTCTCAGCCGAATGTGATTTCGGCAGGAGGTTTTTTCTTTGGCGCAAGGCTGCTGCTGTACGTCTTTTCTTTTGGTGTGGTTTTTTTTTTTCGGCGGCTGAAACAAAGAGGTAAATCACTGTAACAAGAGATTAGGGTTTGATCTCAAAATCTTGTGTGATTTCTTTGTGATTTCTCTTGTGGTTGAGAACTAGAATATTGTAATCCTCTTTTGATATAGTGGAAGTTTTTCGATCGGTCCCCGTGGACGTAGGCATATTGCCGAACCACGTTAAATCTGCGTGTTCTCTGTCTCTGCTATTTTTTCTCTTCGGTTAACTATTTGATTCCGCTGGTTGTTGCATTAGTATTATTCCGCTATCTTTTGCTAACACTCCCTTCACCGCCGGTGTATTTCCCGTTTCCTCTATATATATATATATATATATATATATATATATATATATATATATATATATATATATATATATATATATATATATATATATATATATAACACTAAGTTTGAAGTTGCCGAAACGCCTACGTGAGAGGAAAGTAAAAGTTTAAATAACCGAAATATTTGGTAAGCGTTGGCGTGAAGTGACTCGGTCCGTCTTTGCTTTAATTTAATAAAGAAAAGGAAAGAGAGAGAACAATTGAGATACAGATACAGAGTTCTAATTCAAATTGGGCTGAAACATTAGTTTCCTATTAATTAATTGTTTTGATTTTGATTTCACTTTTAGCAGTAATTTCCTTTGTTTTTTAATTTAACGATTTTGTCATCTTTATGTAGCTCGCTTACAACAAAATGAGGTTATGGTTGTGAAATCCGTACCATAACTCCAAAACTCTCATATGCAGGTTAAGGATATTTTAAGTAACGGCATTTATTTTTAAAATTATTTTTAAAAATTCCACAGAAAAATAAAAGTCCTATGGGATTTCAATTTGGACTGCTCTGATATCATTTCGAAGTTTTTAACGCTACATCAAAATCCCGAAACTATATTTAGGATTGAGGAAAAGAAAATCATTTTGTACTCTAATATATGGTAGACATAAGCAAAAAGGAGCCTTATGTAATAGAATGAACAGTGTCCTTCAAAATAATGCAATTATGTGTTACTAAGTAAAGATCAAAGTCGAACTATAGGTTTCAAGTTCAAGATGAACCGTAACTTTTGTTTAAGAATAATAGTAATAAGAGAAAAAAATAAAATAAGGAACATCAGATATAAAAAATAATATTTGGACATTATGATGGATCTATATTAGAATGCAAGCATACGAGCTGTTCAGATTACGGGAATATATTTATCAATTGGGCTTGTTTTTTGGCCTATACAGGTAAATTAGCAGAGTTACTTGATACTATGATTAGAAGGAGAGTTAATATTTTATGCGTGCAGGAGACTAAGTGGGTAGATGAGAAAACTAAAGTCATAGAGTTTTGGGGTTATAAACTTTGGTATACGGGTAGAAATAGAAATAGTAATGGGGTAGGTATGATAATAGATAAGCAATTACTTGGGAATGTAGTAAAGATTAGGAGAAAGGGTCATAGAATTTTATTAGTTAAACTTATTTTAAATAGAGAGATTTTTAATATCATTAGCGCCTATGCACCACAAGTAGAACTTGATGAATCCAGTAAATATCAATTTTGGGAGGATTTAGATGAAATAATATAAGGAATACCCGCTAGAGAAAAACTATTTATTGATGGTGATCTCAATGGGCATGTAAGAACTAGTCGTAATAGGTTTGATAGTGTACATGAAGGATTTGGTTTTGGAGAAAAAAATGAAGCATGTAACTTAATTCTATATTTTACTTTGTCTTATGATTTAATTTTAGAGAATACTTAGTTTAAAAAGAGAGTTTCTCACTTAATTAGTTTTAAAAGTGGATCGAATGCAAGTAAAATAGATTTCTTTTTAATTAAGAGAGTAGATAGAGCTAGTTTTATCGATTGTAAGATAGTACCAGGTGAGTGTGTAGTTACCCAACATAGACTTTTAGTTTTAGATATTCAGATTAGATAGAAATTTAGAAAAATTAAGTGTAAATTAGATTCTAAGATTAAGTGGTGGGATTAGAAGGTAATCAAAAATATTTTGTAGATAGAATAGTACAAGAAGTAAATTGGAGGGACCATGATGATTCTAATGTAACATGAAACAAAATGGCTAGCTGCATTAAAAAGATAGCTAAACATATATTCGGTGAGTCAAGGGGCGGTGCTCCACCATGTAAGGATACATTATGGTGGAATGAAGAAATAAAAAATACTATTAAAATCAAGCGAGACCTTTATAGAGATTTGAAGAAGATAATAATAATAATGGAATAAGTTCTGAGAAGTTTTAACTAGCAAAGAAGGAGGTTAAGAAAGTTGTTCGGGATACAAAAACTAAATTATATAAACAAGTGTATGAGAAGTTAGATAATAAAGAGGCAGAAAATGATATATATATATATATATATATATATATATATATATATATATATATATATATATATATATATATATATATATATAATTGCTCGAATAAGAGAGAGAAAGTCTAAAAACTTATGTAGTATAAAGTGTATTAAAAATGAGGATCAAACGGTTCTAGTTCGAGACGAAGAGATTAAAGAAAAATGAAAAAATTATTTTGATAGATTATATAATGGTAGTTTTACTCAAGATTTGAGAGATCTTACTATTCAATGTGAGGATATGAATAATAGTTTTATGCGCAAAATCAAAGAGACTGAAATAAAAGAGACTTTGAAGAGGATGAAATCGAGAAAAGCTGTTAGTCCAGATGAGATTGCTATAGAAGTATGAAAATACTTAGGAGAGATTGGTGTGAGGTGGCTAACAGATTTTTTTAATAAGATTTGGCAAACTAAAAAATATTAAATGAATGGAGGAAAAGTACCCTAGTATCTTTGTATAAGATAAAGGACGACATTCAGAGTTTTTCTAACTATCGGGGAATAAAACTCATGTGTCACACTATGAAACTTTGGGAAAGGTAATTGAACATAGATTGCGACAAACTATTAAAATATCGGAGAACCAGTTTGGATTTATGCGGGAGCGATCGACGAAAGAAGCTATTTATTTACTTCGTCAACTTATAGAGTGATTCCGAGAGAGAAATAGAGATTTGCATATGGTATTTATTGACTTAGAGAAAGCGTATAATAAAGTTCCACGAGAGATACTTTGGTGGACACTGATGAAGAAAAGAGTTCTCATCAAATATATCGATATAATTAAGAATATGTATGATGGAGTAGTGGCCAATGTCAGAACATGTGGTGGTTTAACAAGTAATTTTTCCATCACAATTGGATTGCATCAAGGATCTGCATTGAGCTCATTCTTATTTGCTATAGTGATGGATGAGCTTACTAAAATCATTAAGGATGAGATACTTTAGTGTATGTTATTTGCTGATGATATTATCTTAGTTGATGAGACAAAAGTATGGGTAAATACCAAGTTAGAGTTATGGAGATATACATTAGAATCTAGAGGTTTTAGATTGAGTAGGTTTAAAACAGAGCATATGGAGCGTAAATTTAGTAAACGACAGACCACAGACTATGATACTGTAAAATTGGATAGACAAGAGATACAAATAAGCAGTTAGTTTAGATATTTGGATTTTATTATTCAGAATAATGGAGAGATCGATAATGATGTTAACCATAGGATACAAACTTGCTGGTTGAAATAGAAGATGGCAACGGGAGTTTTATGCGACCGTAACATTCCGTTAAGATTGAAAAAAAAAATTATAGGACTGCTATTAGGCCAACTTTATTATATGGCACGAAATATTGGACTATAAAGAAACATCATTCACAGAAGATAAGTGTAGCAGAGATGCACATGCTCCATTAGATGTGCGACAACACTAGGAGAGATAAAACGAGAAATGAAGATATTCGTGCTAAGATAGGTGTAGCTCCCATCGATGAGAAGATGCAAGAAAATCGCTTACGATGGTTTGGTCATATGCAACGTATGTCTACAAGTACACCAGTTCAAAGAGAGGAGTTTATCAATGTAGGACAAGTTAAAAGAACGAATGGAAGACCGAAAAAAACATAGATGGAGGTGATACGCAAAAATATGGAGTCTAGATGTTTAAATAAGGATATAGTACTTAATATAAATGAATGGAGAAGGAATATCAAAGTGATCGATCCGGCGTGATTCTTTTTTTGGTTCATATAGCCTATCCCAAATATTTAGGATAAAAGGCTTAGTTATTGTTGTTTGTTGTTGGGCTTGTTTTTTGGCCTAATGTTTCATATGTCTATATTTGGATGTTACACTTTAACTACTTCTAGTTAAAATAATATTTAATCAACCTTGTTTGTCCTAACATGATTTCAGAATGGAGAATTTTTACAATGTTTCTGTATCTTTATTATGTCAGGTTGAGAATTTGAATCCCAGACTTTTTTACACTGCCAAATTAAATGAGTTCCACGTTGTAGATCCCTCTCCCACGTGATCGGAATAAATTGATATTATGAATCTCAGAATGCAGATTAGACGTCTTGGATCCATGCACTTCCAAGGACTGATTGGACCCTTCATTAACCAACAGATGGAACCCCGTCCCGGTCGAAATTAGTTGAAAATTGCAGGCAGTGGGAAAGGGTAATTTGATATTGGTCCCCCGATAAAATAACAACATAATGCAAATTGTTAATGAGATCTCAGATGGGTCGTTGGCAGCTGGTCCAAGCAATCAGAGCAGCAGAAAGAAAAGATCAACAACTTGATCAAGTAGCGGCTTCCATAGCTCTTATAAAATTATTAACCGAAAGAGAATGAAGAATAAATTCTGTAATAGTTGTTTTTCAAAATAGATAATGCTATTTATAATTTATACTAGATAACTATGTGTGAGGAGCTTGCTTGAGCCCATGTATTGTAATTGGTGTCATCTAAAATAATTTATATAGGACGAATAATCTCATTAGAACAAATCATAGAAAAATGATGATATTAACCGAATAAGAGCAACAGAGGACACGGATGGAATGGGTATTGCGCGAATCGATGGGTCACAGAACAAGACGACGTGAGCAGGTCGATGGATCAAGGCGCAGGTGAGAAAGAGTATGAATAATAACTTTGTATTATGAGATGTAAATAAACTATACAATGACCATTCTTTTATAGATGAAGGGGACGAATATAAAAAGTAAAAAGGGGTATTTATAGGTTTGTCCCTTAAATCTTTATAAATTATGATTTAGTCCCCCAAATCTTCATATTTAGGATTTAGTCCTCCAAATCCTCTAAGTTACTACAATTTAGTCATTCCATGAATTTTTCCGTCCAAATAAACGACAGAATTTAATTTTTACTTTTTTTAAATAATGAAATGACTTAAATACCCCTATGAAGAAAAATAGGGGATGAATACAGAGATAGAAGAAAAGAAGAAGGGGGAAAGCCAATTAACCCAATGAAGAAAAGGAAAAGAGAGGAGGAAGAGAGAAGGAGAAAATATGAGGAAGAGCGATGGAGAAGAGAGGAGGAAAAATGAAGAAAATGAGAAGAGAGGAGGAAGAGGAAAGGAGAAGAGAGGAAGAAGAGGGAAGAAGGAATTAAGGAGGGGTAAAATGGAAAAATCAAGTCAAAAAATAAATTGGGCTAACGGAAATTAGGGAGATGACTAAATTTTGATGACTAAATCCTAAATATGAAGATTTGAGGGACTAAATTATAATTTATAAAGATTTAAGAGACAAATATATAAATACCCCAAAGTAAAAATAAAAGAATATGCAAATTGATACTAATTACATAAAATCCTCAATCACATAATTTGCTTAATTAGAGAGATTAATCAACATACTAAATTAAAAAAATATCATGAAATATGTTAATAAATTAGAGAATTTGTTAAATATTTTAATTTAGAAAAATATCATAAATTGAAAAGACATGCTTCATTTGTCAAATATTATGAGATATACTAATATTCTTAACACGTATGGGAGCCAATGAAACCCCCAAGCTAATGAAATAAAATATCAAATTTGACACTTAGTGGCCTTGTGTTTCTCTATTTATAAGGAACCAACTTGGCTCAACGAGAAGAACTCACAAACATAAACAAGAGAGAGTTTGAGTTTGTATCAAAACATAGAATGGGTTCAGTAGAAGAGATGAAGCCTCACGCAGTTATGGTCCCATTCCCAGCACAAGGCCACATCACGCCCATGCTCAAGGTAGCCAAGCTCCTCCACTCCAGAGGCTTCCACATTACCTTCGTCAACACCGAGTACAACCATCGCCGCCTCATCCGATCCCGCGGCCCTCACGCCGTCAAGGGACTCCGCGACTTCCGCTTCGAGACCATTCCCGATGGCCTACCGCCATCGGAGGATGATGCAACTCAGGACATCTCTTCCATATGTGACTCCACCTCGAAGCATTGTCTCGCCCCGTTCCGCAACCTGCTAGCCAGGCTGAATTGCACTGCAGAATCTATGCCCCCGGTGACCTGCATCGTGTCCGACGGCTGCATGAGCTTCACGCTCGATGCTGCAGAGGAGCTCGGCATCCCTGATGTCCTGTTCTGGACTACGAGCGCATGCGGGCTCATGGCTTACCTTCACTATCGGCATCTTCACACTAGAGGCCTCGTCCCTCTCAAAGGTATTATTACAAATATATAGAAGCTTCTGTAACTCAAAGAGCAGCTGCATCAATATTAACCAATCCTATTACTTTCCATTTTTATGTAGACATGGCTGATCTCACCAACGGATACCTTGACACTCCGATCGATTGCATTCCTGGGATGGACAAAATGCGGCTCAAGGACTACCCCAGCTTCATCCGAACAACGGACGCTGATGACGTGATGCTCAGGTTCCTACTCTGTGAAACCGACCGAGCCCCAAGGGGCACCGCCATCATCCTCAACACATTCAACGAACTGGAGCGGCCCGTCCTCGACGCCATGGCCTCAATCCTGCCACCAGTCCTCTCCGTCGGCCCTCTCCTCATGCTCACGAGCCAATTCATACCCAATGACTCCCCGCTCGCCTCCATAAGCTCGGCCCTATGGAAGGAGGACGGGACTTGTGTCGACTGGCTGGACGGCAAGGCGAAGGGGTCAGTCGTCTACGTAAATTTCGGGAGCATAACGGTGATGACCAGCGAGCAGATGGTGGAGTTCGCGTGGGGACTGGCGAACAGCAACCGCCAGTTCCTGTGGGTGGTCAGGCCCGACCTCGTGAGGGGCGAGCACGCGGTTCTGCCGGAGGAGTTCCTCGCGGCGACTAAGGGGCGGGGCATGCTGGCTAGCTGGTGCGATCAGGAGGCCGTGCTGTCGCACCCCGCTATTGGGGGGTTCTTGACGCACAGCGGGTGGAACTCCACGCTAGAGAGCGTCAGCGCGGGCGTGCCGATGATATGCTGGCCGTTCTTCGCGGAGCAGCAGACTAACTGCCGGTACGTGTGCTCGGAGTGGGAGGTCGGGATGGAGATCGACAGCGACGTGAAGAGGGAGGAGGTGGAGGGGCTAATCAGGGAGCTGATGGAGGGGGAGAAGGGGAGGGAGATGAGGTCGAGGGCAATGGGGCTGCGAGCGAGAGCATTGAAAGCGACGGATAGGGACGGTGGATGTTCGACCGTGAATTTGGAGAGGTTGGTCACTGTCCTGCTTGGTAACAAGAGCACGTGACATGACGGTTGTCATTAAAATCGGTAATGATGTGATTGTATCCTTTTTTATGTGTGCTCGTTAATGGGCTGGATGCTACTGACATTGGGAATCCATTATGGATGGGCGAAAGTGGGATTTTTGCTTGTTTGGTTTTACGTTTAGATTCCATTTTAGGAAATAAAAGTTTCTCTTGATCGTATATCAGTCACATGTTAACAGCCTCACAAATTACTAATTGTTGGCTTTATACATAATGTACATCTTCTGTCTATGTTCATGGGCCATGTGCTACGTCTAGAGGCGACTGATGGGGTATAAACATGCATATATATTTCTGAACTTAATTCGTACGGACCGATACTAGAAGAGGAGGAATAACTATCAAACTACTAAAGTCACAAAGTTTTTTAAGATCATACTAATTGACGCTATGAGCTCGATGCAACTATAATAAATGCGGGAAACCCTTTTATTGTGTTGACCTGTTATCAACATAAAAGTAAGGTCGAAGATATAAAACGGGATGACAAAGCTAAAGAAAAGTTCGAAGAATCTTGGTAAATGTCTGGAACATATGTATTGACAACAAACAGTATATATCGGAGAATCTGACAGAAGTCGAGAGCATCCGTCTTATCTGTCAAATGGAGAATATCAGACCATCACCCTATCGATCTCCTTGTTCTATTTTACAGGTTAGATATTCAATTTGTCGACTGTCTAGCCTCCAAGCTTTCACTTCACAAGTCTGTAGTGTGCTAGATCTAATCCAAATTATGAGTTTTGCATCCTTTGGTATCATCTATAGAAACTTGGTTAAACAATTGATAATTGATACAAGAATAATTGATACAAGAAGTACCTCATATTCTATCATATTCTACCAGAAGCTTAAATCATTACATTTTAATGGAAACTACTTGACAAAAAAACAGGAAGGTTTGGGAGCCAATAGCCCGACCAAGAGCTAGTCTGATGGAAGAGCCATCGAATCAAGAGGAGAGGGATCTAAAGCCACAAGGAAAACCAATGGCGGTGGTTCTAAGACTCCTAGGATGTTGAGACTGGGCAATTCCAAGGGGTTTAAGGGTTCAAAAATGAGGGATTCATTAATATAAAAAACCCTTGATGAGCAAAATGAGAGAGAGAGAGAGAGAGAGAGAGAGAGAGAGAGAGAGAGAGGAAGGAGATGTGAGAATTATACCTTAGTTTAGTCGTCGTTGTACAAAAATTGGTAAATGAGTAAAATCTAGATAAGAGTAAGAAGTGAGAGAGGATCCTCTAAGAGATGTTGAAGATAGCATGGCCTCTTCTCCCTGAATTGGAGGAGAGGGTAGGCTATAGAACCAAAACAATGAGAAAGTTATTATTTGGTTCAAGAAGAGCCACAGTAGCTCGTCTACAAATTGATGATCTACCCGAAATAAACATGACAGTCAATCTTCAAGGTGCTGGGGATCGAATCCCTTGATTAGACCTTGCAAACCCTACACAAGATCACCACATCAAGCAAATGAGATAGAAATACAATAAACACAAGATAAGCATATTAGTTAATGTGGTTTAGCTGACCAGTTCGATATACGTCCATATGGCAACAAGAGAGATCATTATGTGGAACAAAGGTTACAAGAAAGAGATCCAATTATCTCTCTATCTCTCTCATAATAATACCTCACATCTCTCGTATCATATACTAGAAATATAAATATTATATATATATATATATATATAATTCCTACTCAAGTCCTATTAGTATAGCATTTTCATTATATAATTGGTGCTCTAAACTAATTATGATACTTGTCATCTGACCCGAGTCCAACCGGGACTCTTTGTAATCCCAATCACAACCATGGATATGAGACACAGTCCCAATAGAATGATGAAAACCTCTGGGAGAAACTATCCAAGATGCATAAAACTCCAGATGAATTTAAGATGAAGGGCTACAGTAACCAGGAAATTCTCAACCTTCTTTACTTCATAATATATATTTTTCTTAGTGCTGAAACACAATAACCAAAAGATCCTCAAAAGAATGATCTTAGGTATTTACCACCAGTTATATTACTTGTCAATCTCTTGCACTTGGGAATATACAATTCATTAAAAACTTTCATCCTCACGAGCTATAGAACTGATTTTCTGGTGGAGCGGCCTCTTACTTATTATTGGTTTTACTTGACACTTGCTCTAGTCAACATGCTGGTTCAAATACTTCAGAATATGTCTTATAAGCTTGAGCTGCCATATGCTAATTATGTGCCTTAATCCTTATTGAAATAAATGTGCTCACTCCTCTCTTCGGTAACTAAGGTTGGAGTAAAATAGCTTAGTCTTACGAACTCAGCGGCATATACGTTCACAGTCTGATCCTCTTGTTACAGTTCCATTCTTCATCTCCCACTTCGCTGTTGTATGGAAAAGCCTAGTATAGAATACCTTTATGAACTTCTCCCAAGAGAGAGATTCCTGGTGCCTCACATCTTAAGCCAACCACCATGTTCTGGCCACGTCAGCCACTTGAATGCACAACACCTCTACCCGATTCTCCTTAGGGTTCCATGTCGCCTTCAACAGATTTTCCATGACCATGGTCCACGGCTCTGCTTTAATTGGTCCCTCTATCCCTGCAAATATCGATGGTTGCAGTCTCTTAAAATCCGACATTGTCTCGGTCATTTTCAGCTCCTTAAACTACAACATCCTTTCGAACAATATTGTCATGGTCTATTGTGTATGTGTTACCCACTGTACCAGGTTCCTAAGCTCAACGGTCTCATCTCTTGAACTCGTACTTACAGAAGAATGGATCGACATGTTCTGTAACAGACCAAATGAGAATCAAAAAAAAATTCCAATAAAAAATATTTCAAACAAATAGGACACGATAGGATATGCATGTTACTAGATCCAATAGATAACAAGAATAAAGAATAATTATCAAGATTGAATCATAAACATATTCTTATATGGCAATAGTTATATGGTATTCCACCTAAACAAAAGTTCTGATATCTTTTTGTAACACCCTTATTTTTTAGCTGCTTTTCAAAATGGAGAACACAGCTTAAAATTATTCTAATCTATCTAATAGGTATATGATTTTCGAATAACCGTAACTACTGGAATATTCAGATGAATAAATAACTTGTCTAAAACTGGAAATATTTTATTTATACAAAAAATTGATTATGTAAAGAGGCACACTTCTGTAGATATGAACACAAAAGAATCAAAAGATAGAAGAGTAAAGCAGTGTCCAGATAAAAAAAATATAAACGAATATATATATATAAGGGATCTTCAGAAGGTACTCCATCGTTTACTTTCGTTCGGCCTGCTCGAGGAGATGATACGAGACATTGGCTGGGGTTGGTTCTCCTTCATTATCTTTCATACCTAGATTTTGAATTCAAAGGATTAAACTCAACAACTAACATAAAAAAAGGAGATGTTATACTATCAGTACTCAGAATAGATAATTATCAACATCCCATGTTGATGTCGGTCATGATAGTATAAATCAGAAATAATATAAATAAATTCGGAGTTGCAACCAAATTAGATGCCTAGCTTAGATATAGGTAACATATCTCATTTAAGTTTTAGATTGGATATCAGAAACTATACATGTTTCAGAAACTAGATAGATTATTAATTAGTTAGATATTTGAAAGTATTACTAATGCATAAGATAACACTATTCCCAATATCATACAAATACCCTTACATACCCGGGACACAGTTTCAAATTCATGGTGCTGAACCATGATGCGTCGCAAGGCATTCAGAATAGCAATTAGATTCTGTATCAAAACGGATCAGAATAGATGTTCCATTTGGAACTCATAATCTGATCAGATGGTGGTCCATTACCAACCATTAGGAATCGTTACAGTAAAAGTTTCGGTTCCTAAATTGTAACCATCTAAATCCTCATACGATAACATTCTTATCCATCAGATAGTTTCCCCTTAACCCCAGTTACTTGAGTCAAAGTGTACACGGACTTAGGAACATCATAAACTATAACACCGGTATAGTGTACATATCCGATTATATCATAATCGAAACTTAGAGTTAGAATAAAAAATAATTAGCATATCAGGTTTGGAATATATACATATATTCAGATTATTTCACAATTATCTATATCATTGTATATTCAGAATAGTCATGTCGAGATGTATTATTGACACCGCTCATCAGAAATGCGTATCATATTATATCTCCTAGGTTACTGCTTTGTACTGTATATTAGATAAGTTCGCATCACTTTCATTTATTTTCATATCGATATTTGTACTTACACGTGAATTCGCATCACTTTCATATATTGTTGTTTGCATGCGTGTGTATTAATTCTAATGAAATTTCTTAACAAGTAATGCAATATTAGTAAAGTCTTAATACTACGATCGATCATGCTCTTAAACTTGAAACACATAACATATGCGCTATAGGTGTATGCAATGTTGAAAATAACGCGTTATGAAACCCGTTATATTGTGTTACGTAACCCAACGGAAATTCAGCGCTACGTAACAACAAGAAATAACTCAGTGCACCATAACGGTATATTTTTTATGTAATTTAACGTTATATTACGTAAAATTATGTTAAATTACGTTTATATTACGTATTTACAATTATTTTTTCAGTAATTTCTATATTGTTGTTAATTATTATTTTGATTATTAGGGAATTGCTGTAATTTTCTTACTTGATTAGTTGTTCACTTGCTTGATTGCTCGTGAATTGTTAACTTATTAATTTGCGATTGTTTTCTTATTCGCTTGTTGTAATTCATTTATGGTTGTTGAAATATTTTACTTGTTGATTCTATTGAATTTTTAACTGAACTGAAATCAACAATTACAAATAAGATAAATTGAATATTATAAAATATAAATTACAACAATAATAATAATTGGAATTGAAATAAAAATTAGAATCTTGTTTCTTGTTTAAATAATAACTGAAATTACGAGTTCAGACTTAATATAATTTATGAAGAGAAATGTAAAAAATATTGTAAAACTTAATATAAAATTAGAATAGATTATGTATTACAAAATGATTTTATATTTTTTTTAGATATTTTAAATTTATTTTTTAATTTATAAAAATTATTTTATACAGTTTTATATTTATATTTAATTAAATAAATAGAAAATTGCATAACCTACATTATGCGTTACGCTATATCCTACATAACCTAATAAAGGCAAAATATTACGTTACCATTATCTCTATTTTAAACATTGGGTGTATGTACTAATTATAAACAGCATTATAAGCATGTAATTACAAAAATGAAGTGTGCTTATTTTCTTCGCTAATGCTTGAACATCTTAAATTTCTCATGAATATTAACAAATTGCAATTAACTTGGGCTAGGTATCTGAAAAGAAACTCATACAAATTATATAGTATTAAACTTTGTAATGCAAAAGAGAGAATAAATTAAATTGATGAACAATAATTGGCATCCATTTGGACGACGTCAACACATGAGCATGTGAAGGATTTATTTTTGCTCCTATATGCATGCTTTCTAACCATGCCATGGAACAACAATGAAGTCTAAGGCATTAAGACATTTTACACACAATCACACATAAAACTAAGTGCATACATTAGGCAAACAATATTTACTAACAATAATATACTTTAATGTCCTTTTTCTTTTTTTTTAATTTCTTTCATGGTGAAATCCTAACTCTTGTAGCAACATATCTCTACATATATACAACAAAGGAGCAATTGAGTTGGTGGAGAGAAGGAGTTGTATACTTGCTATAATTAAACTAAAATTTAATAAATGATATTTGGTATCTATATTAAGAATTATTCATGAAAAATAAGTCTCTTTCGAATTGGATCAGTAATGGAAAAAGATATACAATTTCATGTGGTATGTGTTGCTTACCTGCCCTAACTCCAGCTCCCCTTCCCCCATGGCTTGGCAGTAATGTGCAGAGTGAGTAGTGTTGTGATTTTTTTTTTTAGAAGGAGAAAATAAAAGTATGAAGATGAGTTCTATTTAGGTCCAATGCCAGGGTCATAAATTTTGGTATCTTGGCTATTAAGCTAACTTTCTAAATTAGCCAGAACACCCTTTTCTTTGCCACCTAATTCTCTGGACTGAGCACAGACTTGATGAATGGAGGAAGGAAATTTTGGATTTTAATTTTTTTTTAAATAATAAATTATCAGTTCCCGATAATATTCTCCAATAATTACCAAATTTATACAGAATATAGAGGTCAATGAGAGAACTACTTTGATTTTCAGAATGAGAATATAAATTGCTAAAGTAATTACATGTATAATTTAATATTATTTAATTAATAAAATTTGGAAATTTTTTTGGAGTTTCCGAGAAAATTTTTAAAAAACATAAATATTAGAAATAGTATAACCACGTGGACGGAATATCATTTGGAGTTATAGATTTTAAGATAACTTGGTAACCCTAATTTAGCACAATCAAACCCAGAAAAAGAATACAGATAGCAAAAAATTTGGAATATTATATTGAAACTTAAGATCTAGAAGAACCTAAGCTCTGATACAATTGATAGGAAATTGAGGGCACGTAGTGAAGCCGAATTGACGATCAAGCACAAGAATTTGAGATATCAAGAAGATAAAATATGTAAATTAAAAAACAGAAGTAAAATGTTCCACCAGCCAAACTATTTGGTGTACATCTATGGATGAAAAAAAAAAAGAAGAATTCAATAAATTTTGAAGGAATAAAAAAAATTAAGAAACTCTCACCAAAACCTAAAACCCCAAATTATACCATTGACAATCAAGCGAAAAAAGAGAAGCTAATCCTAGATAAATACATAAAAAAATTTCTTTGTAATTATCTACATGATTGCCTTACAATTTTATTTCACGTATAAGAGATATATATAGTGTTTCCAATCTGAATCATATTAGGCATCATTATATATTGGTGATCTAAGCCAAATAGGAAACTATCTCATTTAGTCTAAATCCAATTAGAATTTATTGATGTAATCTGATTCTAAAACAACTGGACTTGTAATATTCGAGTCAAACTCAATATATACCTAACCAAAGCGAAAAGCTTACATTATGTATTTGAAATTATTAATTAGATTTTCAAGATATATTGAATTATAATGTGTACTGAAATTTGTTCAAATGATATTAATAAAGTGTGTGTGCGCACCCTTTCAGAGAAAAAAAAAACATACACAAGTTTTTTTTTAATCCTAGAAAAGGAAAGAAATATATACTGTTCAAATTTTAGTTAAATTAAATATAATTGAAAAATTATGATTACTAAAACTAATTCTCAATAATATTGTAAAAAAAATTTCCATTAACGTAAAGAAACTTGTTCAGCTATCAATAATCGAATGGTATGAAAACCTTTCGGCTACTAAAAGTCAGACGAAAAATCAAAGACAAATTTCATTAAAAAATTATAACATACCAAAAATAGGAAAAGAAAAATATCCGATTCTCTTCTCGCAAGTGTCAAATTCTCCATCCAGACAAGTTCCAAATTTATGTTTATCATTGTCTTTAAAACGTTTGAATCCCCTTTGTAATTAAAAAACCAAAAGAAATATAAAAGAAATGAAAGAGAAAGTAGGATTTCAGGAGAGAATAGATCCACACTTGTGAATGTTTAAGCATTGGCAGAAAGATAATGGACAAGTTCACGAGTCAATTTTTGGTCCGTTCTATATAAAAATTAGAAATAGAAAAATAAAATTGTAATACCCTAAAATTTTCATGCTACTCGCATTTTTCTTTTGAGTCTGATCATGCCGAATAAGGACACTAAATAACATTATCAAGTTTATTAAATAATAAATTATTCAAATTAAAGATTTCTTTGTATACACCTCCAAACTTAACTAAGTCTCTAAGAGCACATCTTTAAATTAAATTGGTGATATGTTGTTAAAAGTAGAGTGAGAGTGGAACTCTAGTTGGGCAACTGTCATACATACAAAAGCCTAGGGATAGGCTAGAGGACAAAGTTACCAATTGCCCTTAGGCATATATAACATCTTTCTCTCAAAGAGAATTTTGACAAAAGTGCAAAATAAATCACTCCTCACTCTAACTTTTGATTCTTTTGGTCTGCGGGAAAGAGAAAAAAGATTTGCTAAATCAAAAAGATTAAGGGAAAGTTGAGGCAAGTAACACTTTTTATTTCTTTGTTCCTACTTAAGATTTTCATTTAATTTGTATTATGCACATAATTCATTTTTATGAATAATTTTGGATAACTTAGATTATCAAAATTTGAAAATGTTTGGCAAGGATTTGAGGATTATTAATCAAAATTGATAATCGAAAGGTTCGGTGTTCATATGTTGAAATCACATGATCTTCGATTTTGATTCATAAGAATTGTGTAATGTCAGTACTAAAAATGTTAACCAAATTATGAAATTGAAAGGGAGGAAAACTTATATAGAGTAAAATGCGGACCGCTGAAGGTTGCGTTCGACCTTAGTAGAGTCCATAGATTGAATCTCTCATCGGATACAATGAAACACAGGTCTCTAAAAGTTGCATTTTGGTCCTATAATAACAAGATGTTGAATATTTCTCTAGATAAAGACAAACACAAATTTCAAAAGTCTTAGAAATGCTGAAGGTTGTGTTTGACCTTAGTAGAATCAAGAGATCAAGTATCCCTTCAGGTATAACAAAACGTGAGTCTTTGAAGATCGCATTTTGGTTCTATAATAATAAGAGATTGACTATTTTCTTAGATACAATAAAACGTGGATTTTAGAAGGTCGCGTTTGGTCAAAATGGAATCAAGAAATTGGCTATTTCCCTATATACACTAAAATGTGAGTATCTGAAGGTCACATTTAAACTAAAAACATTTATCTTCGCCATTTAAAGAAAACCACAGATAACCTTTTAGGGTCGCATTTTGTATTTAAAGCCTTGAGAACACAATGTTACATTTTCATAATTAGACGCGGGTCTGAATAAGCAAGAATCGTTGCTAAAGGGACAAAACAAAGGTCTTGTCCAAAGGAAACACACGCAAACCAATAAGATCGTGTTTGAGAAATCTGCGGATACCTATAAGGTCACATTTTGGAAGAAATGCAGATCTTACCATACTTCAAACTTAAGATCACTTTTTAAGTAAAACACAGAACCAGGAATGTAGAATCACATTGGAGACCCACGAGACACTTAAATAAGTAAAATCGCGGATCATTTGCAAGAGGGGCATCTCTATGAATTCAAAACGTGGATCAACTATTGCAAGGAAATCTGTGTTTGTCTTCTAAGCTTATGATTAGAGCTGAATATAACTAAACGCGAGACCCAGAGGATCGCATTTTCATTTTAAAATCTTGAAAGATAGTCATTATCTTTGTTAATACCAAACATGGGTCTGAACATACCACGCAAACTGCTAAGATTTAAAAACATGAATCTAGTGACATGTTAGCTACATGAAGTCTAAGCGCGGATCTCGGCTTATTTTCTATATGGTATTACCCTCAAATTGAAGAAGCTAATATTTGGCAAGTCATGACTTTCTTAATAGTATTTATTTCATGATAACATGACAAGTAAATATCAATAATGATGTATGAAGACATGATCATTCATGAAAATATGATGACAAATTTCTTATATCTTGATTACATAAAATGAAGTATTCCCGTGATACATGGTCCTAAATCATGATTCCTGCATTCTTGTTTCTTATAAAAGTGCATGTACACAGTCTGGCTTGACTAGCCACGTATTTCTATTGATTCATGTATATCATGTATCACTAACATGGAAATTGAAAAAACTATATGATGGATAAGAATCATATATTATAAGGATCTTGTTAACTAACTTCTTAATTAAGGTGCTGAGGACTTTCACTACAGCAGCACAGTATGGTACTAAGTCACAGTTTGATACATGAATCACCACAAAGGTGATGTCCGTTACTATTTTATAGTACGGGATTTGACTTGCAACACCTAGCGGTGCGTTATGGTTCGGCGCCATGGGTTTAAGTCGGGTCCCGAATATGTACGAGCATTTGTATAATACGGAAAACTACACGCCATATATCTTATCTATCATTGAGTTTCAATTTCAACACTAAATATTATCTAGACTTGTTAAAATTTACATGATTTCTTGTAAATAATTTATATAGTTCTTGTACTTTATTATTCATTATTTATGCAACATAATTGACACTTATATACTTTATTCACATACTCTTTATCATAGTACTTATTCACATACTCTTTATCATTCAATACTATAATAGTACATATATTTCTTTTCTTGTGTTACTTGGTTTAATCCTCCAAGTATTGAGCCCAGGTTATGAAGGCGAACAAGGGAAAATAGCTCCAACGATGATCCGTAGTTTACTAAACATATCTAGCAGCAGTAATCAACAAAGTATCTCCTGGACGACTCTGTATATCTTTCTAATACCTTATTTTGCTTGGGCACTGTTTTACTCCTTTGTATTTTGATTTTTTTGTGTAAATATTCAAAGCAGTGTGTCGTTTTATATAATCAATTTTTTATATAAAACAAATCTTTCAGATATATTATTTGTCAATCTGAATGTGGTAGTAATTATGATTATTCTAAGATTTTATGTCTGTTGGGTTGTACAAGTAATAATTAACTAGCGTTCTCTATTTTGGAAAGCAGTTGAAAAACGGAGGCATTACAAAAAAAATTTATTTCTAATTCAAAATTTTGTATCTGATGAATAAAAAATTGACTCATAGACACGTCCATTACCATCCCTAAGTATTGGGTTATGTTGGAATTTGCCCTAAATAAGAAGAAGATGGACAACGTCCTCATAAACTTAAACATGAAACTTGAATTAAAGACCAAATTTTCAGTGGAATACTTAAAAATTGGAGGAGTTAATTTAGAACTACTCATAAATAATAGCTTTCTTGAAAGAAAGCTAAACTATTATATCTTTCTTAACAATGTTTAACCATCTTGTCTCTATTATAAAATGGCTTATACGTATGAAAATTTTAAGAAAATAGGTGATTGGTAATTATCTTTTTATCATTTCTCAAATCTAATGGATTGAGAAAAGAAATTATTTTCTCGCTCATTAGCTGCACCATGTATGTTGATCGTCCCCCGAGCATTTTCGCACTTTCTTGTATATGTCGTTTCTTTCTTTTCTCTCGATACAAAGTTTATATCAATCCGAACCTAACTAGAGATAAAAGATAATGGCGTACGCATAATTTTCTACACAAATAAATTCTGTCTTTTCAATGGAAAGGTTTGCATGTAGGAATCTCAACAGAATGGTCTGAAAGAATTTCGACTTGCATAATTATTTAGTTAATCGAGAGTACTAGACATTTCCAAAAAATCCGGACCCGGTTCTCCGCTGGGCCAAAGCTCGGCTTGGACCCGGTCAATAACCTGTTGATCCGGCCTGGCCCTAGCCCGTGCCTATGCTGGACTCGGGCCACCTCCGATGAGCTGATCGGCCCGCCCAAGAGTCAAATTTCAATGGTAAACCGGGCTCCGGCCGTCCCCACGCGGCCAGGCCCGGGCCACGCTCGACTGAACCCCTCACCGAGTTGAGAGGTTTTGGCTATTTTTGGGATATTTTGACCAAAATAACCCCTACATAATATTACAGGGCATTTTGGTCATTTGACCATGCGGATGTATCTATAAATTGATAGGGAAATTCTATTTGCGCACGGTTTTTTACTCTTGACGCCTTGTTCGCTCTTTACGCCAAACTTCTATTTAAAATATCACCAATTTACTCTCTGTGAACAAATTTTTTTCCAATATTAACTCTCAATCCATTTTATCTAATTTCTTTCGACAAATTTTCCTCCATTATGAAAACCCCCGATCTTTCTTTCGCGACCGACTAATCGGACTCGTCGTCACCCCAAAATCAACACCCGCACTCCATTACTGTCCCCAAATCCGTAGCCAACCCCCGCCTTCCTTGCTCAACCTCCCCCTCCATCGCTGTCGACCGCATTATCCCATTCCTGCCCCCCAAATCCGTACCGTCGACCCACCCATCGGACTCGTCGTCACCGTCCCCACCCCGAAAAAATACGTATCCGAGAAGTTATAAAATTTGAAATATTCTTTGCATTGAAACCAATGTGAGTAGGAGTACATTGCATCGCTGCATCTACCTACAATAGTCGAGAACAAATGAATCATTACTCTATATTATTTTGTTTCAACCTGTAAATTAATTAAAATTAACAATAATTTCATATCGTCTTTATTTCATACCTGTATAATTAGTGCATACTTAAACCCATATAACAATTTTGTTAGTCGTGTATATTCATGAAAATTGATAATTTTTATCCATTTTTGTTTGAGTCGGATAATAGTTTAAGAGTTGAAAATATTTTGGTCGGGTATTAATACCCCACCAAAAAACATTCTAGTCGGGTATTAATACCCGACCAGTACGCGACGTCTCCCCCGCAAAATAAAACTAATTAATGATAAATTTCAAATAAATAGGCATAAAAACCTAAAAAAAAAATTCAAATCGTATGTTAGATTTGTTTTCTGACACCAATTGCATGTTAGAATTTTCCATTGGCATAAGAAAACTCAACTCAAATTCCAAACCCTAATTTCACTTGTCACTGTAAAATGAAAGAATTTAAAATTCTTCTAATATTTTTAAGAATGTTAATGTAAAAAATTTTAAGGGGTCATGAAATCAAATCGATAATTTTGTGGTAGGTGTGTTTTTTTAAATACCAAAAAAATTATTTAGGCTTTTAAAGAGAAAACAAAGAAGAAAAACGATGCGTCGTAGTTTCAAATTTTAAAAAGTCTTAGTTTGGGATTTATAAGGGTAATTTAGTTCAAAAAATAATATAAACTTGTAATTATTTACAAGTTTCAAAACCGTGTATCAAGAGTAAATTTCCGTGTACAAATAGAATTTCCCAAATTGATACTCTCTATTTTCGTGTTTCCTACACTTAAAATCTCTCTAATCTCTTTCTCTCAAGCGCAAAAAAAAACAGAATAAACAAAATAAAAAACCTTCCCTAATTTATCTCTAATCCCTATAAATCTCTCTCATATTTTTTATTATTTATTTGGAAATTGTAATGACATCATCATCCTACCTCGTCGATATTAAGGAGAAAGTTACACCTGCTGGCCTATCTCTTTCGAAGTAGTTTCTACCTCTCCGATTGCTTCTTCAATAATCCTACCATTGTCGAAGAGAGCTTATCCAAAATATTGTGTTTCTTCAAAATCATCGAGGTTAAAGATGATGCAGATAATATTACCGACATCAAAGCAAAGTGTCCAATCTGTGCCAAGTTTCTAACCACCCACCATTCAACCACCATGACCTACTTGTTAAGCTATAAGAAGTCAAATGGTAAGGGTCAAGGACCACGACGACCTACTTATTAAGCTATAAGAAGAAGTCACATGGTAAGGGTCAAGGACCACCATGACCTACTTGTTAAGCTATAAGAAGTCACATGGTAGGGGTCGAGGACAACCCGACATTCATCGATTTATACTATCTCAATTTTCGACAACAAGTACTTTTACTTCTTTTTTATATGATGTAACACGTGCACGTAGGGGTATAGTTCAATAAGTTGTTTTAAAAGAGCAATCCTTTCACTATAATAGAAGATTCATACCATATCGAAATGATTAGAGAGGGTTTTTCTCCTACTTTTCAATCATTTTTTGGTCAAACTTGCCAATGTGATTTTTTACACCATATGCTACTAAAATGTAAAATTAATTTCTTATTTTAAAATTCTTGATTACAAAGTATCTCTTATCTCTGATATTTGATTATCTAGAGTTAAGAAATCTTCTATTTGCAAATGCAGAAAAGAAGAGTAATTCCGTTTGCTTTTCACACAGGTGAAAATCTCTCTAAAATGATTTTTAATGAATTCAATTTGAGCTTTCTGATAAAATTTCTACACTTATTTTAGATAATGTTAGAAATAATAATATTGTTATCAAATATTTGCGTGATTCTCTACCATTACCACTTGCCAATGCAGGAAATATTTTCATGTTAGGTGCATGTGGCATATTATGCATTTAATTGTGTAATCAGCTTATTTGGATTAGAAATATTATCACGAAAGTTAGAAATCTTTGTTGACTTATTGGTAATTTTGTTGCAAGAATTAGGCTTTACAAACAAACTTGATTTAAGGCCTACAAACGGCCCAATGATGTTGAACATAGGTGGAACATAATTTATTAATATCATATGTCACCACTTCGTATAGGCATGTTTAAGATTCATTTTCTTTCTTCTTTTAATAACCTTAATCCCAATCATACCTACAAATAATTGATGAATATGAGTTTAGCTAATAATATCTTTACTAAACATTCTTCCAGTATTTTATTTTATTTTTAATTGTTTATTTATCTGGTTTCTATTGTCCTACAATGACACATGTTACTTTACAGATTCATGAAATTCAAAATAGTTTTTGTAGGTTGCTGACGATATCGATTTTGATTATAAGGTAGTCAAAATGCAAGTTAAATTTGATAAATATTTTTTTTGTCTATTTCTATTATTTATAGTTTTCGTATGCTAATTAACCCCTATATTAAAAAAATCAGTAAGAATTATTTTAAACTTTTATATTCTGAACCTTGTAATGAATTATACAATACAAAAATGATATTTATCGCTATTTTAAATTATTAATTGAAGAGTATATATAGCATCATGTATGATAGTAGGCAACCACAGCCTAAACAATGTTCTAGTCTAAGCAAACGCAAGAGTTTTATGTCCAGTAACTCTCTAATTAATTCTATTATTAGTTGAGGTAATGAATCAAGATCGTTTTCAGTAAGAGAGACTTCGGAACTACATAAATATTTATCTGCTTCATTAGTTAAACTACCTAGTAATAAAAATTATTTTGATAGTTTAGGTAGGTGGAAGCAGTTTGGTGCACTCATGTTTCCAATTATTGCCACATAGTCCGAGATCTACTCACTATTCAAACTTCAATCACTACTTCCAAGAATGCCTTAATTAATGATCACCGATCTCGTTTGGATATAGAGACAATGCAAATATTTATGTACCATAGAGAATGGTAGATCAAGTTTTTAATAAATAAAATTTTGTAAAAAAATATCATATCTTGTTATCTTTTAGCTATTTTTTAACATTTTTTTTCAAAATTGTTGTACATGTATTTTTTTCAAAAAACTTTCGAGAACAAAAGAAAATTTTCCGGACTGGCCCGAGCCCAGCCCTAACCCACGCCCGGCCCGCACCCACAAGACCCAGGCACGGGCTGGGAGTGAAGCCCGACACAGGCCCAAGCACTTGGACACTTCACCTATTAAAAAGGAAGAAACAAAAGGGCCTAAAATCCTCTCCATCTTTGGATTCAGAGGATTCTTAGCACTCGTTAATGTCATATAATTAGAATTTTGAGATAAAATTAATTATAGTTAGTATTATATTGAGATAAAAAACTTAGTTATAATATTGAGAGAATTAGTTATATTAGTACTGTGTTTATCATTGTATTTAGATTGCGGTTATTTTTGAGTTTAGCTTTGTACTAATGAGACCTACATATGCAAATTCTTAGGTCATTAGTCAACTGAATACTATATTAGAGTTTTTTTTTTTTTTTCTCTATTATGAACTTGGTAACATACCTAATTTCAATTAATCCTAGGGTTGATCCTTACAGCTATGCCTCAACGCCGGTGCTAAGGGGGCCCAATGCATTCCATTGCTCCTCCTAAAAAACCTTGTGAACTGATGTCAATTATTTTATTTTATTTTTATTTTTTTAGTTTGGGCTAATCAAATACCTTTATTCAGATACTAACCTCATACATATAAAAAATTATCTTGATCCTTTCTCAAAAGGTGAAGAGGCATAGTTGATGATGGTGAAAACCGAAGATTATACCGAAGTCTTACTGTCTCGTTAGAGATCCAATTGTGCATATCTATTAGCCTCCCTCCAAATTTGTTG